>CM031242.1:1010924896-1011524896 GCA_018340775.1 Taxus wallichiana var. yunnanensis
GTTCACCCAATAGTTTCCCCCTCATTTAGGGTGCATGTGACAAATGTAGAAGGATGCATCCCAAATGAGAGGACCTAAAACTGATGTGCTTGTTGTAAATTGGATACCTACAGGGGGTAGGGGATGTGCATGGTATAAACCAAGGCACATGTAAATATTAAAGATATAAGAAAATGTTAATCTAAAAGAGCTAGCATGTAATATAATACAATGTAGCAAGCAACTACGAAGACAAGAGGTGCCGCAAAAATCGGTTATATACATAGACACCACCGTTAGGTTGTGGAGCCTGTTTTCATGTGAGAAAGTGTTGAAGACTATACACTTAGAGTAATGTACACTTTCCACAGTTTTCTCGCCGCAGATTTGGGGCCGAGTTGGTCCCCGAGGGTGGTAGCCCCGATAGCAGAGATTCAAGTGCGCAGCCTCTAGAAAATTGTTTTTGGCCTTAAAATGTGCCCGATATACTGGGAAAATTTTTCTTCTCATATGGGTAGGATTTTTGACCCATAGGTTAATGGGATGGTTTTTGCCCATGGTTTTGATACCCATGGTTTTGTAAAACTACTTAAGCAGTTGTCTACTTATATGGTTTTATGCATATGGTAGATATTATGTAACATTGCAGATGTGTTTTGAATTCGGGTGTGAATTCTGTAGAGTTTGTTGAGCATAGCTCCAAATAGATCTGGGTATTGTATTGAGAGAGTGGTGGCTTGTAATAAAATCTGAGCAAGTGATTCTTGGTGGATGTAGCCCAAATTGGGTGAACCACATTAAATATTGTCTCTTTATGTTGTGTTATTTTATTCTGCAATTTTATTTGAGATCTGTAATATTTTCTGTATATTAGTTTCTATTGTTACGATTCTGTGAGGGATTATTTCACATATTTTATCCCTTATTTCCTAACAACCACTAATAATGTGCAAGACAATCATTTTTAGTGGACATAAGAAAACAATGATGATGCATGACATAGGGCATAATCCGCAAAAAATGGAAAACAATAGTAATCAAGAAGTAATATATAACCATTGTTGTATATAATCTTGCAAGGAAAATGCTACACATGAAGCATTTGTTAACATGTTAGAAAAATAAATACTTTGTCAAAGTATGTATATATCAACAAAAAAGTGAAGTGGTAGTAACAATAAGTAGGAAATCTTATAACAATAGGACCCATGATATTTGGAGTATGAGAGTAACATAGGTATATACCCCCGAAGCCTCGGTGGGACCGGGTAAATAGTAGTGTCAAGCATCATGCATCATGTAAGAATATGTAAAATTCCTACATTCACCTCAAGATACCAAGTGAACGTGCATGTGTATATATAAAAAGATAATGACATACTAAGTATCCAACTAGCATAAAAACAAAGTGAAACCTATAAATAGTATAAGCTAACAAGAGTAAATGCAACCAATATGTGTAGATGTGTGAAATTGATGGTGCACTCTAATATGTAAGATGTGCAAAAGAGGGGATTCGTGTTTCCCTCCAATAGATGTGTGTGAGATAAGGTTAATTTAGGAATTCTCCCTCAACAATCAAGTAAGAACCATAGAACAAGAATGTGTCACCTGTGTAATGAAAGTGTTGAATTTGATTGAGATTAGATGCTAGGAAATATGTATCGTGAAGAACTCGAGTGTGAAATGTAGAAAAATTAGATAATGTAAGGTTCATTTAAGAATTTCTCTCTCAACAGTCAAGTATTAACCATGGAACTAGAGTTTGTCATTAGGTAATAATGGTACAATGTGTGTACCGTAAATGTGAGAGTGGTTGGAAAGGTTTATTGTGAAGCATAGATCGTAATGTACAAAAAAAAAGTAGGCAATGTGAGCTTCATTTCATAATTACTCCTCAACAAGTCAAGTATGAACCATAGAATAAGAGTGTGTCATCGGGTAATGACAATACAATGTGTGTACCAGAGATGTGAGAGTGCTTAGAAAGGTCTATCAAGAATCACATAGTGTAAATTATAGCATAAGTAGATGATGTGAATTTTATTTCATAACTCTGCTCCTCAATGTCAACTATGAACCGTGGAACTAGATTGTGTCATCGTAATGAGTGTATTGTATGTGGTAGTAATAATGTGTTGTATATAAAAAGAATTAATGGTATAAGAAGTAAGTTAGGAGTGGGGAAGTTTGATGCCCCCAAAGTGTGTATATCACGATCTACTTGGAAAATATATGTGATCATAGCGCAGAGTATGTATAGTGAATAAAAGGATGTATACCATATATATAAAGTAGTATGTGTAAGAAGGATCCATAAGTAAGCATGAGGAGAAAATCATGTATGGAGTGGCATAGGAGTGGAAAGGAAAGACATAAGCATAGATAGATGTAGCAAGGTGTGCTCATAGTGTAGATAAGAGAAAGTATTATTATAAATATTGACTTGAAGTGCAAATAAAAAGTAAGGTATAGGTGTGTATGTGAGTAGTATGGATAGGCAATTGTTGATTAGAACGTGTGACTATGAGGGGAAAGTTCAATGCCCCTAAGTGTGCAAATGATGGAAAGCTATCTAATGATAGTAGAGATACCGTTCCATGGTGGAGGATGTTGTAAGGTGTACCGAGAAGATTTATGTTCATCACAATAGTAAGTAGAATTAATGGTATGGCCAACATTAGAATCAGATTCAATAACATTACTAGGATTGAAATCTAATGTGTGTAAATGCTCATCTGACATATCAAATGTTTCATCAACATCATAAGATTCGTTTGGGTCCTATTCATCGACATAGTCATTATCTAGATCGAAGGAGATTATAAACTTAAACTTAAGAGGTTGGTGAGTGATCTCATCTTAAGACAGGAGAATTGGTTGCACTTCCTTTAATTGTGGTCACAAATTTGTGATTGGTAACATTGCAAATGACACAATAGGAGGAGGTAATGGGGTATGTAATTCTAAAGGTGGTATGATAATTGGATGAATAAGTTGTTGTTGAATTAATAGAGAAGGGACAATAGTAATCGTAGGGTGATGATCACTAGAAATAGAGGGAATAAATTTAGGAACCCATTAGGAATTGGTAACTAGAGATGAGTGTGGAGAAGAATGATGTGTAGCAAATGAAATAAAACCATTACGTTCCAAATTTCGGAGTTCTTGTTCTAAAGTATAGAAATTTTCTTCACAATGTCCATTAATTCCATGATAATGACAATATGGTAGTATTTTGTATCTAATGACTTGATGAGGAGGGTGGTAATGATTAGGTAAGAAAGTAATTAAGTGATTATTGAGTAGGTAAAATAATATATCATGTTGTGTAGCATTCCGATAAAACTAGAGAGGTGTTTGATGTGGTAATATCTTGGCTTTCTTTGGTATGTACACATGTAGTAGACATAAGATCGTGATGTTGTATATAAGAAGAACTAGCATGGGCATGAGAAATAATCTTGAGATGTTGTATTTTAGCTTTGAGGGATGTAATCGTGGTTTCCATAGCTTAAAATTTATCTTGAAAATCACCATGTAAAACTTGAATTGACTCTAAGATAGTTTGATAGGATGTGTGATCATTACAAATAGGTGGGTTGGAGGTATGATAGAAAATTTCATTTCCGTGTGAAGGTTTTTATTAGGAGAGAGGTATATTGTATGTAGGGCATCGTTAAGAGCATCTTTACAAACTAGTGCTTTTGGAGTAATTGATGTAAGGAGACTTGAGGAACTTTAGAAGCCATCATAGCTAAAGGATATATGATTCTAAAGATTGGAATGGAAATAGAAACCCTATCGTAACTAGGTTTTGGGTTTGGAGAAGAACAAAACCGCTAAAATATACAAAATAAGGATATGAGTGTTCAATCAAGATTTAGGTTTCACCAAATGGTTTTATATAAATTGAATTAAATATAATTTTATATTAAATACTATAAAAAGTGATATGCAAGTAATAAATGACAGTAATGTCCAAGTGATAAGCATGCCACAAAGTAAAACCGTAAGTGAATGAGGGAGGAAAGATGACTTAACTAATTTCATGCAACCCGGGAGTGATCTAGATTAGGTATATGTTGGAAAAGTCTGGAAACAATGTCATTAAAGATCACTAATGGTTATAAAATTTAGAGTTTTATAGGACAAAAATTCCCACGAGAGGACAAGAACACCTTAGCGCTAGTGAATTATCTCGGGTGCCTTACTTGCTTAGATGCTTAGGTTCTAGTATTTTCTCGGGTCGAGGGTCTTCAATCTAATATCCACTATTTCAAGTTCCAACTTAAATATTAGGTTCCAATCATACCTATAACCTAAAAAAAAATTCTACCTACACATGTCCACAAACCACATCATATACAAAAAGAAGATGCAAAATGTGGAGTCAGACTGATCCCAGAGGTCACCTAAAGAGTGAACTTATGACCAAGTGTTTCACTACATCTTAGACTCCATATAGTTTGTGTGTGTGTGTGTGTGTGTGTGTGTGTGTTCTCTTCCCCTAAGTTTTCCTTATCCAAGTCATGATGATAGCATGATAGATATAGATTGTACCAAGTATGTAGAATGTGTGTGATGGAATAGAATGAACTCCCCTCCTATGTTGTGTATGTAGACCAATGCAACCCTTGTCCCTTATATGGATGTGCTAGATGTATGCTTTGTAGTGAAATTGTGCCTTTGCGTAAGATTAGGCGGTGATAGATAATTTTTATAGTGTTTGGCCCTTTATTTAGAAGTAACTAAGTATATATATGATTCCCTTATTTGAATTTCATAATTAACAATTGAAAGTCCAACTGAAAGTGTTAAAAGGTGACCAAGAAGTGAAAGATACCCAAAAGAGTAAGAATAAGAAAGAGAAGGACAAGGGTTCCAAGAAGGGATAGGATCACCTAGGCACTTTTTCCTAACTAGACGTTAGTGTCCGAGGCCATAAATATAAATCATTTAAGTGCTAGAAAATTTGTAAGATGTGTAATACTAGTAGAGTGTAACATATACATCAATCAAAATTCCAAAGGGAGTTATCAACCACTAGTTTTCTTGTTTAGGAATCATGTATACATTAGTAAGCTTTACGACCTAGAAATTTACCCTAGTGCATAGATTTTGTCTCTACAAATATCTCGACATTCAAATTCTTGTAAAAAAATCTCAAAACAACCTTGGATGAACTCGGGAATGTGATCTTTCATCACTAATATAAAAGTGGCACTCTCTGAAAATATTTATAGCATCATTTGTGCTATCAGGTGCATGTCTAAATATAATATACACAAAAATAGAAACTTGAATTGAATTATATTATTGGGATTAAACCTCATTTTTTGGTTGTAGTATATAATTTTTAGAAAAAAATACAAATGAAACAATGGTCCTAATTAGGAATTTGTCCCTACATATCCTAAATTTCCCATCCAAAAATCAAGATCAATGTGTGTGTCTTACATACTGGTAAATAATGTTCTTAAATTATATTATGAAATTAGATACAAGTACCTAGGTTGTAACCAACTCACATATTGATGACTCTTGTCCATATTTTAAAACATGTTTTATAGATTTATAGTTGTTAAAATAAACTAATTTCTTCCCACACTCATTTAGTTTTATCATGCAAGCAACCAATCAAACATGAAAAGGTACAACAATTATTACATGTTTTTTCTAAATTTTTTACAAAAATAAAAATAATCCATCAATTCCTTCACATAAAAGACTTGCAACTAATTCTCTTGCAATTTGTTGTGGAAAAGATACCCTATTTTAGGATGTAAAGTACAACATATATAAAAAAAACATCAAAATTATTACAAAATTTTATATAGACCTTACAACAACAAGTGGTGCATGTTTGGTTTATTTGACATAAAATGGCTTGCACATCTCAAATGACCTTTGGCTAATCCTCAATTGATCCTTATATTGTTCAAGAAACTTATTATAGAGTTCTATTTGGGTTGTTTCCAATAAATGTTTTGGATGTGGCTCACGAATGTTTTAAGCATTTTTCTTTTTAATACATCCGTAAGATCAAGAGAGACCCTTGTGTTCTCATGCCAATAATTTTCAATCGAATGTCTCATTGATCATGTTAATACCTTGTCTTTTATTTTTATTCTACCACTAAATTCTCAATATTTTTTATTAAAGGATCATCGAAACTCATTCTTCTTCCTACGAGTTCTATATAAAGTTTTCTTATTCAATTTTAGGGTTGTACTTGTTTCACTTACAAATGTATGTGTACTTTTTACCTTACAATGATTTAGTTAATATTCATCTTGTAACATTACTATATTTATTTCAACTAGTTTTACCTATTGAATTAAATGCTTCACTTATATTCTTTATGATTGCATTATTTCTTCCCTCTAGTTTTCTTATTCTCAACCCTAAAGTATGCATCATAGGCCTCATTTTTTTTTTCATAATTTCAATAAATAATTGACATCATTATGTATGTGTTTTATTTTCAAATGCATAGTTCCATACTTGTTTAGCATGATGTCTAGCTATATGTTTTGACATTTTACCTTCCATGGGTTCTAATATCTTCTCATCTATTTCAATCAAATATATTGGTGTTCTTCTAATTATATTAAATGGAGGGGTGGGCCTAGGTAAGATATCATTTCTTATAAGTGATGGTGTTATTACTTTAACCATATGAGGGGGATGTGTGTCTAAGTCAACATCTAACTCTACAGGGCTAATATTAAATTGTTCTTCATTTGGAATGGGTTCAATTGGATTCATCATATGATCATCATGCAAATTCATTATATCATCATGCTCCAATACTTCATTAGGGATAAATGTTTCATTACATTGTGTTTCTCCATGTGTTTCATCATTCATTATAAATTCATTACCATGTCCTACATATTCAATTTCATCATTTGGCAATATATTTTCTTCTCTACTCTCAATTGAAAATGTTTGTAAATTCAATTCTATTGAATTAGACATGTTATTCTCAATAGAAACATTGTTTATTATAGAAGAAGTACCTTGACCTTCATTAGAATATTTTTCTTTTCTCTCTTAAGTGCTTGTCTTTTTTTTTTTTCTCTTTGAACTTCAAGTTCTTCATTTGTTTTCTCTTTAATTCATCTTTGACGATGACTACCAGATCCCATGGTCAATTTTTATGCTTTGTAATTCAATGAGGATGAAAATTCTAACAAAAAGATCAATTTTGATGTTTCAAACAAGATAAAATGGAGAATTCATGTATGTTATGTGTAGAACAAGTTCAGAACCCATAAAGTGTGAAATTTGTAGTGAAAATGGTAAAGGAAATATGAATTTTATGTTTTTGTTATAATTCTACAAAGCATATACACCCTTTATAAAATATGTAGTTAAAGAAAACAATTGAGTGAAAAAAATCATCAATGTAATTAATATTTACAATGGGTGTTTGCCCTTTACCAAGGAGTACACCCTTAGTGTTTTTCCAAAAACAAATTCCCTCTTCAATAGCCATGGATTTTGGCAAGGGAATCCAAACCTCGGGGTTGTACCTACATTTGATTGGCAAGAAGGATTTTTGAGGATTTTGAACATTTTTTCACCTTCATAGTCTAAAAATTTTCATCAGCTTTATGTATTAAAAAAACATTATATGGGTTTGTAGATGGAAGAATCTAGTTTTTGGGAGAAAAAAATTAAATAAAATTATTATTTTTAATTTCTATATAATGTTACTCATTATGATCGATTCATTAACATTACCAATAGTTCAATTTTTAAAAAATCAACCAACATATTACAAAACTTATATCTCAACAATCTACTCATTGTTGAATATTGTTTTTAAAAAATCAACTATACAAAGTTAAGCTCAATTTTTTTCAGTGCATTTGAATTTTCATTTCTTATATTTTCTTGATTTGTGAAATTATATTAAATTATTATATTCATTGAAAAAATATGAAAAAATATTCTCAACAATATTAAACATTTTCCAAATCCTTGTATGAAATTTTTGTTGGCAAATGTGTGTTAGTGTTGTCATTGATGTCAATTCCATTAATGGAAAATGGTGTTATGGTGTCATATCGGTCTCCATGAGGTGTAAATCAAGGTCAAAGTATCAAGGTTGATTGGTAGTGACAAGATTTGATGAGTTGACATGTTGTCCCGACATGGTTTCAACATGCATGGTCATAGTATGAGTTATCCCAAAAGGTGGTTTAAGGTTTTCATGAGGTACAATAAGGTTGATATGATGCTTCAAGATTGTTTAAGATTTTGTATGAGGTCGAAAGTTTAGTTCATGTGATTTCATGGTTGATTCAGTCATTCTAGGCCTATACCTAGTCTTGGAGCTTGCAGAATGGTATGATGACTTGAGTTTTGGATATGATCAGTCCTATTCAATCATGGTAAAGGTTTTGTGATATGATATATCAAGTGTACAATGATTTTTAAGTCATTACTTATAGGTATAACATATGTTTGAGGTCCTTGAGAAGAAAACATGTGGAGAACAAACAAGATAACATAGGTAAATGAGATTGGTTGGAGAGTTTCATACCTATTTGATATAGATGGTGAGTATGGTCAATTAGAATATTTCTTCATGATGCTTCATTAAAAGTTTTAGACTGTTTTGAAGGATAAATTTTGAGATATGTCATTTTTGGTCAAACTGGGTATTCTAAAGTGTGATTTTGAGGAAAAGGTTGACCTTTTGATGCTCATTGTGAATTGAATGTTTTTATGGGACCCAAATACTTTCAGGGATGTTTTTACATGGAAATAATAAGGTTTAAAAAATAATTAGGTGGTTTGATCGTCACATTTTTATGAATGATCATTAAGAAGATAAGTTGCTTTAAAACCCTAGTTAAACCCTAGCTCAAAGTGACTTGGAGGATGATGAGTATAATGAGTTTTTAATTCATTTTTTCAACATTATTAATGGAGGTTATATAATAATCCTCTATCTTTCCACAAAGGTAAGATAGATCTTATGACTATATGTGGGCCCCACTTGAAAATGTTTATTTCTAAAAAAGTCAAGTTTGTTGAAAATTTCTCCAAAGAAGGTATGGAATAAATTTAAAAAAATTAGCTGGGGAGTTTCTATAGATTTCCATGATAGTTT
This sequence comes from Taxus wallichiana var. yunnanensis, assembly GCA_018340775.1. Taxonomy (NCBI): domain Eukaryota; kingdom Viridiplantae; phylum Streptophyta; class Pinopsida; order Cupressales; family Taxaceae; genus Taxus; species Taxus wallichiana. Next base: position 1,010,934,006 of record CM031242.1, read on the forward strand.
CAGATCATGGTTGATGTCTTAAAGGGAAAATTGTGCCCCATTTATGAAGACTTTTTTTTGGGTAGTTTGGAGTAGTTCTAGTGGTAAAAGTAGAATCGGGGAGTTGGTGGAGTTAGGACTTGGTTTTCTTTTTTTTGATCTTGGTTCATCTATAATTACAATTATATATCAAACTTTATTTTTGACAATGTATGATAAATTTATGGCATGTTCTTTGAGGGTAAAATATGAAGGATGTCTAAATAAGCAAGGTCTTAAAGTTTCTTCTCTCATAGGTAAGGTGTCGGTTCCGAGTTATTCATGATGTTTGTAGGTTTTTAGTAGTATACAACATGTATAAGGTTGTTACATGATTTAGTTAAGCTTGGAATTGTGTTTGTAGGTGATAAAGCAAGTTGAGCTCAAGACTAGTTCTTGAGTCCTAGAAGCTAAATGAGATGTTTCGGGATGGACCTAGTTGAATGCCTTCCTCATAGAGTTTGAAGAAAATATCATATTTTATGGAAAGAGGAATTAAAATATATATTTCCACTTACATATTTTTTACCTCATGATGTTTATATTTTATGGGTGATCTAGATAAAGTTTTGAAGAATAAGGTTGTTAGTTTTTCAGGATAGAATTCTTGTTGCTAGAAGATGGAGGTATAAGATGCATGATATGGATTATTTGATGTTTCCTATCAGTTTTAGAGTGAATGGGGATGAATTTTGTTCCTATTTAATGCCTTTGGGTTTCTTGAAATTGAAAGAAATGGTGAGAAATAGTTTTGTTTCTAAAACTACTTTATGGGTAATTAACTAAAATTGACTAAACTAATGTAGTAAAAGATAGTTAATCTAATCTAGGAGGACATATAATGCAATAAATAAATGAACTTAAGAAAAATATAAATGAGATAAGTAAATAAGATAATGAAATTAAAAACCCTAATATGTAAGAAGGGAAAGGAAAGAAATCAACTAAATAATAGAAGCATGTCGAATCGTGTGCAGCAGTTGATGCATAGAAAATTAGAAAACATGAGCGATTGTGTCGAGGTCCTATAGAGGATAGATCTAGATAATGTGGCTGGAATGGGACACTTGGAAGAGGTATGAGGAACCCACACGGGAACTTTTGTAAGGAATTTGGGCACCCTGGTATGGAAAACGTGTCCGAATCGGGTGCTCGGAGGGCGGGAAGGTGATCTAAAACTCGTCTTCCGTTGCACTAATTTTTCTCGTGCATTTGCGCCGAATTATCCAAATATTCGAAGAGGAAGAAACCACCTGCGCAAAAGAACAAAAGGAAGTATCAAAACCCTAAAAATAAATATACATAATGAATGGGTTGGAATGACCTCGAAATACAACAAAGTGGGCTTATTAACCGAGTGCTACACTAAATTTTGGACCCAGATGTAGGTGTGCATGTCATGCCCTAGGTTCTCTTGTGTCAGTCGCACTTTGTAAAGTAGCAAGAAATAAATAAATGTATAAAATGTAATAGAATGTGTGCATGAAATAGAATAGAATCCTTCCCCCATGAAGTGTGATACAGATATCCTAGCTTATGCCTTAATGATGGAGCTACGTATATGCCCATGCAATAGATGCATGAAATTCTAGATGGAGTGATAGGAGTGTATGATGTTAGGTCCCTTATTATAGTCTCATAACTTTATATTTAAAGGGTTCTCTTGCTCTAATTTCATAATTAACCCCGAAAAGGCCAACCATAAGAAATATAAATATAAAAAAATGGCTAGAAGAGGCCCAAAAATGGTGAGAAAGTGCTAGAAGGATCAGGGTGCCCCTAGGTGGGACTAGGGCACACATGGACACCCCAATACTAAATCTAGGCATCCTAGTGAGGATAAATTAATGAGATATTTGGAAATGGATAGGTATATGGGTGAAATTGGTCAAAATTTATGAAATAAAATATAAAATATGGCCAAAGGATGAGGGTTAATTAGTATTGTCTTTACTCAAGAACCTTCTAAATAGTAGTATGATATCGGGATAAATAAAATGTCTAAAGTGCATGATTTTGTGTCTACATTTTCCCCGGCTTTATGTTGGTGAGTGGAAATATCGGTAACATAAAGTAGATAGATATGCATACCTGATGTCTATCAAGAGTGTAGTAGAAGTATGTCAAGGACTAGACAAAAGTGTGGAATGATAAAATATGGAGGAGCGTGGAAAATATAGATGAAAAATATGCAAAGAAAAAAGTGATGAGAGTGTACCTAGGGAAAATGCATGTGTGTAATTGCTGCATAGTGTAGTGTACCTACATACAAGTGTGATATGTGTGCTATAGTGTGCTACCACATAGTGTTATTTCCGTCATCATTGTTTTTATTCGTCGTTGTTGTTGTTGCCCCCATTTGACTACTTGTTTCTCATATAGCCTTGACACTGTAAGGAGAAAATGATCAAGTAGTCAGATATGTATGTATTTAAGTGTGAAATGATATGTAAAAGATGTATGTGAATGTAAAGTATGCAAATGTAAATGTAAATGGAACATGTGCACCTGATCCATGTCGAGAGAAAGTGTAGAAGGATATTCTCTCTGTGAGTTTTTGGATGATCTCACACCACCTTGTTCAAGAAGTATAGGGAGGAAATGTTTTTGTCCTCCAAGATCTAACGGGTTCTATTGAAATGTGTGTGAAGAGATCACTATATTGTCCTCGGTTTTTGGGTGATCCGATGCCACTAGCGGAAGTAGTGTAGGGATGAAATGCTTTGTGTCCTCAAATCATGTGACTGCTTCCTAGAAGTGCTAAGGACACCATGTCCTATAAAAGCCATTGTGTATGGGGTTCGTAGACTAATCGAACCCACTAGCTGAATATAACTGAACCGAAACAATGTAAAATCTCGTGATAGTATGTAAACCCCAAAAATTATTAACTAAAATTAACTAAGCTAATGTAGTAGAAGATAGTTAATCTAATCTAGGAGGACATATAAAATAATAAGTAAATGCACTAAAGCAACATATAAATGAGATAAGTAAACAAGATAATGAAATTTAAAAACATAATGTGCAAGAAGGGAAAGGAAAGAACTCAGTTGAATAATAGAATCCTACCTAGGGACCGTGTCGTAGTGATGAACAAAAAATTAGAAAGTAGGAGCGATCTGTGTTGGTGTCTAATAGAGGAGGGATATGGCTAATGTGGCTGAACTAGGGCACTGGAAGAGGATTGGGGCACCCACGGAACTCGTCGAAGGAATATGGGTTCCCTGGTTTGGAAAAAGTGTTCAAAATTGGTGCTCACGGGGTCGAAGGTAATCAAACTCGCCTTCCTATCGCACTAAATTTTTTGTACTATGACGAATGCTCCAAATATTCCAAGAGGAAGAAACAAATTGTAAAAGACCAAAAGGAAGTATCAAATCCCTAAAAAGAAATATGCGAGAATAGATGGGTAAGATTGACCTCACCGCCACAATAGTGGACTTACTAATTGAGCACTGCACTAAATTTCAGACCCGAATGTAGTTCTAGTGTGTGTGTGCATGTCGTGCTCTAGGTGCTCTTGTGTCAGTCGCACTTTGTGAAGTAACGAGCAATAACTAAATGTAGACAATGCAATAGAATGTGTGCATTAAATAGAATAGAATCCCTCCCTTTATGAAGTGTGATGCAAATGTCCTAGCTTGTTTCTTGATGATGGAACTATGTGGATGCCAATGCAATAAATGGATGTAACTCTATATGGAGTGATAGTGGTGTATGATGATATGTCCCTTACTATGGTCTCATAGCTTTATATTCATAGGGTTCTCTTTCTCTAATTTCGTAATTATCCCCCAAAAGGATCACCCCAAGAAAGAAAAATATGAAAAATGGCTAGAAAAGGCCCAAAATGGCAAGAAAGTGATAGAAGGATCATGGCTCCCCCAAGTGGAATTAAGGCACCCATGGGTGCCCAATACTAAATTTGGGCACCCAGCCAAGGCTAAATTAATGCGGGATATCCGAAAATGGATGGGCATATGGGTACAATAGGTCACAAATTATGAAATAAAATAAACAAGATGGCCAAAGGATGAGGGTTAATTAGTACTCTCTTTACTTAAGAACCTTCTAAATAGTAGTATGAGACTGGGATAAATAAAATGCCTAAAGTGCATGGTTTTGTGACGACACTACACATCTTTGTTTACTTGAAGAGGAAATTTGGTGTGGTTTGCTTGTATGTATGTTTCAAGAACTATAGAAATCATGGATGTGATATACAAGTCAAGGGGATTCCAAGGAGTGGTCGCATACCATAGTTGAGGTGTTCTGGGTGATCTTGAGGCCCATAGGCGAAGATAGGTTCTTAGAAACAACTATTTGGTAAATGATATGAACATTTTTGGTTGTGTTGTGAATAATTTGATTGGCATAAGATAATTTATGACCATGGAATGTGTTGTTATGTCATATTTGACATGTGTGAGAAATTTAAGATCTTGAATAATCATGGTGATGGTTTCGTGATATTTGATGATCCAGTGATGGGGTTTTGAGTAGTTTTTTAGCTTGTTTGATGCATTTGAGCATGACCGACCTACATGGGTCCATTCCAAGTGAATTTATGATTTTTTTATATGTTTGAGTTTTAATGGTCAAGAAAATTGTATAGACTGACCTATGTTGCATTTGTGAGTTGAGAAGCATATAAAGGTGCTTATTTTTTCATTTTTGAACTAGTTAGACAATGAGGGAAAATGTGACCTAGGTGAGGAATAAAAGGTGGATTAAGGGAATATAAAGGGAGATGATGAAGGGTGAAAATATCTAAAGAGTGTTAGAGAGCATGTGAGCAATATTTTTAATCCGAAATAGGGCATGAATATCAAAGATTGAACGAGTTAGAAGAATAAGGGTTTAAAGAGAGTTTGAAGGAGTTTGGAGCTGAATTTTCGTGATCACTATCGGTTGTGTTATTGTATAATATATAAAGTGAATGATCATCTCCCTATCGGTTGTTATGCATTTATTGAATAATATATAAAGTGAATTTGTTATGCATTTATGTGCATTGAATCATCTCCTATCGGTTGTGCTAAATTTTGGGAGATGATGATCACTATCGTTCTCAGACACCGATTCATTGCAATAAATGCATAACAAATCAATATTTCCTACCTAGATCATTATAAGATCGAAAATATGGAATCAAGGCCATAGGAATACTATAGCTTAATATATTTTGCAACATAAAAGATACCAAATCAAATCTGTATTTTTTAATTAATATATAATGGTGAATTTTAATTAACAAAAATATTATTTTTACAATGAATATTTTAACGTAAGGAGGAAACATGTGCTTCCAATCCACTCTTAAAAATAGTCACAACACCTTCCCAACTTCATAATTAATGGAAAAAATAAGTTGATTTCAAATTTTTTAATGTCTCTCCTTATATTTTTCTATATTGATATATTATAGATAATTAAAATAGGGAGATCTCCCATCCGAGAGGAGAAAATAAATATTTTTTAAAAAATAAACTTAAATTTTATTTTTCCATCTATATTAACCTAACAATAGCAACAAATAAGGTTTGAAAGGGGTTTGTGATAACATTCAAATGAATTATGAATTTTTTTGGTTTTTAGTCCAACTTACATTTATAAGTAAAATGTTTTGGGTGTCTAAAATCTTTATTAAGACATTTATGGCTATTAGTATAGTAAACCTAAAACATGTATAAACTATTTTGCAAAATTACTTATATTGTTCCATAATGCCATTAGCTAATCATGATTGTGTAACATTTTGTTTCATCTACATGGTCTTGTAAATTCTTTTGTATGAAATAATGATATAAGTTCCAAAACATAATAACAAATACATAGCTCCAAGAGATCATATAAAATGATGATAACATCCCATATTTAAGGCCTGCAAATATTGTCCTTCAATTAATCTAAGAGGTCCTTTATCCCATGTGCTAAAATAGTTATTCTTATGTTTCTTAATGGATTTCAATTCTTAAGCAAGTAGATGGAAATCATGGAATTCCTTGCTTGGAAGAGAATTAACTTCAATGATTTACAATTTTTTTAATCTAGCATCAGTTTAATACCATCAGGTTTTTTGTACAAATTCCTGATTGGTCTCTGTCGTCAAATTTATATAATTTGCTTTTGCTTATATTTATCATATCATGTCATCCATATATGTGTGTGTGGATAAGTGGTGTTATTAAAAACCTTAGTTGACTCATTTTTACGTTATTTTTATGCAACTCTAAATGAAACATTCTACACAGTTATGTGGGTAAAAACATATCGCTTTATAAAGTAAAATCAACACAATTTGATGTGCTAGGAAAATTTATATAGTAATGATCCAAAACATATATTTTTCGAATAACCTGAACATGTATGATATTCAAAATGCATGCATTCACATCAAAGTTATTTGATTGTGGTATAGATGTATTAATCTCATGTTTTGGAGATAATGTGATCATGTTGCACTTGAGTAACTTTTTCATCACTTGTAAAGAGGTTTGGATAAAATCTAAACAACCTTCTCTCAAGAATAGAAATGAAAAGAATTTCACTTTTTAAACTTGAAAATTATTTGCTTCATTAGCCAAGTAGCCTTGAATGGTATTTTACTTTAAAATTTAATAAAACATTAGTAGATATAGGAGCGTTAGTCTAATATTTTATCATGTTAACTACAAAGAGATTAGTCTCATATTTATGTGATAAAGTTTATTAAAAATTTGATATGTTTAAAAAATAAAAATTATGATTGTTTGAATTAAATTGTAATTGAAAATTCTTGTGATTCACATTCACCGACGTAATGTGACATCTTGAAAAGCATAGTTTTATTTTAAGGCGTGGGGTCAATAATAGACTCATTAGGTCCTTGTTTATGTAAATAATAATAATACTTATATTATTACAATATTTTTTTGGCCACCTAGTGAGATACATTAATCTTCTTTGACCCATAATTTCCAAAATTATTTATGCTACCAATCTAGACATGAACATAAAACAGTGGAAAATTTTAAGACCTCCCTACAACAAAATCATATGTATTGTTAGGTGAATCTGTGAAATTGACTTTTGAAATAATGGTGAATTTGAAGGAAACATGTTTCGTATGGTCTGGTGAATCATTTGATAATGGTGTCAGCCAACAACAATTTTCGGCTAACAATATATGTTGTTGGCCAACTTCATATGTAATTTTTCAAAAATAATTTTTTTACAATAACGGTTAAAACAACCATCTCGACGAGAAATTTGTCCTAAAAAAAATGGCATAAGCAAAAATTCAAAAAAGTGATCTTTTGTGAAAAAATGTAGATTTCGCTTGATTTTAAATGGGATTTTTTTGAATTTTTTTGATGTTGGCAATTAAAATAATCATCTCAATGATAAATATGTCCTCACAAAATTTGACGTGTGCATTATTTATGCTAGCAACCAATAGCATTATTTATGCTATCTATCGATGGCATGGATATGCTACCGACCTAGAGTAGCATTATTTACGCTTCTAGCCAATATCATATATCTATGCTTACTAACCAAAGAGCATACATTAATGCTACCAAACCACTTGATAGCATAAATGTATTTTACCAAATGTACCGATAACATATAATATCCTACCGGATGGTAGCATATATCTATGCTACCGTCTCGATAAGATACATTTATATTATTGTTTCTAGTCATTTCGACATTTTACATTATACAACTTCAACATAATAACATATTAACCGCAAAAATACCTTTAATATTGGATGGTTCGATATGTAGTCTAGTTAAGAACATGTAAATTAATTATGAAGAAAATTTGATTTGTAATTCATATATGAAATTATAAATTTATAATCACTATATATATGAAGGTGAATTTTATAAATTTCAATTTCATGCTAATGGCGATTTGAATTTAAAAAAAAAAAATAGCAATTGGTGTAAACGTTAGGTGAACCGACCCCTAAAATTATCTTTTCCTAGAAAATTTAGGTGATATACTAAGTTTTCGACCCCTAAAAATTCATGAAAACCAAATTTTGAAATCCAGAATATTCGTGAATTAACAAATATTTGCCACTAAAATTTTCCTTAACATAAAAAATTCACAAAAATAAATTATGTTAACTTTTCCCTAACATAAAATTTTCCCTAACTAAAATTTTCCCTAACATGAAAACTTCGCAAGCTATTCATGTTAAAATAAGGTTGGAGTTTTGCAAGGTTTTTTTAATTGGAAAGGGTTTTCTTGGGATAAAATTGTGTCAATTTTCTTAGTAATTCTAGTTTATTTCAGATCTACTTATTTTTTACATATTTTAGTTATTTTGTTTACTTACATATTTTCAAAAAATTGCAACATATCGGGATTAGAGCTAGGTTGCAATATTGGTGAATATTTTATTTCTTTATTTAAATGGTTTTTCATTTATAGATCTAGTTTTTATTAAAATCTCTAATATGGAAACTAGTAGCACGAAAATTGAGATTGAGAGGTTTGATAGAAAAAATTGAGTTATGGAAACTCAAGATGGAGGATCTTTTGATAGAGGGATCAATGGGTAGAAGTTACGAAAATAGCTCTTTGAAGTTTAACACAAGATGAGTGGGACAAGATTGATAGGAAGGTAAAAAGTACTATCAGGTTATGTGTTTTTGACTCTGTGTTATTGAATGTTTCTACTGAGAAAAAAACAAAGGAGTTGTGGGATAAGATAGGGACACTTTAAAAGGCCAAATATTTAGTGAAATTTTTTTCTAAGGAAGAAGTTTACTTCTTTGTGGATGAATGATGGTGACTCTTTTACAAAGCACATGAATAATTATATTTCTAACATAAGTCGCTTAATGTCCACTAATGTGAAGATGTACGGTGAGGAGATATGTATAACTCTTCTATGTTATTTACCAAACTCTTGGGAAATTTTGGTGATGGTTATTACTAGCATAACTACAAAATTGAATCTTGATGAAATAGTTGCAACTTTACTATCTGAAGAAATGAGAAGAAAGTCTATTGATGATTATCACTCAAAGGAATATTTTATAGTTTGTGGGAAAGATAAAGAGAAAGGAAAGAAGAAATAGGGTGGAGAAAAAGGTTCATTTATAAAAATATATCTAAGCCTCCAAATCAAATTAAAAAAGGGTTAGAATTGTGGCAAAACATGACACTTTAAGAAGGATCAGATGCAAAATGAGGACGAAAAATCCCCAAAAATCTTGTTATGAAGAGGAGAAGGAAGCATAGATGATGGTAATGCTTACCTTGCCCCGAGCACACATGTATTTACTAATGCATGGATTATTTATTTAGGTGCGTCATTCCACATGAACCCTTATATGGAATGGTTGTTTGAATATTATGTGTATGTGATTAAGAAGATAATGGAAATAAATTCCTAAATCAATACAAGATTGCAATAAATGAATAAATAATTAAGTACAAAAATTAACCCAAGCAATATAAGCTAGGAAATGTTAAAACCCGAGTTACAAAGAAGGGATAAATAACTTAGCTGATTCATAAATATCTCAAGGGTGCACCGATCAAGAAAAGCTCAGAAAATTGGAAGCACGGGCTATCACAACGAAACTCAAAAAAATGTAGGTCCGGAGGAATATGTTGGATTGGGGCCCCTGAAAGGGAAGGGGTGCCTATGGGCCCCTAGACCTATTTCTCAGGTGCTTGTGACTGCCAAAAATATCGAAAGGAATCTTTGACCGATCGAGAAGGTGTTCTTTGTCCTTCACCTTTGGTCGCTAGTATGTCGCACTTGATCACCGATGTCGTTGATAACATGCAAAACCCTTAAGAGTGCATCAAATCCAAAAAATAAAAGAATGGAAATGAGGGGTAAGTCTATCCTCAAATTTCAAATGAGTGAACTTGCATGATCGATCACTACACTACATTTCAGCCCCAATGTAGTTCTAGGTGTCTCAGGTGTAGAATTGTGCCCTAGGTGGCTCTTTTGTGTGTCGCACTTGATAGTGAGAAAGTAGCTAGATGCAAAGAAATGCAATAGATGTGTGCATATAATATAATAAACTTCCCCTCCTATGAAGATTAACCAGCCCTTTTGTCCCTTTGATGGCACTATATGGATGCAATGGAGCTCTTAGATTCTTGATGGATGTAACCTTAGGTGGTGATAGCTAATGTTTAGTGCTTGGTCCTTTATTATGGTCACATAGCTTTATATTTATATGATTCCCTTTCTTGAATTTCGTAATTAACCCCGAAAAGGCTGACTACCAAAAAGATAAGATGCTCAAACGGCTATAAAGGACCCAAAATATGTAAACAAAGTACAAAGAGGTAACGGGCACCTAGAGGAGACAAGAGCACCCGATACCGTTGTCCTAGTTGGGTGTTGGTTTCAAGAGAGAAAATTATGAATTATGAAAATGCATACTAATATAGGATAAGTGTAAGATCAATAAGGACAAGTAGAAAACAAGCTAAGATGGCCAAATACATCTCGTTAATTAGTACTTTTCTTACTTATGAACCATATGAATAAGTAAGTAAGCAAACCTGTGACTAGATAGATACCTAGAGTGCGTGATTGTGTGTCTACAATATGATGAAAGCCAAGTTTCTAGGAAATAATTTAACCAAAAAAAAATTAGGGAAAGGAAGAGTAACGTTTAAGTTTATATATGGAAGGACCAAGAACCCCCTCGCCTTGTTATAAACATAGTTTCAATGAGAAATATATCTAGAGTACAAGTGTCTTAAAGATTATAAACATGGTTTTGGGAAGAAGATGCACAGAAATTTATGACATGGTGATGAAATAAAATAGAAGTGGACAAGTGTCATTCAAGGAAATGTTATTAAGATTATGGATATACGAGATTTAGGGAAAAATAATTAAAAGGGAGATAAATTCTTTGCATGAAATGGATATAAAAAGGGTTTTGGGAAGAAGAGTGTGGTTAAAGGAATTTTGAATTGTCCCTCAATTTTTGACTTTTTAAAACATTTTATGTATGTAAAACAAAGTGGAGTAAAGCTGCCCACATATAATACTCACTCAATTTCTATTTTACAAGTTATACACATCGATGTACTTAAACCAATGAAGGTTCCTGTTGGAGCTCAAACTTGCACCCATCCTAGGTCAGGTTGAACTGGGTCATTGAGGCAACAATGGGACTGTCTCCAAGCGTGGAAAAATTCACACTTGAGAAAAACCTCCGGAGAAGGCCGGTTCCTCTACTTATTTCTACCGCTAACACTACTCCTAATGCTAGAAATGAAGCTATCTATCACTACTCTATTATTCCAAGGGACTAGGGTGAGAAGGAGGGGCATAAAATAAATCCTAATATAAAGGAAGGTGATAGAGCCGTAAAGAGAGTCGATCACTCTCCACGAGATGAAGGAAAGAGATAAAACATGGAGATAGGGCAGACATGTGCATGCCACAAACAAGAACCACACAGACTCGGTTCTCATTGTATTGATAACACATTGAAAATGGAATACACAAGCGGGAAATGCACATAGCATGCCGAAAATGCGAACAAACTAGCAAGACGCAACATAAATGAGAAAAGGGAAGACAAAAGTTCCACAAAACCCAATTTTATTACTTAAGGGATGCACAATCATTTACATTCATGGAAAAAGGTGGGAATACATTACAGAGACCAAGTCCAAGGTTTGAAACTCGTGGGAAGTTGACCACCATTTTGGCATGGTGTCATTACAACAAAGAGAGATCCATTTCAATGAGTAGAGATCTACAATTTATAGAAGAATATGGTGAGAAGATAAAGAGAAAGAAGATGGAAACTAAAATTTTAAACTTCAACCACCAACAACAAGCTATGAATGCCTACAAATCCTCCCACAAGGCTATCAAATTTGCCTCTCATGTCCTGTTTGGCATGTAGAAGAAGGAAGAAGGCCAATTCTAAAGAAAATATGGTGGTTGAATGGATTAGATGTCCATATTAAAGATCGAAAGAAGTTTCCTTATTTTCCACCTACCGAATTCTCGCCAAAATCTGATATTGAAAATTCAAACATGTAGGCCACATCAACATTTTTCCAACAAGATTGGGTGCGTGGGAAACAGAGCTCAACTACAAAATTTATAATGATATGAAGTCTACATGTTGCTTTAACACACAATGACGTGTTTCATGCATAAATTTGATGAAAGATTATCCACTTGCTCGTAGTTTTTTCATTTTTGCCATGTGGCATGCAATTGGTTTGTCATAAGGATCTAGAACCTAGTTGGCACACTATGGTTGGTTGTGTTTTTACACTCAAATTTGACAAGTTCCTAAGTGGCATAATGACTAGCTCGAGAATAAGGAACAAGGTGTGAAAGACACGAGAATGCAGAAGGAAGATGTGAGAAGATGGAGCACACAAGAGAAAGGATGTATACCTATATGAGACAAGTATGCAATAAGGGCATGAGCATTCAATTGAGGAAGGTGAAGTAGAAAGGAATAAAAGGGTCACATGAGGAAAACCAAGAAGGAAATAAGTTCGAGGTGTGCAAGCATAAAGACGTGTGAAGGACTTAGCTGATTTGAAGGAAAGTCTACAGATGTGCGTGTATGGAGTGCATGAAAAATTGGGAATGAAATTTGGTGTGTAGAAGGAATGTGTAAAGTTGAAATGGGAGAAGATAGAAAAAATGGAAAATGAAGGAGTGATTAGAGAAAGCATGCATTAAATTGAAGGGAATAGGAAACACAAGGGGAAAGTAGGGAGGGTGCGTAGAGGGGCGTGCAAGGAACAAAAGCTATGCCAAGGAAACTTCCAGAGTGTATGTAACCTAAAATATGAAACATCAGAGTCTGAATAAAAATATAAGTTGTCCAAATAACTAGGGGAGTTGTTTGGGACAACAGTTTGGCAAATTTAGGGGGCCATCTGCATGTTAGATGAAGAGACAAGTACCCTTAGAATCATCCATTGGGCATGAAGTTTTCTTGGTTCATGAAGATGTGAGTTCGCAACTTGAAGAACACCCCTCAAGTCACTTGAAACAATGTCTAAAATTTGAACTGAACTACTACTCTCATCTGAAGATGTTCGATTTAAATTATGAGAGTGTAAAATTGTGCGCAAGTTTATAGAACCTCCCGAAAACTGAACTCCCATCTAGGAAGCAACAAAAGGGGGCATGCAAGGCACGTAATAGGAAAGAAAACAATGCCGGAGGGAGTGCATGCTGAGTAACAATTAGGTAAGAAAGCTGAAAATCATACATGCTTAAAAGGAAGATTGCAGAGTGTGTGAGAATCACTTGTTTTATCGAAAACAAACCTAAGCTAACATACGCTAACTAGAGGAAAAGGGCGCTCAAGTAAAACCTTCAACAGAAGGGAGAAGTAGCTATGTTTACTCTCAAATTGTGACCATGTAACTGATTTGACATTGAATATGGTCTTCATCAAGAGTGGAAAACTGAATTGGGACTAGTTCTCCACCCTCTTCAAAGTATCAACAACAAATAGAACAAGTACCTCCTTTAGTTGTTATACATTTGGTCCTAGGAGGCATTGTTGTTGACCTTTGGGGCCCCAAGTTCAATCTCATGATATGAAGTAAGCCCGACCGATGGCAACTCGGTCTTGGCTCTAGACTAGCCAAATATCTAATTGGGCATGGTCTAATCCTTGTGTTTTTCCTATTTTCTTCAAGTTCAATCCCATAGATGGGATTATCTTACGTAATTTACTCCCGAAGGTGACTGTTTGTAGGTTAGGTCATGTATGGTTCTACCTCTACAAATAACTTTGTCTCCTCCATAACTATGCCATCCGAGTCTAACTCGAATTTCTCTTCAAGTAGGTGCCCCTTTTTCTCGCTATGTACGACCTCATCTTCCTAATCAGAGTCATACCATTCTTCAACAATTATATAGTCATCGAACATGATAACATTTGTTGGGGATGATACATAGGTAGGGGACTATTCATTTATGGAACAATTAGATAGAGGGGACTTAGAATAAGATGGAAGGATAGATGTGGAAGGGACTAAAGCAATGAAATTCTCAATGGGGGTAGCATGTAGAAAGCTATGAACATGTACAACAGATGATATGATGTGGGTTGGGGAGGAGGAATGGGAGAGCTGTAATATGGTAGTTTAGATTTTCCCTATTGATAGTGTTGCTTAACACTAGATTTATAAGCCTCAATTTCTTCAATGCATTCTATAACTGGGCAGCATCTCAATGGTAAAGCACAACTTTTTCTGGGTGTTGAACCATCCCGGTATATGGATAACCCATGGACAAGGGACCTTGAAGCTAACTCTAGTTGCCTTGATTGAGCACTTAACTCTGAGTTGCATCATGTTCATCTTCATTTCTTGAATCTATCTCTTAAAATCAGCATATGTCATGGACATACCACCATCAACTGCAAAACCTTGTTCTTGAAAAACATCAAGGTTATAAAAATAACCATATGAGTTAGTGGGAGGTGGGTTTTAAAATCATGGTAATGGAGTGGATTGGTACTATTGTCCAAAATGAGAGTTCCAAGGAGGGAAAGAAGTCATGATTGCAGAACTTCAAAAGGGGAAAAAATGAAACAAAGGGAATTGGATGTAAGGAAGGAAGAGACTGGTTTGTGAATGATGCAATGGGTCATTGAATTAGTGGAGTCTCAAGATGTGCTAAAATATGCCTGCGCAAATGATGGATCTCACTAGGAACACATCAAACCTACCGAGATGAATATGTATAAATCTTCAAACTGGTCCCATCGAGCATGCCGAAAACTGTTGGAGCTCAAAATTACATCTATCCCAAATCATGATGAATTGGTTTGTTGATGCAATGATGGGACTATCTCCAAGTTGTGGGACCTTACATGCTTCAAACATACCTCCAGAGAATGCCAGTTCCTCTACCTATTTCTACCACTAACACTACTCCTAATGTTGGAAATGAAGCTATCTATCACTACTCTATGATTCCAAGGGACCAAGGTGAGAAGGAGATGTATGAAGGAAATCCTAAGCTAAGGGAAGGCAATAGCACCAGAAAGAGGGTTGATCACTCTCCATGAGGGGAAGGAAAATGAGAAATTTGGGAGATAGGATGGACACGTGCGCACCACATACAAGAACCATGCGCACTCAATTCCCAACGTATTGATAACATAGTGAAAATGGAAAGCTGCAAGTGGAAATGTGAATAACATGCCGAGAAAATGCAAACAAAGAGGCAAGATGCAACAAAAATGAGAAAAGGGTAGACGAAAGTGGCCAAAAATTGGATTTTATTGCTTAAGGGATGCACAATCATTTTCATTCATGTCGAAGGCGGGATTACATTGCAAAGACCAAATCCAAGGTTTAAAACGCATGAGAAGTTATCCACCATTTTGGCATGGTGCCATTACAATAATGAGGGATTCTTTTTAGTGAGAAAATCTCTACAATTTATAGAAGAATAAGGAGAGAAGAGAAGGATAAAGAAGAGGGAAACTCAAATTTGAATCCTTAACCACCAATAACAAGTAATGAATGTCTATAAATATATTCACAAGGTTATCGATCTGCCTCTCATATCTATTTGGCATGTAGAAGAAGGAAGAAGGCTGAATATGAATAAAATATGGTGGTTGAATGGATTAGATTTCTGCATTAAAGATCAGAAATATGTTCCCTTGTGTTGTGCCTACCAAATCCCACCAAAATATTATTTTGAAAATTCTAATGTATAGCCCATGTCAACATTTTTCCAACAAGACCAGGCACGCGAGAAACCAAGATCAACCGCAAATTTTATTAAGTTCTAAAGTCTATAGTTCACTATAACATGTAATGACATGTGTCACACATAGATTGGCTGAAATATTGGCCAACCGCTCATAGTTTTTTCATTTTTATCATGTTTCACACATTGGTTCATCACAAGGATTTTGTACCGGTTGGCACATTATGGTTGGTTGTGTGTTACATACTCAAGTCTTACAGGCTGCCACGTGACATAATGAATGGCGTGGAAGAAGGCACAAGAATGCGAAGGCAAACATGTGAAGGTGACGCGTGCAAGAGAAAGGATACATACCTGTATGAGACAATATACAAGTAGAGTGCGAGTATTCAATCGAGGAAGGTGTGGAAAAAGGAAGAAAATGGGCTCAAAAAAACCAAGAAGGAAATAAGTGCAAGGCATGCAAGTACGAAGGCGTGCAAAGGACTTAGCTTATTTGAAAATAATTCTACAAAAGTGCATGAAAAATTGGGAATGAAAGTGGGTGCGTAGAAGGAATGTGCAAAGGTGAAATGGGATAAGATAGAATAAAATGGAAAAGGAAGAAGGAGCGCACTGAGCAAGTGCAAAAAAAAAAAGGGAAGAGGAAACACAATGGGAAATTAGGGAGGGTGTGCAGAGGGGAATGCGAGGAACAAATACTATGTCAAGGAAAGCTGTCAGAGTGCACGTAACCTAAAATATGAAACATTAGAGTTAGAATATAAATATAAGTTATCCAAATAACTAAGGGAGTTATTTGGGACAACAATTTCCCGACATGGAAATTTGGTATTTTATGTGTCTTTAATAGATGAATACTCTACAAAATCTTGGATTTGTTGTCTCAAGAAAAATATTGAAGTGTTAAAAACTTATAATGAGTTCAAGGACCTAGTTGAGAAACTATCCGAGAGAAGGATAAAGGTTTTGCATACACACAATAGAGGAGATTTTTTTCAAAGGAATTTGATGAATTCTATGAAAATCATAGAATAATTAAGAAAAATATAATTCCTTATACTTCACAACAGAATGGAGTGGCAGGGCACATGAATATAACATTGATGGATAAGGCCCCAAGTATCCTAAGTGGTGTTAGCATAAATCAAAATCTTTGGGCTGAAGTATTGGATACTAGGTGTTATTTTGTGAATAGATCCCCTACATCAACATTAGTGGATAAGACCCCACATGAAGATTGGATGGGAAATAAACCATCTATGAACACCTAAGATTCTTCAATTTTGAAGCATACCGACATATCCCAAATGAGACGAGAAATAAAATTAAATTCAAGTCTCAAAAGTTCATCTTTCTTGGGTATGGAGATGGTATTAAAGGTTACAAGTTGTAGAATCCATGACTCCAAAAGGGTTTTTACAAATAACATGGTGGCTCAAGGAATTTAATTTAGGGTAGATAAACATTTAGAAAAGAAAAATCAAGAAGTAAATAAACCAAACGTAGAATATTTGGAGGTGGTCTCACTATGGGATCAAGGATAGGATATGAGATGAGAATTAGGATGATTAAGAGGTATCACCGCAATGAAAACTCTGAGGTAATGAAGTGATACAATGGAGTCAAGAACACTTTATGGAATAAGGAATTCATGAGACAAGTGATTTTGAAATCACACTAAAGTGAAATAGAGAAGATGATTTGGATGATAGTGTTTATTTTGGACTTAGAAGGTCAATAAGAGTTAAAAGAGAACCTCAATATTTTATCCTTTTTTACCATCTAGTATTTTTCGTTATCATTAATAAATACGAGGATCCGATGTTAAATTAAAAATTTTACCAAACTCATCTTACTCACATTAATATTAATTTAATCACTTCATTAAATTTAATTATCTTAATTAAACTAATTTCCACCTCACCCCACCACCTCACCTAGACACCTCATTATAAACCTATTTTTAGTATCTATCTACTCACCATAACTAACTAAGACTTAGTTCAACCCTAAAAATCAATGCCTATTATTCCTCTAACCACATTCCCACTCATTAAAAGATAACATCTATTTTGATCTATGATAAATGGATAGACCTGGCCCAAATGATTGCAAGATCTGTCATTTTTAGTAAACCTAGGGAATCTTGCCTTAACCGATGCCGGTCATCCCAAAACCGACATGTCGTCAACCAAAACCATCGTTGGTTACCATATAACCATTTTGGTAACCTTGTTTGAGAGGTTGGCCACATTCTCAAATTTTGGGAGCAAAAGGAGATCTACATGCAAGCAAGAACCAGAGCTCTTTCACACATCCAAGCATCCATAGCCAAGCATCAAGATAGATCAGAGGTATCACTCTCATGGTAGCATTAGGAAGCACCACCATGGCACCAAGCTCCATCCCACCAATCAATCATCACCACCACCCAGCCATTGGACCTACAACATCAGTAAGTGCATTTATCACCTGTGTCATTTCATCCTTGTTCTATTTTAAAGGTTTTTGTCATCTCTGTTATCATTTTCTATTAGCATCTCCATTCCCCCACCATTCACTTTCTGTAAACTCAACCCTTCACCACCATACCATTAGATCATCTATACATGACCTTTATACATCTTTGAGTGTTCCTAAGATCCCCACAGACCTCACCATTCCCCTTTTCATCTCTATCTAACCTTAGACCAATTTCCATAATCAGATCTTATTGAGTTCTTATCATCCCGACCATACGACACCGATTACCCATGACCATGTCGTTGGTTCTCTAAACCATCATGGTTATATCTGACCGATACCGGTCTCGTGTGTTTGGCCATCCTATCAATAACAAAACCTAAGAATATTCACCCAAACAACCTAAGTGACCCAAAAATGACCCTAACTAGTACCAAAACCCTGACCAACTACCCCACCTCTAGATCTGATTATAACCTAGCATGTTATATTAGTTTTCTTATTGTATTTGAATGAGATACCTAAATCATATCAACTATAGTAGGAATTTATTTACTTACATTATTTCTTACATTAAATTGTATTAAATAGTGGGTTGACTACCACCGAGGAAGTATCACACTTCCTAGATCTAGCACACGCTAGGCAAAGCCCACTGACATATATTATTTAATCCTCTTTTTGTGGTCTTGTTGTGTATTTCAGGTAGTTCCTCCTAGCCAAAAGGAAGCTCTCATAGTCAACATTGGATCGAGATTTAGAACATGTGCACAACCTTCAAACCAACCATGTAATAGGTATTCCTCCTCATCCCATAACATTATCTATTTCATCACATTCAAAAATGTAAAGAAAATGGTGAAACATTTTGGCACGCCAGTGGGACCCATCTGGGGTTCTTGCATCTTATTCATTCCTAGGAAAAATTTGTATGCTTGTTTCCCTTCTAAAAGAATTCTACATTAATCTCCTTCTATAGAATCTTCCTCTCTTTCTATTATCTCAAAGCAATCGTGTTTTGGTGCTATAAAAAGAACACTTCTTTTCTTGCATTAGTATTGCATTAGTGAAAGAGCATCTCTCTTCCTATTCATTATTTGCAACATCAAACATCACACTTTGATTTGGGTTTAAAACACTCACATTGCATTTATTGTATGTTGCATTTAGCTCACAATAAAATTGAGGGAAACCTATATGTTGGAAGTCATGCCCAGCTGATGGTTGACATGTAAAATAATGTAGAAAGCACACTCTCTCTCTCTCTCTCTTGCCAAACTACACAAAAATTTGAATATACACACCTTCTTAAATGACATCTTACCTAGGAATGTCTGTCAATGATCACATGATCAGAGGATTGACAAGTAATCCCCCATATGGTTATCTTTGTCTAGTACCCCATCAGAGGAAGGACCACCCTGCCATAACATAACCTGAAACCTCACCCTCTAGATTTCCTTTTTGTAGGATGCCTTCCCAACCAAAAACTCTATTTTGAATTCATGTGTCAGTCATAAATAGCATAAGCTACAACAAATATAAAATTCACTTTTAGGACTGTGTGTTTTCATAGCTTTGTGCTTGACTTACGTTTTGAGGTGAGAGGATACGTTTTCTTCATCTTTATTTTTCCTTTCACACTCTACCATCATAGTCGAGAGTATTTTGACTTTCTCTGAGTGTGTCAGGGCATCATCCTATCATACCCAGGCTTCTAGGTTGATTCTTCATACAATCTAAATTCACAACACCTCATTTTTCTTCATTCTTTAGATTTCATAGTAACCGACATCGGTCCAAGACCATCATCGGTTTACATCTGACCGGCATTGGTTTACCAAACCGGTGTCGGTTCCTT
Organism: Taxus wallichiana var. yunnanensis; assembly: GCA_018340775.1. Lineage (NCBI taxonomy): Eukaryota > Viridiplantae > Streptophyta > Pinopsida > Cupressales > Taxaceae > Taxus > Taxus wallichiana. The sequence goes on from CM031242.1 coordinate 1,010,954,061, forward strand.
GTTCTGTTGGATCATTTTATCCAAAGAACACTCATCTCACCTTCTTTTTTGTCTAAAGGTTTTTGTGTGTCACCATACTCTCTATATTCTAATCATAGTCCTCCAATACAGTCTCCTATCTAACAATCACTAGTTTCTATTTTTTTTGCTGAAACTGTTATTCTTCACAGTAATAAGTCATCGTCATCATCATCTTGTGGTGGCATCGGTCACACCTAATCGCATCGGTTATTTTGCAACGACATCGGTCACCTGTTTTGATTTTTATCAAAATATTTATCCAATTTTCCTCTCAAAATCTATTTTGTCCATCTCTGTTGTCCCTGTGTCATTTACAGAGTAAAAGTTCACCTGATTTACGTTGATTCACATGGTGTTGACTCGTATCCAAACTAACACCCTCGTGTTTCATGCTAGCCATAGCCACTCCCACCTAGTCCATCACCACCATCCATTTTTTCACCTATGGATCTCGACTCAGCTTATCCCCATCACTATTGGTGATGAGGAGTTTGTGAGACTCCTCGACAAAATCCCACTGCCCTCCAGTACTACCTTGCTCATTCTTCCACCCAGATTCCTTAGGACAGTTAATATATGACATGCCCATATCTATCCCCCTCCTCTCTATCCCCCACTTCTACATCAGCTAGCACTAGTTGACGCTACCATCATCCACTTTATCACATGTGGTGTCTCAGCTAAATCCCATAGCCGCTATAACTATAACATCTATGTCATCGATCGCACCCATGACATCGATTGTCCCTCGAAAGTCACTATGAGTATAGCTTCATCTGCACCCACCATTTCACATATACCCATTACATCAACCACCACCTCGGTGTCGAAACTTACACCCCTTTCCAAAACCTCATCCTCTCTATCCCATAATCCTTACCCCCGATCACCACTAGAGTCATTACGACTACCCCACCCACTACACATACATATTACCAACAACCCCGACCTCATCTATTACTTACTGGCTATGTGCCACCCACATCTATTCCTCCTGTGTAGTTCTCATACTCAACGCCACCATACACCAACATACCACCCACCTCGTACATTCAACATCAACCCCCTTTTTCTATAGGGGGCACCCATTCATCCCAACCTACTAACAACCTCATTAAAATGATGATGGAGAAAATGCAGACCTTAGAAGCATCTGTTTCTGGCTCCCGTAATTCTTTAACATATGATGAAATATGTAATGAGCCTATCCATCCATCTATTCCCATTCGTCCTTACCCAGTGCATTGGGAAATGCCTAAATTCAATCACTTCAATAGTAAAGAAGACCCACAACAACACTTGTGGTCATTCAAACATGGGTGTTACCTAATCGCCCACGATGACACTTTACTCCTACAAACTTTCCCAATGTCCTGATAGGACCAACATTAGATTGGTATAGTGGACTACCTCGACATTCTATCTATTCCTTTAATCAAGTAGCCCAAGATTTCCTAGATCATTTTTCAATCAATGTTACCAAGAAAGTCACCATGACCGATCTCTATTCAACCCATAATACGAAAGATGAATCTATCACAAATTTTGTTGCCCACTGGTGAGTCTCATTAACCAATTGACATTCCAACTACCTCAGACTGAACTTATTGAGTTGTTCACTAGAGCTTGTGCTAGACACATCTCACCAACTCTACAAGTTCAAACCTTCAAACCTTTGATGAAGCATTCACCATGGCCCAAAAACTGGAAATTCATGCCATTGAAGAAAATAAAATCCAATTATGGAACAAGAACACCCCATTCAAATCAAATGATTCTTCTTCATCTTCAAAACCCCAAAATAACTATTCAAATCCCAAAGGATCTGCCAACATGGTAGTCCTCAAGGTAGGTCCACCTCATCCTTCTAATCAGGCTCAACCTTCTTCCAATCTTTCTCCTGTTCAGGATTTTCAGCTCTGTGGGAGTAATGGAAGTACACTTTGATCGGAGAGCCCTATTATTTGTCTTGGAAAAACTTCTTAAATCTAGAGCCATTACACTTCCTCCCATAAAACCTCATACAAGTTTTGAACCCCACTCATCCTATGCCTACATGGTATAAAGAGCATGACTATTGTAATTATCATCGTGTTAAAGGACATAGTGATGGTAACTGCATAACTTTTAAAAACATTGTTCAAGAGATGATAGACAATGGAGACCTTGTTGTAGACAACCCGAATGTGCCAACAAATCAGAATTTTCACATCTTCAAAAATCCATTCCCTAATCATAAACCATCATCTAATCAAAATAGTGAACCTTCATCCAAAGTGACAACAACATCCATGAGGTTCACGCAGTTTTTGATATCATGCCAATTGTTCCTCAAAACCTACCTACTTCATCTATTGAGGAAATCTTGGCATGAGCTCCTCCACCCACAGAGGAGCATACCTCTTCTACTCCTCCACCCACAGAGGAGTCCCCTCATCTCCCCTTTCTCTCATGGAGGAACCCACACTTTCTACTGATGTCATGTGTCATCATCTACTTCCCAACCTTCTGAACCATCAACACTTTTTATTCTCCCATCCACAAGAGAATCATCATCACCTTCTCCTCCACCGAGAGATAAGTCTACCTCACCCGACCTATTATCTCTCCTACCCATGGGAGATGCTTCAAGACATGTCACTACCTATCGGGGATAGTTCTCCCCTAGCATCCCAGAACCCTATTGACATGATCTCAACTCTTTTACCTATAGAATCCGAGGCCAACCAATTCCCTATCTCATAGACATATTTTATAGGGATTTCTACCCAACCCACTCCATCATCTTCTTCAATAATCCCATTTTCATGGTTGGTCAATCATTTGGATTACGTTGATCATTCCATGCTCTGGGGACGTCTTCGGCTCCCCATTTTGACCCAAATGCAAATGTTTCTGAAGATACTTCCACGATCTACCCAAAGGTATTTTTGGAAACCAAAACTACACTGACCATGCCAATTGAAATGGATTCCTCTTCATCATCCCTACTTCCATCCAAACTTCTACCCATCACTACAACTATTCCCAAACCTAAAAACCTACCCACACTTATCTCCCCACCCATATCTAGACCCATCACTACTTTGGGTGTTATGCCGACATCAAGCCTTACTCACCCACCTATCAAATTGGACTTAGCCACATCTTCCAAAGTCCGTAGTAGCATTATCCTCCCTGCCTAAAAAGAAAACCCAACCCTCTAGGCCACACACACTGGTCTCACCTACTACACCCTTGTCACCTTCCCCCTTCCGTCCATCCTAGGGCCTCATCCATCAACCTTGACCAAAATCTCATACCCAAGACCGGTCAAAAGCTAAACAACCTACTACTACATCACGAGCCTTTGTTACACCTCATTCACCCAAAAACCAAACTCCCTCACCCTCACTTGTGCACTTCTTGCCACCTATACCTCCACCAGTTACTATAACCCCAACCTTGCCTATACTGACTCAACCAATGCCACCTACCCCACCTCTACCAACCACCTCCACCACAACTCGGTTGCCCCCATGGGTAACCCATCCTCTTCCACCATCTTTTTTCCTTCTACATCCCATACTCCCATGTCACCTTTACCCAAGAAGGTGCAACCCAAAGATAAGAATCTACTACCCTCCACTAAGGTAGTCAAACAACCAAACCTTCCATCGCTAGCTCTTCTACCCCACCTTTACCCAAACAGATGCCAACAAAGACCTAAGACCACTCCACATACCAAACTAGTAGACCAACCCATTCCCCCTCTATAAAGCCTCTTCCTTCACAATCAGCCACACTTGTACCCAAACCCACACTCACCTCCCATTGTGATCCATTAGCGGGGTCCTATGCCAACATTTTAACCAATCTCTTAGAGACTTCATCATCACATTACCACCACTTGACCTTATGATCCTCTCAAACCAAACCAAAAGGGTTTGATGAAACCAAGATTTGTGCCTATCATCGTGTGCCAGGACATGATGTTGAAAATTATAAGGCTTTGAAGACCGTTCTTCTTCAACTTTGTCCTCCTAAAAAAATTTTTTTGATGATGACCTTCTTGATGAGGACCATGCTCCACCATCACCTATCACCATACATCATCATCCTTTACCCATTCAGTGATCAATATCTCCACCCCCACAACCATTTTTCCCACCTCCAAAATTCAAGATCAACATGGTCCGTATAAGAGAGTTGGCCAAACCACCACCCAAATGTCAATGTGCCCTACTCATTTCACAAGGCTCTTATCCACCACTAGGATTTTTCCCCTCATGTCATTATACCTTTCATGACACACCCTCTCCATCCACCTCCCCTCAGATTAACATGGTTCACGTTGCTACCCACACTCAGAAAGACAAAGGAAAAGAAAAAGCAACTAGCCCATCAACCAACCCTATACCCAATATACCATCTGCACCCACTCCCAAAATCACCATCCTGCGGACCTACATACCCTATCTCTGATGGGGTCACCCATCGCGCAATGATAAAACAATTACATCAGTCTCCTCTAAAGATGTCTTTGTATGATCTCATCTAGACTTTTGAATCCCATAGACAAGCCCTTATCGAGGTTTTACAATCCATTGAAGTTCTACCCAATGACCCCACACTAGTGGCCTCGATTATCACCCCTCACCATGTGGCCTCGCTAACAAAATCAGCTCCTCCTTCTACCCCCACGACCCCTCCTCACGTCACCACCCTCAACTTCTCTGAAGAGGAGATTGTACCTCTCCAGTTAGATGACCCGATCCCCCCTATTCATTTCTATCTATATCGATAACATATGCATATGAAACATGCATCATGATTGATGGTGGTGCTAGCATTAACATCATCTCCTCCCCACATACAATCAAATGTGTATTCCTTCTAACTGTATGCATAATAACCTAGTTATGCTACGCTCCTTCAATGATGCCATCACCTCCACCCTTGGCACTATTATCCTTCATGTTCACGTAGGCCCTCACATTGTCCAGAACTATTCTACATCTTAGAGGGGAGTTCAATATAACCTATTACTCGAAGACCCTGGATTCACATCATGGGTTGTGTCCCTTCAAATTTACACCGTTGTGTAAAATTTGAGCATGAAGGACATAATTACACCATCCCCGCCGACCCATCACCATTCAAAACTTGTAACATGTTGTACCGACCCAATGATGTACTTGTACCAGTCAAGGCATCTATCACTACCCCCACTTCACCTTCACCCACAAGCCCATCCACCAAGGCTACCACCACCTCTCCCACATCTAACCCTGTTATTCCTACTACCGCATGCAACCTCTTAACTCTGACTCATCTACTTCCCAATCATCTAGTGAGTCATCTATCCCCACTACCCACATATCGACTACTGATCCCTTAGAAGGTGTTTTTCAATGCCTCACTCTAGGGAGAGTACCACCTATACAATATGACACATTCCTCACTCCTGCAAGAGTATGGGAACCTACATCAACACCCTAGTTATGACTACCACGTAGGTGAGGTTTTCCTTATGGTCCTCCCCACCTTCACACTAATCTAACATATGGGGGACTTGATATTGCCACTTATTCACCAAACCTCCATCCCAAACATGACCATTTTCATCTGACTTACACTCCCTTACTAACATCACCACTTCACTCACACTTTCCTCCACCATTGCACATGGAAAGGCTTTGGCTTCATTTTTTTATGAACAGGGCCGCCATACTGTCATCTCTATACCACCCATAAACACAATGACCATAGTGGCATTGGATTTGATGCACCACCTCCCAAGAAGGCTCACGTCGACCTCATTGAGGAAGACAAACCTTCTCCACCTCATTCACCCATGTCACCATCTTCACCCATGGAGTCCATAGATCCCGAATCTATTCCTCCTAACTTTTTTTTTTCATAAACACAATTTCCTGGGACCTCTAACCTATCAACGTGATGGCGAGGCTCCCTCTTCTCTCCCATTCTTATATCTGACATGATCGATGATGATACACCTTCTATTAATGTCATTCAATGTCAGGATGATGAGTCCATCCTCACCTACCTTGGTGCGGAAGATTCTTATATTCACCGGTCATTACCTTTAAGAGATAAACCATGTTGAATGAATGACCATTGAAATCAACATTAACACTCAGGATGACCCGCACATTCTAAAGATAGGCCAATATTTAGATGCTACTAAGTAGGAAGATTTTACCTCTTTCCTTTGGGACCATAGCAACGCTTTTTCCTGGTCCTATGCCGATATGCCTAGTATTGACCCAAAAATCATGGTCCACAATATCGTAACCATTCCTGATGCCAAACCCATCAAACAAAAGCTATGGAAAATGCATCCTCGCATTGCTCTTCTGGTCAAAGAAGAGCTTCAATGCCTTCTCTCTAGTTTCCTTCATCCTACCCATTGATTATCCCCAATGGATTTCTAACATCATTCTATCACAAAGGTGATAGGGGACTCACATTTGCATGGACTTCCATGACCTCAACCTAGCTTGTCCCTAAAGATGATTTTCCCTACTAGGCATTGACCAACTAGTTGATCTCACCACCGGCCATGAAATGCTATCACTCATGGATGGTTTCTTGAGTTACAATCAAATATTACTTGCTCTCAGAAGATCAACACAAGACTGCCTTCATCACCCCTTGGGGGACCTTTCTACTATCGAGTCATGCCTTTTGGCCTTAAAAATGTTGGTGCTACATACCAACGAGCCATGAATTACATCTTCCATGACATCATGCATCACATATTAGAAGATTACGTAGATGATCTTCTTGCCAAATCCAAACATTGAGCCAAACACTGACCATCCTTAAGGTCATCTTTGACCACCTCATCAAGTATTGTGTTCATCTTCAACCAAAGAAGTGTGTCTTTATGGTACTTTTAGGAAAACTCCTTGGTTTCATCATTTCTTTACGTGGCATAGAAGTCGATCTGCTAAAGTAAAGGCTATTCTAGAAATGCCTCCCCTACTAATCTCCATCAACTTTGAAGCCTACAAGGTAAGTTGCAATCCATTCATCATTTTATCTCACAACTTTTCGACCGCTGTCAACCATTTCATCATCTTCTCAAGAAGGATGTTTCATTCAAATGGGATGATGAATGCCATAAAGCCTTTGAAGCCTTAAAACAATACCTTCTTCAACCACCAGTGCTCATTCCTCCTAAGGATGACCAACCCTTTTACCTATATATTTTTGCCACTGACCATTCTTTAGGTGCCATGCTCGCTCATCATGATGAGAAACACAGAGAGAAAGTGGTTTATTACATAAGTCATACCCTTATGGACTATGAAACTAGATACACCCATGCCGAAAAACTCTTCTTAGCCTTAGTTTTTCATCACCACCAAACTCCGCCATTACCTACTCAACCAAAAACCTTCATTGTTACCAATACTGACCCCTTACACTATATGTACACCAAACCCTATCAACATCAACGTGTGCACACATTGGCTTATGCTTCTTGCCGACCTCGACCTTGAATTCATTCATCAAAATTCCATCAAGGGCCAAGCTATCATTGACCAACTAGCAGACGCACCTCTTTCTGGGAATCAACCCTCTAACTTTGATTTCCTAGATGAATCCATAGCTACCCTCTCCTTAGATGAACCCACTTACCAAATGACACTCTTCTTGATGGCTCCAAGTGTCAGTGTGGAGGTGGGGCTGGTGTTATCCTCATCCTCTTGATGGTGAACCTATGCCTTTGTCTTTCAAATTAGATTTTGATTGTACAAACAATATTATTGAATATGAAGCACTCATATTAGGTCTCCAGGTTGCTTATGCCTTAGATGTTAAGTCAATCAATATCTTTGGTGATTCCTAGCTGGTCATAAACCAAGTCAATGGTATATACCAGTGTCATAATGAGATAATTCAAAAGTATAAACATCACGTAGACATACTTTTGACCACCTTTGACCGTTATGAACTTCAAACCACCCCATGTTCTACCAATAAATTTATGGATACCATGGCCTGCTTGGCTTCTAGATACCCACTTCACCTGCCGACTCTAAAATATTTGTCACAATAAAAAGGCTATAATCACCCTCTTATTTACCTTGTGAGGTCTACTCATTGGAACCATTGCACCTAACCATGTGACCTTTGGTATAAGTAGTTTGTAGACTATCTTTCCTTTCCATTCTACCCACCTGATCTCACTCGTAATGGACAATGTGCCTTTCTTAAAAGTGTCTCTCATTATGTCATCATGGGTGGTCTCCTTTATAAGTGTGGCTTTGATGGTATTCTCTTACGATGCCTTACAAGTTCTGAAATTCCCTACACCATCAAGGAAGTTCATGATGGAATTTTTGGAGGTCACTTTAGTGGTTTAGTTGTATCACAAAATGCATTCTTCACCTTGGCTATTATTGGCCAACCTTAAACCATGATTGTTGTGACTATGTCAAATGTTGTGTGAAATTCCAACAACATGCTAATCTTCATCACACACCTAGTCATGCCTTACAGGTCACACGAGACCTTTGGCCTTTCTCTCAATGGGGCTTGGATCTTGTGGTGAGATCAATCCCCATTCTTCACAACACCATCAATGGATTATAACCACTATTGAATATTATACTAAATGGGTAGAATCCATTCCCCTCATTTCTACAAAATTGAGAAAATATGTGAATTCATCAACCATCACATCATTTGTCACTTTGGTGTTCCTCACCATCTCATCATTGATAATGAAAGCAATTCAAAAACAAAACCCTCTATAAGCTATGTGATGCTTTTGGCATCAACTCGTTTCTCATCACCTTATTACCCACAAACCAATGGCCAAGTAGAATCAACCAATAAAACCTTGAACAAAATTCTTATGAAAGTAGTTGATGATACTAGCAAGGATTGGCATTCACACATTCCTTTCACCTTGTGGGCTTATCACACTAGTATTCACACTTGACTGTTGCCACACCTTTTTCTCTGGTCTATGGTACCGAGGTTGTCTTACCTCTCAAAGTCTAGATTCCATCTCTCTGCATCTCACTACAAGACATGCTCAACGATGATGACTTTCACCAGGATCATTTGGCACAACTTGAGTTATTAGATGAACGTCATCTTAATGCTCTTGACCATCTCCAAATATACCAAAAACATATCAAACGTGCCTATAAAAAACGTGTCCACAAATGAACCTTTCAAGTCGATGACCTCATCTGAAGGAAAATCAACATGTAACCAAAGAAGAGAAAAGTAAAAATGGGGAAAATTTCTCCTAATTGGCTTGGACCCTATATTATTACCCATGCCTATGGATCAGGTGCTTATCATTTGTCTTCACTCGAAGGTAAACCCAAACCTAAGCCCCTCAATGCCTTGCATCTTGACCATTTTATTGTTGACATCAAGTCCTATATCACTTTCATTAGTTGATCACTCGTCCCTTGAGTGTTGTTCACCTTCCATATTACCCATTTTTTAGGATCAATGACTAAACAAGAATCATGTGATTACCCATCACCTTTCAACCTCCTCTTCAATATGAGTACCATGGCTCTACTCATAGCATGATTCTCATGGATACTTTTCATCTTCTTAAAGATGGAATCCCATGGTCATTCATCACTCAAAACCACCTCTTTCATAATTAACCTCTGTGTGTTATGGTCTTGTCTTCTAAACAAGAACCTAATCTTCTTATATAGTCTTGTCCATGACTTAAACGTCAAAAAAAAAAAGGGATTCAACTCCTTGAGTCAAACTTCCAAAAAAGATGACTCCCTCAAAAGGGACATCTCTTCACTCTATTTTCGCCACTATAAATAGACTACTCCCTTGAAGGATAACTATATAAAGTCATTTGTAAAAAATACAATAAAAATATCTAGAAGCTTCCCGCATCGATCAAGCTTCATGAAGACCTCAAGGAGATAATATACTCATCCCATATAGACTTCCGCATCGATCATTCTATAAAAAAAAACAAAAAAAAAATGAAGAAAATGATGAAATTTTTGTCATGGACTTGCCTATTTTTGATCTGGGTTTCTTGCTAAGAAAAACATGTTGTCATACACTAGGTTACGCTAAACCACCCACTTCACCTCATTGCCTTTTCATCCTAATTTTCTCTCTACTCAAGGGACTTGCCACAAATGTGACATTTCATGATCATGTGACTTTCTTCACCCTTAGAATAGTCCATTATGCAATGCCTTTAGGGTCTTACGTTCATAAGCCCATCTGGGGTATGGTAGACTCATTAGGTTCTTATCAATTAAGTGGCTCTTTTACACCTCTTACCATTCACCTTCCTCATTACTTATTGATTATCCTATAGGACCAGATCATCGACACCTATATTTAAAACAACTCAACCATGCCTATGACCTACATTCAACCATGCCTATAACCTCACCTCAACCATGCCTATGACCTAAACTCAACCATGCCTAAAAATTCACCACCCATCCCCCTAATTCATCATATTCTTCCCTATCTTATGGGAGAAACTACATCGTCCTAAGGCCCTTTTTGCGGGCTATGTAGGAAGCACTTGAGGGCATGGGGCCCTTGAAGGTTAGCTCGGCCACTCTTCACCCTAACCTATTTTCCCTTTATTTCCCTATTCACATCCTACCTTAGTTCGTTTCCATTTTATATCAACAATTGGAAATTAAACCAAACAAGCAACAATTGATGAACATTTTTACCCCATCATCACATCGTTCATTTATCATTTTCACATTTCCACTATAAAAAATATTGGGAAACTTAAACCATAACATGCATATACATCATCATTTATCTCCATCATGCCTATGACCTGACTCCATCATGCCTATGCCTATGACTCCATCATGCCTATGACTTGACTCCACCATGCCTATAACCTGACTCCATCATGCCTATAACCTGACTCCATCATGCCTATGACTTGACTCCATCATGCCTATGACTTGACTCCATCATGCCTAATTGACCTAACTCAGCCATGCCTACATGACCTCGACTCAATCATGCCTAATTCACCTAGTTTCCATCATGTACACACATAATAATGGAAATTAAAACAAGTACACCTCCATACTATAAATATCATCATCTATATAAATGAGAAAATTATATGTATACATACATATGTACATAGATACAAATAAATACAAATATCTCAAATCACTTAGATACATCCTCACCATCTTGACACACAGGCAGTATATGATCAAAAATCTCAAAACTCTCATATACAACCTCACTCTCTTTGGCACGCAGGATGGTATATACCAAAAATACACAAAAAATGGAAGTATGTGTAACTATCAGGCATCCCCCATTGGATATCCTCCATGCATGTCTCACTGTCTCCTCCTCCTCCTCTCTCCCGTGTGGTGTCCCACTAGCATCTCACCACCCTCCATGGGCCTCGGCCTGACCTCTACTAGTACCTCACCTAGATCTAGCCTCCATGCACTGGTGGCCTCACCCTGACCCTATCTTGAGGCTCTGTTGACCCCCTATACTCTCCACACTGTGAGTGTGCGAGACCTGGTCCTCTCACTCAAGCTTGTTGTGCTCTATACTCTGCATAGGTAGGGACATCTATCCCTACGGCCATCAGGTGATCCTAATAATATCTCACCTCACCTAGGGCATCCCTAAACCTAGCCATGGGTACTATCTATGGTGGTGCCATCAGGCCTCTGACCCTGTACCTGTCTCCCTTGTGGGACCTTGTCCCACCCTTGCTCCTGTAAAATGGGACCTGTCCCAAGCATGTGTAGGCACTTGTGCACTGTACCAGGCATGAAGGGCCATAATCTATGCACTGCGGTGGCCAACTCAGCCTAGCAAACCTGCTACCTATGCCTATAGGGCAGCCACCTATACCCCATCTCCATCCCCAACCTATGCAAGTGGCACCTGTCCCTATGCTACTGGGCCTGTAAGGCTATTATATGTGCTGCCTAGTGTGGCCACTGTGCCTCTAACCTATTAGCTACCCCTGCACTATCCCCAACTATGTCACCAAGGTAGTCACCTACCCCTGTAGGGTGTCCCTCTAAACTGTAATAGTGGCTAAGTTGGGCTACCCACCCACCACCGGTGCCTGTATTGTGCCACCCACCACTTCCGTACTTGTGCCACCCACCACTATCTCACTGTACTATTTGTAACCCTGACATCATCAATCTGGGTCTACCACCTACTCCTCCTACCCTATAGGCACCATCGGACTATGGTAGAGGCATATGCCTCTCCATGTCATCCCTCTGTACTATGGAAATGGTGGAGGTACATCCTGCGGCAACCCAAACTTGCCATCGACCACCTGTCAACAGGTATCATCTCATGCTCTCCTACACGGCGCCCCTCTATCCATCAGAGAAACTGTAACTCTGTAGCTCCTTGACCATTTTCCTATATGATGGGAAGCCCACATATGGCCTCCAAATGATGTCCACACTAGATAAACCCTCTAATGTACGCCTATAATATGCTACATCGTGTGTAGCCCAGAAGCTTAGCACTCTCCAACAGTAGGTACCCATCACCTATAGCCCACCCGAACCATGCCCACCTTGAATGCATCAGGTCTTGGAATGCCCATTGGATGCACACACACGATGTGCTCATATGCTCAAAAGTGTAGTAAGAACATACAACACATGAGACTAAACCGTCGTAACCGCCCATAAGCCCATAACTCTCTATATAGCTGCACCAAGAATGTTGGTGCCCATGCAAACTGAGTCCTATCCTCCATCATGTCATGAATAACCCCCATCAATGCCCATGGGAATCTCCCACCCTCTGCATTTGGTAGTGTAAAGCAAAATATTGCCTCCATCATCAGCACCACTAACCTCATCTCCTCTGGATGGGCCCAGTACATATCTCCATAACTCATGCTGGCACTATGGAACCTCAACTTCGCCACCCCTCACCAAACACTGTCAACATCAACTCCTCAGATGCCTATGAGGAAATGGAATACACCTGCATCCCTACTATCAACAACCGCATGATCCTATAAACATCCTCCAAGGTGATAGTCATCTCACCTATTGGCAAACGAAATGTGTTGGTCACCAAATCCCATATGTCGATGAGGGTGACCATCAAACTCGGCTCCATACTACGTGCTGATAACGTCTAACCCCAATCAGGCCTACCTCTTCCACATGGTGCCCTTTCACCATTGTCACACTCCCTCATACCACTAATAATAGGGGTGGTACCCTATGCGCATCCGTAATTGGTCCTTCGCCTACATCCAACAAACCATAACATCATTAAACCTCGACCATACTCCGCTTCACCCTTGAACCCCAACCTATTCCCTAGATCCCCTACTCGTGACCTATCTCCCCACCCCAACCCTGACAACTACCTTTCCTCCCATCTCAATTTCCCACCCCTCGACTCTTTCCTATTTATACCTCTTACCCACACTTATCTCCCCTACCCACCCTATCTCATCTCTGGCCTATTTTTCCCTCATGCTCAATTTTCATTGGTCCTATTAACGACACCATTTTCCCAAAACCGGCATCGGTCACCTCATTCATGACCGATGCCTACCACTTCCATTGACGTTAATCTTTGTTGTGGCGACAAAATCCATGAAACCCTACCCATTTTCTCTAAAAAATTCACCATTCCTCCCTAACTACCCACCCATTCCTACCCAAATCTCCCTCCACCTATCCCCCCTTAACCTACATCAACCTTCCTACCCTTCCTATTTCACCCATTTTCTTCCAAATTTCCATTTAATTCCCCCAAAAAAACCCATTTTACCCTAACCCGATTTCTACAAACCAATGTAGAATGGGATCGAATATTACCTTGTCACGATGGCATCTCTATGGGGAACGTTAGGATACTTTGCACTTGTGGTCCACCCAAACCATATCCTGCCCATGCCATCACCAAATGCCCTCCTCACCTCCACCTAATCAAATTGATCACACCTATCTCGTGGACCCACCTATCGAATGTCGATTACCCACTTTGAGGCTCGCCAACTCAACTCTCCACCTCAGCTGGGTACAATGCCCTATCCTTTTCTCTTGGAAAAAGTACCAAAAAGTCAAACGGCTCTATCATTTTCTCCAAAGTCATAACACAACAATGATTTTGTAAAAGACCAAATTTTTATTTTATAAACCCAACCCGACCTGACAGACGCTGGTCCTATTTGTGCCCTAGCGAACAGACGTCGGTCACCCTATAACCAACATCAGTCAACCCTTATAACTATTTGGTCTCGCTAAGCTTCTTTTTTTTTGCAACCATTAGTGCTAACTCACCTTTTATCATTCCAGCCACCCATTGAAACATACCATCAAAACCCATCCTACCCCTACATTTCCTTTATTGTATCTTAGGAATTGTTATTTTACCTATATCTTGGCCTTACCCATGCCATGGCCTATTTTCCTGAACTTGACCTACTTGGTGTAACCATTGATCTTATGTACTCGTTATACCTTGCAATGATTTTACCTATGTTGTGTTATCCAAAATTCACCCCTCAAGGTAATTTTGATAACATGCATTAGATTCTTCAGTCCCGAGCAAGTAGAATTGATTCAAGGCCCAAAATCATGTTTTGGGGTCCCTTTGGTTTCTCTCTAACTTCCCCATCCAAGGAAAAAATCCAACAAGTTAGAAAAAATTGAAAAAAATCCAAAAATTAAGTCACGGGCTTGTTTTAATGCATTGCGGGTTTGGAGGCTATGAATCGTACCAGTGCGGATCATACCAAGGTTTTTCATACTAGGTTTGGAGCCGAAATACAAAGGAATCGGCTAAATCAACTTTCTATGTCCCAAACCACACAAGTTCAACAGGGACGTGTGGGGTGCGCATTGCCAAAGATGCCAAAGTCAAAGGGAAATTGGTGAAGTCGAGAACTTTTTGGCCCACACGGTCCGCGGGACAGTTGGGACAAAATTATGCGTGGGACGTGTAAAGGCAAAAGGTTGCAAAAGGCTGGTCGTTGCAGAGAGAATGTGGAGGTCAACGGCCCTCGTGACTTGGTCAATGACAAATGCATAAGGAAAAGGAAGAATGAATGGGGTGATGTGGAATAATGTGTCTGGGACATCGGGAATGCGAACCCAATTTTGCCAAAATAGCCGCAGTGAAGAGAAAAAGTCAAAGTTTGACCTCCTAAACTTCAAACGGCCATAACTTTTGACTTCGAGCTCTGATTTTCATAAAATTGGACTTTCTAGAATGATCACAAATCCTTTGCATCAAAATTAATGTTTATGAGGGGAAATATATTAAAATAAAAGAAACATATTCAGCTCCAGTCAATTAATGCTCATTCCCGTCAAATGACAGAAAATGCCTGGTAGACCCAAAATAGTTGCTCACACTGAGAAGGCCATAACTTTCTCATTTCTCAATGAAATCGCATGAAATTGGTACAATAGGAATTGTGTTTATGATCCAAATGCACAGAAATCAAGAAACTCTAGATTCAATGAGGGATTGATGGATATTTTCTGAAAACGTGGCCAAGTTCATAATAGTGTTTTACTTGGTAGTTGGATGCATTCAATGAAGCATGTGCTGACATATTTCACTACTGCAAGTCATGGGACAGTATGGGGATCCTTTTGCAAGTAACATAACATAATTTCACTCCATTTAATACCTCTTACAAGTGGTTGAAGGACAGATTTTTGGATTTCCATTTTCCCTCTCTCTCTCTTCTTATTTTCCTATAAATTGGAGTGTTGGGCTCATTATAGGGCGAGGTAGTTTTGTGGTAGCAAAGCTCTTTCGAAATTTATTTGTGAAACCAATGTGTTGTAGGCTCTTGTAGTGGACTCCTTGCATGGTGATCCAGGCCCTTATCTTCAAATAGATTGAAATGTGCATATCATGAAGCAATAAAATACAAGTCTGTGGATGCATCTTTACATGTTGTGTTTGTTTGCACTCTTCTTGCCCTTTCAACCTTCATTAAAAGAATATTGTGTCTATATTTTATGCTCTTGCAAGGAATCATTATTATTGTACATGTATGAAATGTTGTTGTGAATGTATTTTCCAGATTGTGGAGAGTTGTTATCACCCCTTCTAGTATGCATTTTACTTTTATTTTTCACACATTGGAAGACTACTCTCACACCCCTCCTTTTTGGTGTATCACCTCTTTAGTGTAGGTTTTCATTTTCATGCATTCTCTCTCCTTGGCCCCTTGGAAAGTTAGATTAGGAAATATAGTTTTTCCTTGCAAACCCAACCCTAACATTAGATTAGATTGTGACATGTAGTTTATGAGTAAGAACCAGCTTTCTCTAGAGATATATCTCAATTAGCAAGTCCCACAACTCGGAGATAGTACCCATGTTGTCAAATCACACAGTGAATTCAATTATATGCACTTTTGTAAACATGAGGTTGTTATGATTCGGTGATAACATGTTGTTTTAGCCTCCCAACCATACATTTCCTATTGTCATGTTGTTTATCCCACCTAAACCTTTGGTGTACTAGAACATACCTAAACTTTTGTGCACCTAACCTATGGTGTTTTTCAAGACCGTATCCTATACCCTTGATATATTTCTCAATTCACCCTTGTTTGGATAAACCTATCAACCTTGGATGATGTAGATTTTGCACGCTCTTTAACCTGGTATTGTGTTGTAATCTATACGTGTGTGTACGTTTGATTGTCATTACCCATGACCCGATTTTGACCATGACCTACTACCCCTTAGCATCAATACTCAAACCTTCCCCACCTATCTTCCCCACCTACACCTTTATCAAACCACTCACCGATTCCGTCTTACACCTCATCAATGCTCGGTTTAAGGGGGATCACCTTCACCCACACATGGGGAAATCACTTCCTATTTTTGTCAGTGTCACTTACCAATACAAGCTACACAACAAAAAGGGGAAAAATGTAGACACCAAAATTGGGTCACACTCCCCTTCGTCCCCTTTCGAATAACCAACTTAAACACTTTTACCTAACCATGACCCTTACATCACACATTAATATTAATTTAATCACTTTAATTAAATTAATACTCATCCTCACTTTATTCATTATTTAATTATCTTAACTAACCTAATTTCCACCTCACCTAGACACCTCACCCCACCACCTCACCTAGACACCTCATTATAAACCTATTTTTAGTATCTATCTACTCACCATAACTAACTAAGACTTAGTTCAACCCTAAAAATCAATGCCTATTATTCCTCTAACCACATTCCCACTCATTAAAAGATAACATCCGTTTTGATCGTGATAAATGGACAAACTGGCCCAAATGATTGCAAGATCTATCATTTTTAGCAAACCTAGGGAATCCTACCTTAACCAACGCCGGTCATCCCGAAACCGATCGGTCAACCAGGAACCATCATCGGTTATCATATAACCCTTTTGGTAACCTTGTTTGAGAGGTTGGCCCCACTCTCAAATTTTGGAGCAAAATGAGATCTACATGCAAGCAAGAACCAGAGCTCTTTCACACATCCAAGAAGCCATAACCAACATCAAGACAGATCCAAAGGTATCACTCTCACGGTATCATTCAGGAAGCACCACCGCGGCACCAAGATCCATCCCACCAATCAATTATCACCACTACCCATCCATTAGACCTGCTGACATCGGTAAGTGTGTTTATCACTGTGTCATTTCATCTTTTTCTGTTTTAAAGGTTTTTGTCATCTCGTTATCATTTTCTATTAGCTTATCCATTCCCCACCATTCACTTTCCTACAAATTCAACCCTTCACCACTATACTATTAGATCATCTATACATGACCTTTTTACATCTCTCGAGTGTTCCTAAGATCCCCACAAACCTTACCATTCCCCTTTTCATCTTTTTCTAACCCCAGACCAATTTCCATAATCATATTTTATTGAGTTCTTATTATCTTGGCTATACCGATGCCGATTACCCATGACCGTCGTTGGTTATCTCTAACTGTCGTCGATTATATCTAAGCGATACCGGTCTCGTGTTTGGCCATCCTCATCCTACCAATAACAAAACCTAAGAATCTTCACCCAAGCAACCTAAGTAACCCAAAATCGACCCTAATCAAGCACGGAACCACTGGTCAACTACCCCACCTCCGAGATCCGATTATAACCTAGCTTGTTATATTAGGTTTTCTTATTGTATTTGAATGAGATACCTAAATCATATCAAATACAATAGAACTTTTTTACTTACATTATATCTCACATTAAGTTTTATTAAACGGTGGGTTGACTTCCATCGAAGAAGTATCACACTTCCTAGATCTAGCACATGCTAGGCAAACCCACCGACATATATTATTTAAACCTCTTTTTGGTCTAGTTGTGTATTTCAAGTAGCTCCTCCTAGCCAAAAGTAATCTCTCATAGTTAGCATTAGATCGAGAAGTCGGAAGCACAACCTTCAAACCACCATCGCAATAGGTATTCCTCCTTAGCCCATAACATTATCTATTTCATCACATTCAAAACATAAAGAAAATGGTAAAATAGGATGATATAATGGAGTCAGAGCATGCTGAGGATGTTGATGAAATAAAGAATTAGATTTTTCATGGTGATACCATGTGTTTCCGTGAGAATCATTTATTCTAACAAGTCTAATCAAGTTACCTAGATAGCCTAGGTGATAATACATGGAGGTTGGAGATTCTTTGTTTATTGAGGATCATATGGATAGTATGGAGAGCATTATTGGATAGTTTCTATGAACTCACATGAACTTCAAGGT
Organism: Taxus wallichiana var. yunnanensis; assembly: GCA_018340775.1. NCBI lineage: Eukaryota > Viridiplantae > Streptophyta > Pinopsida > Cupressales > Taxaceae > Taxus > Taxus wallichiana. Next base: position 1,010,972,853 of record CM031242.1, read on the forward strand.
ATAGATACATGTGGATGACCAAGTTTAAGGTGGTCATCTAGACCAGGTCTAGGTGCTAGGAGGCATGAGGATGACATGTAGAATTAAGTGATATTATGGAAGTATACAAGGATGTTATAAAAATATTCTAGGTATGTTACAGCCTTTTATAGAGGTTTCATGATGATTTACAATGTTGTTTCAATTAACCCTAACCTAAACGATTGCATCACCCTAAGGGATAGCTATGAAAATGAGATGGGATGGAGATATAGAGATATATATGAGACATGCAAGACACCTTTTTCTCACACCTCAAAAGATACCATGAAATATATCATAGATAAGCATTTTTTGGTATGAGTGGATTTTTCTCATCCTAGTTATGGGGTTTTGAGGCATTTTGGTGCAAGAAAAGAAGTTTTAAGCATGTATGACCTATATGGGTCATATGTGACCTATGTAATGAATGAATGGGGATGCTATTATTATTTACTAGTTTTGAAATTTTTTAGGACCAACCAATGGTGAATTTGAATCAAGGAAAGCATATTAAAATGACTTTTTAAGTACTTTTGTGCACTAGTTGGGCCTAGAGAGAAAATGTGACCTAGATGAGGGTTTTAAGGTGGATCAAAGGCATGATTTAAAGTCTAATAAGATGGGTTACGGGTTGAATATTTATTGAGGACATGTTTCCAAGGATTTAGAGCCAATACAAGTCAAATAAGAAGAATATAGATAAAGCTAGAGGAATAAGGGTTTGAGCAAGGGTTTGTGAGTTGAATCAGAGATCTCCATCATTTGTGGTAGAAAAAACTGAAATATCATCATATTCAAGTGGATGAGTTAGTTCTTAACCATATTGGGTGGTTGTAGCATCCTTGTGGAGTGGGTGCTTTACTAAATTAGGGGATGATACTCCTTGTAGGGTTGGTGCTCCTTGTGGGGTTGGTGCCTCACTAAATTTGAAACATATAAATATAAATTTTGTGTTTCAATGGGTTTTCTTCCCCATGAGGGTTTCCCACTTATATCTTGTGTTATGGTGTTGATTTCCTTGTTCATGGTTGATTGCATGTATGTTATTTGATGTTATACACACATTAATGGTTGGATAAGTGGTTTGTGATTTAAGTAAGTAATTTGAAATTGAATTAATTTTGTAAGGAATGATTCACCCCTAGTCCATTTTTCTTCCAACATTTAGTATTAGAGAAATTTCTTTTAGAGAAATTTAATCACTTGAAAGGAGATTCTCCTGGAACACATGCATAGGAGATCAAAATGGGAGAATAGTTCCTACCATATGAAGGTCCTAAGTTCAATGGAACTAACTATGTCCTATGGAGATTCAAAATGAAGGTATATCTAAGTTATCTTGGTTATGAATTTTGTGTAGGACACATTGATTCTTCAGATCTAATGGAATAAATTTCCAAGGATATTATCTATGGTTCCTTGAAAGAATGTGTGAGTACAATTGTTGTGGATTTTTATTCATCTAAGGAATTATGAAATAAATCAGTACTTGTATGAATATAGAAGCCCTCCTAGTAGTAGTGAAACTGAATATTCAAAAGGCACGAATCAAATACTAAAGGAATTCCTTAACAAGCTTAAAGGTAAAGAGAAAGAGTTTACTCAGTTGAAAACTCGGATTGGATTGCTTAATGTTATTCTCAAGACTAAAGAGGATGAGTGCATCAAGTTTGAAATGGCCATGAAGTCCTTACAATCATAGTTTGACCTAGCTACAAGCAAACTGAAAATGTTTCAAAAGTTTGAAAAGAGTGCAAGTAGCTTAGATGATCTATTGGGAAGCCAAATACATTCAAGTGACAAGTCAAGTTTTGGGTTTAAAAATGAATCAAAGAAGGATGAAAACATCTCTGAATCAAGTCAAGAAGATGCCAAAAAAAAAAAAGAGTTTTAAAGTTAAGAAGGACATTGAAAATGATGTTTTTAAAGAAATAAATCTTCTTATTCAAATATAGATTATAACAAGAGAAAATTATAGACCAAATCAATTAGGCAACCAAATGCTTCAAGGTATGAAATGTCATTTAATGGTTATTGTTTTACTTGCAATGGATTTGGTCATAGGGAAAAGGAATGTAGGATATTTTCTAGAATTGATCATCCATGGAAGGATAATAGAAGTGAGCAAACAAAGAATATAGTTTGTTACAACTGTCATGAGAGAGGCCATGTTGCTAGGCATTTCTTGTATGAACCACCAAGAAAAAATTGGGCTAATAAAGGATACAAAGGTAAGGATTAAATTATATGTTTCAGATGTAGTGATGTTGGACATATTGCCATATATTGCACTCAAGGGAAACCAAGACAAGGTTAGAAAGATAGAACTCCTAAAGGTATGAATACTATCATTTGTTTCAAATACAATAATTTGGGCTATATTGCTAGATAATGTAGAACCAAGATGAATACCTACAAAAATAAGGATGATATCAAGTCTACACATGTTGAGAGAGTGAAGGAAGAATTCAAGAAAGTAAAATTATTATTCTAAATTTGTTAGTACAAGTCAAGGTGATTCTATTGCTCATGAAGGTTTGTTTTCTCTTGTTGAACCTCGAAGTTGTTATCTTACAAAGAATACTATCAAGTAGATGAAAGAAAAGATAAGGAGGAGTTAGGTCTTACATGGACATGGATGTTCTAACCTTTTCGAGTTCATTGTGTTCATATGCCTCTACTAGGATTCTTAGAGGTATATTAGTCTATATGAATCATTGGAGTGAGGGGGCCATCTAGGTCTGTGTATATCTCCTCCATGATTTCAAGGTATGCCATTTCAATTCTTTAAGCATGTTATTATGGTTCTATATGGTTGATCAAGTTGTGAATGGAAAGGTCTTTAGTTTGGCTTTCTCTAAGCAATGTATGTGTGTGTTCTCAAGGTTGTTTCTATCCTTTCATGATTTGGTGTTGGTTTGTAATGACTTAGTTGTTTCTAAAATTTATGTTAGCGTCTCATAAGAGATTTTTAGGTCATAACATTCATGAAAATGGTTTTCTCTTAGTTTAAATAAGTGATTTGTGTTGATTGAAGAGTCAAAGGTCTGATTCAATTCATTAAGATGGTTTTTAAGTTACGGTTGGCCAAGCCAAGAAGTCTATGTTATGTTAGATGTTGCAAAATTGAATCCTTCATGAAGTCCAATGTAAATTAAGTCTATGTGAGTCAATAAATGTAATCTGATGTGTTAAGCTTGTTGAGTTATGTCCTAGAGTTGTGTCAAGTATTCAAGGTGTCTAGGTTTAGGTATGAGTCAAAAGGATGCTTCACGGTCATCAAGTTAGATTAAGTGTCACAAAGTATCCCGTCTAAAGTGGATCCAAGTTTCATAAAAGAGAGATGAGAAGGAATGAGTCCTTAAATGATGATGACTTGATCAATCCATCATGTTGAAATTGACGTTGGAAATGTTTTTAAGATTGATAGCTGCAAAGTGATATGGATTCAAACATGTAAGTGATATTTATGTTTCTTTATCAAGGATTTTGTATTCAAGACATTAAGAGAATGTTATTAGAAAAAAATTGAGATCCCGATATCAAATTGTGCAATTTTAAAGTGATTCTACCATTGATTAGTTTTCTAAGTTTGTAAGGAGTAGTATGAAGAAATTCTTGTTGTTGAAGGTGTAAATGGTGGATTCCAAAGCAAAAATTTGCAACAAAGTATCTTGTGAGATATTCTGCTATGTACCTTGGGATATGATAATATAATATATATGGGTTGATGGAGATGTCGACATGTGGCACACATCCCCTTAGTTATATGTATGGGTTCATGCATGGGATATAATATTATAATGTATATGGGTTGATGGAGATGCTTGACATGTGGCACACATCCCCTTAGTTAGTTATATGGGCTAACATAGGAATTAATTATATTGGGTAATGGGTCGGCCTACATTGGGATTAGGTGTTACCCATCCTATTTAAAGGATGTGAGTATCATTATGGTCATGGATGTATGAGTTGAGTCTTCTACTTGTAGAGGTATATTGGAGGTGTCCCCCTCGAAGTGGATTCCCATATTGGGAGATTGTGTGTAGTTACTCCTTCCTTAAGGAGCATTATATGGTGTTGCCCTAACTTAAGGGTATTATTCTGTATGTATTAATTATTTTGGCATCTTGTCCCACCAATATCTCTTGTGTTGTGTTATCTTCTATAATTTATTGATTTATTATATACAAAGTTCTTATCAAGTGGTATCGGAGAGCGGTGATCCGGGCAATTTGTGGGATAAAACCCTAATGTTGGTGATTTGTCTATATTTGGAGATATACTTGGAATTTTTAGATTTTTTTGTGGGGCATGGATAGATAGTTCAAGTGATCTTCCCTCCAACTTTCATATTTTTTGGAGTTGTTTTGTAAAAGTTTTGTCCGTTTTAGGTTTGAAACCCTAATTCTACGGTTTCGTCTATATCTTCTGAATAATGACGAATTAGGAAATATTTTTTTTTTTGTTGATGGTAATATATTAAAAGGTGATACCAATGAAATTTCATAATTTTGGATCTATTTTGTCAAAGTTATTTCATTTTTATTTGTTTTCACTATTTTGCTCCACAGGCCACAATTTGAGGAATTTTCCTGAATTTCTTACATTTTTGAAACCTCTCAAAAATTAAATTGGGGTTTGTGTTCTGTGATTTCTGATTTTTGGCTGAACTTTAGCCAAAAGGGTTAGAACAAGGTTTGATCAAAAGGGTCTATTCCTAAAACCCTAGTTTTGTGGATCATGGGGATGGTAACTTTTTTTGGAGATGGTAGGATTGATGCTAGAGAATGGTGGAACAAATTTAGGGATAAATTATCTAAACCATCATATATTTGGTTATTCAAGTTGTGGATTAGTGGCCCTGCATGATTTGGTTTTCTGAGTTAGAAAAGGAGAAGTCTAATTGGTCTTTGGACGAACTGGAACAAGTTTTCATGGATAGATGGGAAACAAAAGAAGAAGAAGAAGAAGCAAAAGTAGCATCAGAAGAAGAAGAAGAAAATGTTGATGATGAAGTTGTTACACATGATAGTGCATCTCCAAGGAAGGAAACTTCAATATTTCAGTTTGAAGGGTGTATTCAAAGGAAAAAGGTAATTGTTTCCATAAACCCTAGTAAAAATATAACTTCATCAATATGGATGTAGCTCAAAATCTACATGTACAAGAAAAACATATTAAGGAAGCTCAAGTGGATGGTAAGAATATTCAAGTTTTTGAATATTTAAAGCTCTGTATGGATAAATATGTTTTACATTCATATTTTTATGCTTTATATATGGATGGTATGGATATTGTTCTTGGATATCCTTGGTTAGAGAGCTTGGGAACAATTAATAGTAATGTACAAAATAAATTCATGAAATTATGGTACAAGAGAAATAAAATTACATTGCAAGATATCACACTTAGCAAAGAAAAAAGTAATGTAAAATTGGATCATGAAGATGAATTTGAAGATGGTGAAGAAGGGAATAATGATGAATCAAAAGGAGAGGATGAAGAACATAAAGTCACAAATAATTTCTCTACTCAAGAGAAAAAATAAGTAACAAACAAGGTGGAAGAGGACAAGAAAGTTGAGGAAAAGGTTGATAAGGTTGAGTATACGAAGGTGGCACCATATCAACACCCACACCATCATGAGAGGAAAAAATCATGGAGACATGTTAGGACACATGAGGATAGAAATCCATATGGATATACATGGAATCACAAGAATACTTTTAGCTATACATGGAGTCGGTGGAACAATAATTATATGACATGGAATCACAGGAATAATTATTATGGATATGCATAGATGCCGAGAAGGAACACATATGGACCAGTATGGAACCATATGAGCACAATGGAATATGGAATCAGGTTTGGAGTAGCATCACCCACTAGGATTTCATATGGGTGGTTGGATGATCGAGCATGGCGACAAGTGTGCAATAATTTAAAGCACACTCATTATATGGATTCTTCTTATGTTTCAGGGACAAAACATGTCAAAGAGGGAGGCAATGCTATGTACCTTGGGATATGATAATATAATATATATGGGTTGATGGAGATGCTGACATGTGGCACACATCCCCTTAGTTATATGTATGGGTTCACATGGGATATAATATTATAATGTATATGGGTTGATGGAGATGCCGACATGTGGCACACATCCCCTTAGTTAGTTATATGGGCTCACATAGGAATTAATTATATGGGTAATGGGTCGGCCTACATTGGGATTAGGTGTTACCCATCCTATTTAAAGGATGTGAGTATCATTATGGTCATGGATGTATGAGTTGAGTCTTCTACTTGGTAGAGGTATATTGGAGGTGTCCCCCTCGAAGTGGATTCCCATCTTGGGAGATTGTGGAGTTACTCCTTCCTTAAGGAGCATTGTATGGTGTTGCCCTACCTTAAGGGTATTATTATGCATATATTGATTATTTGGGCATCTTGGCCCACCCATATCTCTTGTGTTGTGTTATCTTCTACAATTTATTGATTTATTATATGCAAAGTTCTTATCATATTCTTTTGAGATTAAAGTGGTTTCAAACCTTGAAGTAGTCCAAATTTCTTGGGATTTTTGAAAGTATAGAGAGTTGACTATGAGAATGCAAAAAGACCTAATTACCAAAATAATGAATTGCAAACTAGGTAAGCTTTCTTTAGGATCATGTTTCAAGGTTTGTATAGGTGTTAATTTTGGCCAAATGGGTACTCATATCTCGTAGGATTTCTATGAGAAAGTAAATAATTCAAAAGTTAGAGGTGTTTTCTTCATATGATAAGACCTAATATCTTATGTGCTTAGTATGAAGGTGTGACCATGGCATAAATACTATGTTATTGTATTTCTTGGTTTGAAAAGCATGTGTGGGGTGATAAACGTTATCTAAGGTCAAAATGTGTGTTACCTTGTCTCCATGAATTCACAAGGTAAATTTCTACAGCGTTCGCGAAAGTGAATGAATTATCGCTAGTATGTTGATCTTGTGTTGATAGAAAAAAATTGAGATCCTAATATCAAATTGTTCAATTTTAAATTGATTCTACCATTGATTAGTTTTCTAAGTTTGTAAGGAGTAGTATGAAGAAATGTACATGTTGTTGAAGGTGCAAATGGTGGATTCCTAAGCAAAAATTTGGAAAAAAGTATCTTGTGAGATATTCCTTTGAGATTAAAGTGGTTTCAAACCCGAAGTAGTCCAAATTTCTTGGGATTGTTGTGATATAGAGAGTTGACTCTAAGAATGCAAAAAGACCTAATTACCAAAATAATGAATTGAAAACTAGGTAAGCTTTCTTCAGGACCAGGTTTCAAGGTTTGTATAGGTGTTAATTTTGGCCAAATGGGTACTCATATCTCATAAGAGTTCTCTGAGAAAGTAAATAATTCAAAAGTTAGATGTTTTTTCTTCATATGATGAGACCTAATAGTTTGTGTGCTTAGTATGAAGGTGTGATCATGGCATAAATACTATGTTATTGTATTGCTTGGTTTGAAAAGCATGTGTGAGATGATAAAATTTATGTAAGGTCAAAATGTGTGTTACTTTGTCTCCATGAATTCACAAGTTAACTTTGTACAACGTTCACGAAAGTGAATGGCTTATCGTTAGTCTCGTAGGATGAATTTTTGATGGTATCTGTGTTTTTCTTGTGGTTGAATAAGACTATACACATTATGAGTTTGTTTACAAATAGAAGGAGGTGTTGTATTTGTTTCATTTAATTTCAAATATGGAATCACAATGAAAAGGGAGATGAGATCATGAGGAAGGTTTAGCTCAGAGAGGTGATCGAGCTATTACAGGTATAGAGAACCTTTCAATGGAAGAGTATGAGATTTTTCAGGTATAAGATACACTCCTAGGCTAAGGAAAACATATTTTATCATTGCTTAAGTGTATGGGATGTATACCTTGGTTCTAGACTCCTTGAATCCTATGAAGGTGAGTATGATATGGATTTGTGCAAGAATTCAACAAGTCCATGACTCTTAGCAAAAGCTCCATTTATCTTTAGTAATAACTTCTTTAGATGGCTTCAAGGTATCCTTAACCTAAGTCAAAGTGTTGTGAAAAAATGAAAATATTCAAGGGCATGATTGATATGTTATAAGGTACTATATCATGCTATAGTAAACATTGTTAGTATGTTATAGGTGTAAGGAAGTTTGGAAGAAAAGGAAGGCTTCTTTGATATTCCTTTTAGTATCAATATGATTAGAGTAGTTAGATTGGAAAATAGACGGTGATTGGTAAATATGGATGTAAGAAGCAATTTTTAAGGACCATAAAATGGGTAAAGGTATGTTCAATGCTACTTATGATGCTACATTACTATAAATATGAAGCCACGGGTTAGTGAATGGAGATCAAGACATGGGGAGCATGATTTAGTCTTCTAGAAGGTGTTATAGATGTATTCAAGCTAAGAAACGTGTGATTTGATTGTTTTATTCAAGGGAAATCATGTTAGGTGCAAAATTCCATTATCTCATCCAAATATGTCTATGAGGACTGAAAACATGGTTTTGGACTGGGCCTAAGTGTTTTAATTATTATCATGTCAAGTGAGAAAGGTATGTAGACAAGTTCTTGTGTTTTCTCTACTGAGAAAGAAGTCATGAGTCCATGTGGAACCATACTGATTTGTTTTAAACTATGATTATGTGTCTAAGGCTTTGTAAAAGTTGTCAAGAATGCACTGAAGGCTCATTTTAGGGATTTCAGTCCTAAAGTGATATGTAGAGTAAGATATAGTAGTATCAAGTCAATTTTGTGTATTGAAAAGTTGAGTAAGCCCAATAATGAAGGTAAAGAAAGTAATTTTGGTTCTTAGAAATCATTTTTGGCACATTTAGGTGTTGTATGTGATTTTCCCAGGGGGATCACAATGTTTCCATGCTTGAAGAATGGTCAAAGTTCAAGATTTTGAGAGAAATGACTTATTTGTGAGCTAGAATTAAACCTTTGGTTGATGTTTCAAACAAAGAGGTGATCATATGAATCTAAGATAGATGAATAATATGTAGGTACAAGTATGTATTTGTCATTAATGTAAAAAGGGAATAAGTTTAGGAGGTTTTCCAATAATGACAAAGGGGGAGATTGTTGGCATGTAGTCGTTTAGGTGTTATCAATGATGTAAAATCCCATTAATGAAAAAGTGGATGATGAAATGCATTTAGATCATGTTGAGGATGATGATTACATGAATATTTAGAGATGTTCGTGGTGATATCATGTGTTTCGGTGAGAATGAATCGTTATAGCAATTCTAATCGGGTGACCTAGCTAGCCTAGGTGATAGTGCATGGAGGTTGGAGATTCTTGGTGGCTTGAGGAGCATAAGTAAAACATGGATATCATGATTGATATTTTGTAGGCACTCACATGAGCTTCAAGGTGTAGATATAGGTGGATGATCAAGTTCTAGGATATCATCTAGAACAAGTCTAGGTGGTAGGAGGCATGAGGATGAGATGTAGAGCTAAGTCAACTCATGGAAGCATGAAAAGATGTTATACATGATATTTTAGGTATTTTAGGGCATTTTGTAAATTTTTCATGGTTATTTAAAGTGTTTTGCCTAGAAAGTGTAAAACCCAAAGGGATGGCTATGTAAATGAGATAGATTATAGATATGGAGACTTGTATGAGCCATTATGATGAATACATATGATATAAAAAAGTGTCCTAAAGGTGTGATAAAAGTTTTATTTCATTCGAATAATATTTTTGAGCTATGTCAGTTTTGGTGAAATAGGGTCCAAGAAATGGTGCTTCCTAGCTTGAATTGCAACTTATAATGATCACCCTAAATTGTGTTCCTTGCATGGGACCTTGTGAATTTTAGGGATATTTCTACATTTATTCTAAAATATTTCACAAAACTAATGAGGCCATTTCATCGTAATGCTTTTATGAATGAAGGTTAAGAAGGTAAACAACAAACAAAACAAATATGCTTCTCTAATCTAATATTCCCAATCAAAACAAACAAACATGCTTCTCTAATCTAATCTTCTCAAAAAAAACCTCATATAGAGAAATGGATTGAAAGGGGGAGAGAGACAAATACATGCACTTACCTACAAGTTGCAAAACTCCTCCTTTGATGTGTTGGATTTTCTCTTGGATTGCTTGATTAATGAAGATGAATTGATTGTGGATAAATGTTGGATTTATTGGATGATTGAAGAAGATAAAAAATGGAAGATGTTTGTTATCTTGTTTATCCTTCTTGATCTTATGGAGGAGAAGAGCTCAATTTATAGTTGAGGGTGGAGGATTCAATGGCTAAGATGAAGCCATGTTGGATTTGGATCAAGGGTGGAGAATGCATGTGAGGATTAGAGGATTCTAGAGTGGAAGACTCTAGAATTTGAATTAAAAATTCAATAGAAGGAGGAGAAGGTTAGAGAGGCTTCTAGAAATAAAAGCCTCTAGATTTAGAGGTGGAGCATGTGATTAGGATTAGAGTTATATTAGGTTAATAAATATGATTAGAGGTGAGGTTACATGGAAAGGATAGGTGTACAAATGTGTAGAGTAGGTAGGTAGGTGGGTGTAGGAATATTAAATTCCTATAAAATGATAATATGGATTAATAGTGGGCTAATAGGATATAATAATGAAATAAAATGGATTAAGGATGAAATGGGATATCATAATGATTTAAAAGGATTAATGATGGGATGTTGGAATACATGATAAATAATGATAAAAGTTAAATATGATAAGATGGATTGATAATATTAATTGATTTTTCAATTAATTATTATCTAGATTTATATAGTGAAGATATGGGATAGATTAATCGTAATTAATCATGTCGGTGTTTTAGATGTCTAAATTATTCTCCTCTTTGAAGGATTATTGTTGAGCAATAAAAATTCAAAGAAAAAGAAGAAAAATGTTAGGATGGTGATATGATGCCCCCTTGAGGGGTTAGGAGGGGATGAACGAGACAAGTAACCACTTGAAAATGGTAGAGTTCCAAGTTATTAGATGAGATAGGATTAGAGGATGAGAAGATGAAGAGAGGATTAGATGATGAGAAGATTCATTGGATTATAGGATTCTGAATTTGAGGATATTAGATTTGAGCATGAGAAGATAGAAGGATTTTTGATGAGGATGTAGGATAAGATGATTAGGAGAGAGGACTATAGGAGTAAGAGATCAGAGGATTAAAATATAGAAGAGATAATTTTAGAGGATTAGATGATTGAGAGATATTGGATTTGGATTAGAGGATGCCCTAGTCAACAATGTATGACAAGGGTGAAGATTTAGGATTGGTGGATTATAATATTCCTTAGTCAAGGGCTTAGGTTTTGAGTATTTGGGATTTATATTTGAGGATGTTGGATTTTAATATGTTATATTTTGAGGATGATGGATTAGATATGAAGATAAGGCATATGATGTTGGATTTGAAGGATTAAAAGATTGAGGATGTTTGGATAAGAGAATAAGGATTGGTTTTGGATCGATATTGATGAGGAAAGGATTGGGATGATGATTGATGAAGTGATGAGAAATAATGTTAGAGTTTGATTAATAGGATGTTAGAAGATGCATTATCCAAGGGTTGAGGATTTGGGATGTTGGATGCGAGATGATAAGATTTGGATGTGGATATTGATTGATTGATAAATGATTGATTGAATAAGGGGATGAGTAGGTTAGATATTTGGTTATATGATGATGATGATGATAAGGCTAAAATATGTTTATAGAAGTGGGTTTGATACCATAAAGAGTCTATTGTTATCATCATTAGCATTATTATGTGGCATGGAGAAAGATACATCAAGGTATAAAGCCCACGATGATGAAATTTCCAAATGTCATTGTCCTCATATCATTGGATAGATTAATGAAAAAAATATGGTCCTCATATCACTGGATGATGAAAAATAAAAATAAAAAAGGGGCCTAATATCATCGAACAAAAAAATGTAGAAAATTAAGCATACATGTTGGGGTTAGCACACCGGTTGTACAAATAATATATCAGATCTAAGAATACATGCAAATAAAAGTGGATATTTTACCAGAATAAATATATAAAACAAGAGATATAAATCAACACCATATTTAATGTGGTTCACCCAGTGTGGGCTACATCCACCAAGAAACAAGACAATCTATTATCCAAATCTTTTACAAGATATACAATGAAGATTTGCAATCTTCCACACCTCTCGGATGTACAAGTACTATTTTACTCTTAATCTTTTGCTTCTTCTCTAATAATTATCTCTCTCAAAATTATTCTCACAATAATCATCAATTTTTGCAAGTTCTTCTTAATTATTACTTCTAAACCCTAGCTTTCATGCTTATATAGGCATATACAAACTTAGGGAACTTAGCCATGCAATTACAATCAATAGATTTGCTTTAATACTAAAAATAGATCTAATTCCTGAGATTTAAATAAAACACTCCCGCATAGGTAAATGACATTGGTTAGCCCTAACCGATGTCGGTTCCTCCTTGTTTGGTCGATGCCGGTCATAGGTGACCGATTTTGGTCCCTCCATAACCAATGTTGGTTACTGTGTTTTCAAGCAAGTTTCATATTGCATGCTAATCCAAAGTAATTGAGCTCCACAACTCAACAATCTCCCACTTGGAGATTAATTACTACACTATACCTATACAACGTCATTCTTAGATCCTTCCTTACCTTTGTTTATTACTCTTCAAGTCTCAAACTCAAAGACCAATAGAAGTGAAGTGTAGCTCCAACTTATCCTTTGATAATAACTTTGTTAGCATATCTACAGGGTTCTCACTCATATGAATCTTTTCTAGATTCAACTGCCCATCCTCCAATACCTGTTGTATGAAGTGATACCTCAACTGAATGTGTTTTGTTCTTGAATGAAATGTTGAGTTCTTTGCCAAATGAATTACACTCTGACTATCACTGAACAGTTTTGCAATCATCTTGCTCCTTTCCCAACTCTTTCATGAACCTACTCATCCATATCATCTCCTTGCTAGCCTTTATAGCTGCAACATACTCTACCTCTATAGTAGAAAAATCCACAACCTTCTGTAATCTTGAAATCCAGCTAATTGTTATCCCACCTACTGTGAAAATATATCCAGTAGTGCTCCTCCTACCATCCAGATCTCTAGCCATATCCGAATCAACATAGCCACATAATGAAATATCTAAACCTCCATAACATAACTACATGCTAGATGTCCCTTTCAAATACCTGAGTATCCATTGGACTTCTTTCCAATGCTCTTTACCTGGATTGTCCATATATCTACTCACAATTCCCACTACCTATACAATGTTTGGTCTGCAGTACAAACCATAGCATACATGAGACTCCCAATTGTTGAAGCATATGGTACTCGTGTCATGTATTTGACCTCCTCATGTGATGAAGGACATTGATATTTTCTTAATTTGAAGTGTCCAACCATAGGTGTACTAACATGTTTTACATTCTGCATCTTGAACCTTTCTAACACCATGTAGATATAATCCTCTTGAGACAAATACAATTTCTTGTTCTTCCTGTATCTATGTATTTGCATGTCAAGGATTCTTTTTACAACTCTTAAATCCTATTATCAAAAAATCATAGCACCCTTATGTTTACACAAGTGCATATACTTGAGCTCACTGCTTTGTGATTGGATAACATGGGTACTATCTCCAAGTTCAGGACTTGTTAGGCTGAGATAGGCCTCCAGAGAAAGTTGGTTCTTGCTCATAAAATACCTACCACAATCTACTCTAATGCAAGAAAAAATAGTTGTCCTAATCTAACTTTCCAAGGGACCAAGGAGAAGGAATGCATAAAAATGAAATCCTACACTACAGTGGTGATACACCAGAAAAGGAGGGGTGTGAGAGTAGTCTTCCAATGTATGAAAAATATAAGTAAAATGCATACTATAAGGGTGATACAGATTCTCCACAATCTGGAAAATGCATTCACAACAATATTTCATACATGCACAATAATAATGAATCCTTGCAAGAGCATTAAAATAGACACAATATTCTTGTAATGAAGGTTGAAAGGGAAAGAAGAGTGCAAACAAACACAAGGGGAAGATGCATCCACAACTTGTATTTTATTGCTTCATGATATTCAAAATTTAATCTATTATAATAGAAGGGCCTAGATCACAATGTAAGGAGTCCACTACAAGGGCCTGCATCACATTGGCTTCACAAAGCAATTTTTGATAGAGCTTTGCTACAACAAAACTACCTCCTTTTACAATGATCCTAACACTCCAATTTATAGAAGAATGAGAAGAGAGAGAGAAGGGGAAAATGGAAATCCCAAAATATGTCCTTCAACCACTTGTAAGAGGAATTAAATGGAGTAAAATGATTGTATGTTACTTGAAAAATCTCCCCACACTATCCAGTCTTTGTAGTAGAGAAAGAATGATGACCATGCCTCTTAATTGCACTCCCAACTACCAAATAAAACACTGTCATGAACCCGGCCATGTTTTATGAAAAATATCCATCTATTTCTCATCAAATCCCAAATTTATTTATTGTTTTATGTTGGTCTCAAAGCAATGATTCCAACGGTACCAATTTTGTGTGATTTCATTGAGAAATGCAAATGTTATGAACTTCTAAGTGTAGGAAGCTATTTTGGGTCTTCCAGGTATTTTCTGTCATTTGACAGGAGTGAGCATTAATTGACTGGAACTGAATATGTTTATTTTATTTTAATATATATACCCTTATCAAAAATGCATAGGATGTTGTGCTTATTTTATAAAGTCCAATTTTATGAAAATCAGAGCTCGGAGTCAAAAGTTATGGCCGTTTGAAGTTCGGGAGGTCAAACATTGACTTTTCTCTTCATTACGGCTATTTCGAGAAAAATTGGGTCTGCGTGTCCCGGTTGTCCCGAAAAAAACTCCACATCACCCGATTTAGGATTCCTTGTCCCGTGCATCCTCGTTGACCGGGTCATGAGGGTCGTTGACTTCCGCATTCGCCGCATCCCATGGTTCCTTTTGCGGCTTTTTCACCTTTTGGCGTCCGTCGTATTTTTGTCCGACCGTCCCGGACACATTTCTCCATGCCACCCGTAATGCAACCGACTTGCGAAAAAATCAGTTTTTTACGTCCCGTATGTACCTGCATCCCAACTATCACGCAGATGCGGGACGAAAAAGTTCCACTTTTTCCGATTTTCTTTACCTACGGCGATTTTGGCAATGTGCGTCCCATGTGTCTCTGTTGAACTTGTCTTTATGGGACACGAGAAAGTTGATTTATCCAATTCTTTTATATTTCAGCTCCAAACTTGGTATGATGAACCTTGGTATGATCCGTCTGTACGATCTGCTGACCTCCATACCCGCAATGCATTAAACAAGCTTGCAACTTCAATTTTTTGATTTTTTCATTTTTTCTAACTTCTTGGGTTTTTTCCTTATATAGGGAAGTTAGAGAGAAACCAAAAGTGCCCCCCAAAGCATGATTTTTGGCCTTGAATCAATTCTACTTGCTTGGGACCTGAATAATCGGTGCATGTTATCAAAATTACCTTGAGGGGTGAATTTTGGATAATAGATCCTTCCTAGAAAATGTGTGAGCTAACTTTGCCTTAAGCTCACCAATGTCCTACATATTAGATCCTACAATAAGCATATCATCCATATACATTAACAAAATAATATAGCTCCCATTTTCAAGCTTCTTGAAATAAACACAATGGTCGATTCACATCTCAAGTAACCATGATCATGCATAAAAGTATCAAACCTTATGTACCACTTTGCTTTGGAGCTTTCTTGAGCCCATACTGACTCTTTTTCAACCTGCACACTAATTTATCCTTACCCTTGACTTCATACCTAAGCGGATGTTACATATAAATCTCTTCATCCAAATCACTATGAAGAAAAGTCATCTTCATGTCTAGTTTCTCTAAATGCAAATCCTCTATGACAACTAAACTCGAGACAAGTACAAATAGAAGTATCTTTACAATAGGAGAAAATATTTAACCAAAGTCAATACCTGATTATGTGTAAATCCCTTTACTACAAGCCTTTCCTTGTACCTTTTTGTCCACCCTCTTCTTCCTTGATCCTATAAACCCACTTGTTTTGTAATTTCCTCTTACCTTATGGAAACTTAACCACATCCCAAGTATGGCTCTGTTCCAAAGAGTCCATCTCCTTATATATTCCATGCTCCCACCTGGACATTGGTCTTATCCCACATTGCTTCTTAAATAATTTACGGTTCACCATTATCAATCAAAAATAAATAAAATAAAGAAGGTGCAAATCTTTCTAGAGGTGTACTTACCCTTTGTGACCTTCTCACAGGAGTTTTGGATACTAGAGGCTCATTTTGGATCTCCTAAACATTTGTATCTAAATCGTTTAGTGACTAACGTAAGTCACTTGTAATCGACATCGCCCGCTAACTGGCGATGTCGGTTTTTCTCTTGTGTAAGCGATACGATTCGGTAACCAATGTCGATCGGGGTGGTGACACGGTCTTGTGTTACCCTGCCGACATTAATTTTAAATACGAGAGTTCATTTTCATTCACAAAATTCTCAACCTGGTTCATCCTTGGGTACCAAAATTTTATCCTTGTACATTCTCTTTTCGTTCCATTCAAAATCATGACTCCCAATAATTTTAGAATTCTCTAAATCCCAAAAATAGAATCCAAAATCACAGATCTAAATTTTTCCTATTTTCCTTATGCACAAAATCTTCTAAACCAAAAACTTTAAGAAAAGAAATATCTACCTCTTTTCTAGTCCAAGATTCCTCTGGTATTCTTCCATCTAGTGAAATTGAAGGCCCATGGTTAATCAAATAAACCATTGTATCAACAACTTTTGCCCAAAAATGTAACAAAAATCTAGAATGTATCCTCATACTTCTAGCATGTTCCATGATTATCCTGCTCATCCTCTATGCAACACCATTCTCCTGCGATGTTCTTGGAACCGTTATTTATCTACGTATCCCATTCACTGAACAATAATCATTGAAATCCTTGCTATAGTATTCACCACCATTGTTAGATCTAAGGAACTTTAACTTTAAATTTGATTCATTCTCAACAATGGCTTTCCATCTTTTAAAAGTCTCAAAAACCTCACATTTACGTTTAATACAATAAACCCATACCTTTCTTGTAGCATCATCAATGAAAGTAACATAATACTAGGATCCTCCATGAGAAGCTACTTTGTTGGTCCACACACATCTAAGTATACAAACTCCAATTTCTGATCCTTCTTAGTTGCCCCAACTTTGAGAAATTTCACTATCTTTTGCTTTCCAAAGACACAATGCTCACAAAAATCAAGATCTAAATCTTTCAAATCTGATAACTTACCATTAGCCTTTAAGATATGCATTCCTTTTTGACTCATATTTCCCAACCGATTATGCCATATGCATGCATTTGAATATGAAGTATATAATGCAGAAAAGGAATCTAATAACACATGTAGATAAATATAATGTTCCTACCTTCTTACCTCATGCCACAACAAAATCACCCTTGGTGACTTTCCAAGAGTCTCCTATAAAAGAAACCATGCAACCAAATTCACCTAGTTTCCCTGCAGAAATAATATTCCTCCTGAGGCTTAACACATGCCTCACATCTTTCAATACCTATGTATTTCAATTTTGCAATTTTAGATGAACTTCCCTTTACTAGTAATACTGCAAGGCTCATCATCACCCATATAAACATGCCTAAATTACCCTAGACATAATTTCTGAAATAACCCTTATTAGGGGTTGCATTGAAAGAAGCTCATGAATCTAAAACCCATGATTCAATTCTATTATCTATAGAAAGAATAAGAGCATCTTGCATTACCTCTCTTTTGTAACAAGATTTTCTTCTTTACCTTTGTCTGGTTGTTGGTTATCTTTATCATTTGAATAACAATATTTCTTTTCATTTCCTTTCTTTCCACATTTCCAACAAGTAATTCCCTTACCTATAGATTTAGATCTGTTATCCCTTGAATTTGATTTCCCATTACTCTTACTCTTGGATATCTCCTTCTGCCTGCCCCTACTTTCTACATTCAAAGCATTCCCAGATGATGATTCCTCTGTACTCTTCCTGTGAATTTATTCATTCAAGATTATACTAACCACATCATCAAACTTCAAAATATTATTAGTAGATGATGTATTACTAACAACCATTACCAAGTTATCCCAACTATTAGGAAAAGAACATAATAATAAAAGTGCTTTCACTTCATCATCAAATGGTATATCAACCAATTTTAACTGATTTACAATAGATCAGAAATCATTCAAATGACTAGATGTAGATCCACCTTCATGCATCTTAGAACTAAATAGTTTCTTCATTAAATAAACTTTATTTGAAGCACTAGGTTTTTCATATAAATTAGCAAGAGATTTCATTAACCCTACCGTAGAAGTTGCTTCTATAATATTGGAAGCCACGAATGCTGCCAGGATTAATCTTATAGATCCCAAAGTCTTTCTGTCAAGAATCTTCCATTCTTCATCAGTCATCTTCGTAGGTCTAGACTTCTCATCCAACGGTAAATACAAATATCTTTGATACAGATAATCCTCAATCTGCATCTTCCATAATTGATAATTTCAGCCGTCAAACTTCTCTACCTTGTATTTGTTTTCTTCTACCATTGTTGTAGCTTCCACTTAATCATAAAATCCTCTGTGAGTAAATCATGTCAACACACAAAACCCTCAAACAAATCTCTGATACCAGTTTTTGGGGTTAGCACACCGGTTGTACAGATAATATATCATATCTAAGCATACATACAAATAAAAGTGGATATTCTACCAGAAGAAATATATAAAAAAGAGATATAAATCAACACCATATTTAATGTGGTTCACCTAGTGTGGGCTATGTCCACCAAGAAACAAACCAATCTATTATCCAAAGCTTTGACCAGATATACAATGAAGAGTTACAATCTTCCACACCTCTCAGATGTACAATATTGTCTTACTCTCAAGATTTTGCTTCTTCTCCAAGAATTCTCTCTCTCACAATTATTCTCACAATAATCATCAAATTTTTCAAGTTCTTATTAATTCTTAATTCTAAACCCTATCTTTCATGCTTATATATGAGTATACAAACTTAGGGCACTTAGCCATGCAATTACAATCAATAGATCTGCTTTAATACTAAAAATAGATCTAATTCCCGAGAGTTAAATAAAACACTCCCGCACAGGTAACCGACGCCGGTTAGCCCTAATCGATGTCAATTCCTCCTTGTTCGAGTCGATGCCAGTCATAGGTGATGATGTCGGTCCCTCCATGCGATGTCGATTATTGTGTTTTCCAACAAGTTTCATATTGCATGCTAATCCGAAGTAATTGAGCTCCAAAAGTCAACAAAACACACACAAGAAAAAACACACATTGCATTTTTGTATTTTTATGAATTTTTATTTTTAGACTTTGGATTTTGGATCTTTAAGTTATTTGATGTTGGATGTTAATATTTTGGATATTGCAAATGATAGATTATTTGATATTGGATGTTGAGGTTTTTTTATTTTAGATGGGGGTGGTTAAGGATAGGTAAGATGAAAGGATTCGGGATGGGATAGCTCATGGGGATGGGAAGGGATGTAAGGTGGGATGTAACTTTCTCCTATAAGTCCCAAAGTGTGTTTAGGTAGGATGAAAGGGAAGGATTGAGGGAAATTGGATAGTTTGGTTTGGTAAGGATTGGTTGATAGGTTAGAATTAGATGGGGTGTGAGATAGATAGTTAGTATGATGGATTTGGTAAGATGGGGGATATAAAAGATGATAAGATATGATCATAGGTATAGGGGATATGGATTCAGGGATAGATGTGGTGTTTCCCCAAGTGTAAAGTAAGGCTACCTATGTGGATAGATGGATGGGTTTGATTTTCCCCAGGTGTAGGGTAGGATGGGAAGTGAGGCGTATCTAAAATGGATGATGCCCTTAGCAGATGGTAGTAAGTATATCCTATTCATGATGATGACAATTGAAAAAAACATAAGGACGATTGTATGGAAAGGAAAGGATCACTGTCTTCCCATGAATGTTAAATATTAAGGAAAAATATGTGGATGTGATGGATGGAAGGAAAATAACATCACCAATGAATAAAATATGATCGTACCTAAACATTTTGTAAGGAAAGTTTTATACTAAAACAAAAGTGTGACTAGGGTCTAAACAATACCTAGAAACATGAAATACTTATGTCTCTACGAGATCCAAGTGTGTGTGCTTGTGATCTAAAGTGAAGAATTAATGGGTAGTATGTGAAGAAAAACTAGCCAATGTATAGGGAGTGATTAAGTCAAATAGGTGGATGGAGGGTGAACGAAAGGCTAAGCCGTGCATTTCTCCGCTGCCAGTCATGCGTCCATAGCCCTAACGGAGATGCATCGATTCTTTTCACAACATTTCTCTACTACCATCCAGGTGTCCATAGCCCCAATAGAGATGTTGGAAACACCCCTAGAGAGATTCTTGAGGTGGATTTTATTTGATATTTTAAATTTTTATATGATTTTTTTATCTTTTGTTTTTGATATTTGGATTTTTTTGCATAAAGAGGTTCCACTCTCTTGAGAACTCTCAAGGGGTTAAGAATCACTAGTGGCTTGATGGGGGGATGGAAATGAGTGTAGAGATGACATTGGCTAGAGTTTCAAAAGACACACCCAAGGGTCTTCACCACAAGTTGATTAAGTGTGTTAAAGTGTGTGGATCTCTAGGAGGACAATTGTGCTTGAATGTTAGAGGTAATGATAGACCAAGGTCACACGGTTGTAGTAGGTACTATTGTCTTACAACATGTGTGATCAAGTTGATCAAGTGTTCAAATGAATGGATTAGAAGAGGATATAAATGTATGTGATGATAAGAATGGATTAGATGAAAATGATGTAGATTTTGGATGGAAGGAGGATGGGTGGGAAGGAAAGAACATTTGTATGCATGAGAAGAATTATGTGCTCAATCTATTTTCAGGTGTTTGGTATTTGTAGGGGGATTAAATGATTTTTGATTGGGTTGATTGGTTGGGATGGTAGGATCAATAAGAGGAGTGGTAGAAATGGGTTGTGATGGAGTAGTGGGAGGGATGTTGTTAGTGTTAGGTTTATACCCTAAGCCTAAATGACTTGGATTTTGATGAAGGGAGATGGGTTCGTGAATTCCTTGTTCATGGATGCATAATAATTTGCCTCGATGTTTCATATTAGCGAACATATTTTTGATATATGATATGAAGTGGATGGGTAATGTGATGCCACATGGTTGTCATGAGACTAGGGGTTGTAATTTTTTCATCTTCCAAGAGGCCGGACTAAACAAAGGATGGGAGGTGAGAAATTTTTTTGGTTTTTAGTTGGTGAGGGATGTTTGGATGTACGATGATTAATTGGATAGATGAAAATGTTTAGATGTTGAGTGGGGTTTGAATGATGAATGATGGTTATGGATAGGATTGGGATGTAAAGGTGGTGGATAGAGAGGTACAAGGATAAGAATTCCTTGGTTGATGGGGTTTTTGAGAAGACCACATTTGCATGCAACGATTGGTCGAATGTCCATGGCTGCAATCGAATGCACAATAATAGTGTTACCAATACTAATATGTTTTGGGAAGGAATTTATTGTGTGATTTTATTGGAGGATGGATGATCATGTTGAAGGTTTTTAGATGATGGAATATGGTGGTCAAGGATTCTCCTAAAGGAGTGAAGTGGTTTGGGTTAAATGGTTTTGGGGAGTAGGAAGTAAAGGTGTAGGATTGGGTGGATTATGAGATGTTTTGGTTGATTTGGATTTATGAGTTAGATTAGATTTTTGTGGCTTATAAGATGAAGGGGATGGATTAGGCCTGGGGGCCAAAGTGGATGGTTTGGGCTTGGAGGCCAAAGTAGATTTAGTTGATTTTGGATTGGTTGGAGTATGTGGTTTTGAGGTAGATGGTTTTGGCTTAGGATTAGATTGTTTGGGATTAGTATATGTAGATGAAGGGGATGGGGTAGATTTAGATGAAGGGGATGGGTGTGATATGGGGGTCACATTAGATTTGGGTGATGTTGGGGATGAAGGAGATTTGGGAGATGGGTGTGGTGTAGGAACCACATTAGATTTGGTCAATTTAGGGGATGAAGTAGATGAAGGTGGCATAGGAGCCTCATTAGATTGGGTAGGAGATGGGGTGGGGAGAGGATTGGTATTGGATTTTTTAGGTTTAGGAGTTGGTGACTTAGGAGTCATGTTAGATGTTTTAGGATTGGGGGATGGTGGATTTGAAATAGGATTAGAGGATAGGATAATGTTAGGTTTAGGTGATGAAGGGGGTAAGATAGGATTAGGTGTGGATGAAGAGGATGAGGGTGGCATAGGAGCCACATTAGATGGTTTAGGATTGGGGGTAGAAGGGGATGAGGGTGACTTAGGAGTCACAATGGATAAGATAGTTTTGACAGGATTGGGCGTAGGTGATGGAGGGGATGAAATAGGCTTAGAGGCTGAATTTGATGGTGGATTAGGGGATGTGGGACTATCTAGGAGAAAGTCCATAGGATCAGATTGGGATGATGAAGATGACGAGGATGGAGGACTAAGATGATATGTGGGTGATAATAATTTTGGGTTAAGTTGTGATTATTGTGGATATGTGAATGGTACTTGATGATAGGTTTTATGATGATTGGATTTAGGAGTTGAAGTTTTGGATGATGGTGGATTATTTGTATGAGTTTTGATGGTAGGAAGGTGTTGGTTATGATGATTAATAAAGGATTTGGAGGTTGGGGTTTGTGATGATTGTGTGGGTTTGGGATGGGTGGATAGATTAGAAAGGACATAAAGGAGGTGCTCTTGGTCTAATTCAAAGTTAGTGAGGTGGTCAAAGTTGATGAAATTGGATTGCAAGGATAGTGATTTATATTGATTATGTTGGGGAGTGGATTAGTATGATTTTATTTCCTCAAGGAGGAATTCAATTGAGTGAGTTGTAGCAATCTTAGGAAGGGGAAATTATGGATGGTGATAGATTAGGAGGAAACTGGTTGATACATGATTTAAGGTCAGATATTTGTTGATTTAGTTGTTAAACGGTGTTTATGATATTAGTATCAACATGGAATGGCTGATTTGGATGACGAGGATGGTAAGGTAGAATGTTAGATTTTATATTTGTTTGTTAATGTGTTGGATAGTGTGTGGGAATTCATGGTCAAATTGAGATGGTTGACTTTGATGGGTGGGGGATGATGGGATAACTTGGTTGATGGATTTAGAAAAGAGGTAGGGGTTTGGATGTTGGTTTGGAGAGGATGGGGATTGAGGATCAAAGGCCATGGTTTGATAGGATGTGTGAGGGATTAGATTGGATTAGGATTGGGATCATGTGATTAGGGATAGTTAATTATGATGATGTTTGATTGATTAAAATTTTAATATGATAAGATGTTTAAGGGTGTTCACAAACACACCACAAGCATGTAACACACCCTAAATAGTCAAGTGGGATTGCAATCAATCTATATCCTACTTTCAATACCATACACTGACGATGGTGCCACAATTGGATCTCCACCTATGTTTCAATATGGGTTCGGCTAGCAAGTGATCTTCGAGAGTGTGTCCTCTATGCACTATAGCTCGATATGTGGCCAAAAGGTTTCCTAGCCTAGGATACACGAGATCACTAGAGGAGTCCTCGATATACCTTGTGCTACATGGGGCCCGTGTCTATGTTACAAGGATGATGTCTAAGTCCTGGGTATTAGGACATGGAATCCCTTCACTTTATGCAACTCTTAAAACAAGTAATTTCTTAGCAAATAACGATGGCTATCCAAGAATTTTTATACCATACCAGAACACGGGGTGTGTTTACGTGCCTGGAGCTGAAACCCATGGTCACAAGACTCCTAGGAATATTAAAATTGTGTGGATATCACTTCCACATCACGTTTCCCATACAAAATAAAAATTGGGAAGGCTAACTACTTTTGATCCTCAAGATCATCTTAGGACACGAGAGGAGAGCATACACGGTTTTACCTTAAGGATGAATAAGTAATAAAGGAAAATTCACAAAAGGATGAAAAATTCAAGATAATAAAATGATATATGATAAAATGAAATGATAAATATTAGTAGTTTGATGATTGGGTCTTCAAGAGGAGGCCCTACAAAACAAGGGTTAGTAGTTTGATTTTTAAACCCAATATCTTGGACTAAACGAGTTGCAAAACAAAATAATTATTGGTTTTGATCCTATAATTACAAAAAGGATAGATTAGTGTCAAAATTAATGGCATATCCCGTTATTTCTGAAATAAACCTATAAAAACATAATGTTATACAATAAAAAACCACCAAGAACACTTGAAAATAGGGTTAAACGAGTTAGTTGTGAGAAAAAATTGTGATTATGAAAATTCGTTGATTGACATGACATAGGTGCCAAATTATGGTTGAGGCTCAAAAGTATAGAAAAGGCACCACTTTAGAGCATAGGTTCCATTCTTTTCAGCATAGGTTCTAATGTAGGAAAAATTAAAAAACATGGTTAGAAAGCAGCAAAAAAAAATGAGGCTTTGTTCTTAGAACAAAGACTATGAAATTTTAGCAAAGGTGTAAAAGTTTGTGCATAGGTGCCACTTTAGGGAAAAGGTAAAATTTCAAGGAAAAGGTGCCATTATGTGTGCATAGGTGACAATTCATAATTTTTCATCTTGTGTTGTTTCATGTTGGCAATAGAATTTGAGCCCGAAAATTACAAATTTGAAGGGGTAAATGACAACGAAACTTCTTAAAACTTGGATAACATGTTCAAGGGATAAAACAAGATGAAAAATTATTAAAAATGAGGGGTAAGCCTCACGGTAGTTCCAAAATGTTATGCAAGAAAATATTAGTGTATTAAATGGGAGAAAACAAACAAACTTGCTTCTCTAATCTAATCTTCTCAAACAAAACCTCAAATAGAGCAATGGATTGAAAGGGGAGAGAAAAATATTTGAACTTACCTACAAGTTTCACAATTCCACCTTTGATGTGTTTTATTTTCTCTTGGATTTCTTAATTGATGAATATTAATTTATCGTGGATGAATTATGGATTTATTGGATGATTGAAGAAGATTAAAAAATGGTAGAAGATTTTTAGTTTATTATTCCTTCTTGCTCTCATGGAGGAGATCTCAATTTATAGCTGAGTGGTGGAGGATTCAATGACTAAGATGAATCCATGTTGGATTTGGATCAGGGGTAGAGAATGAATGTGAGGATTATAGGATTCTAGATTGGAATGTAACTCTAGAATTTGAATTCCAAATTCATGGAGGGAAGAAGGTTCTATTGAATTAAAAATTCAATAGAATGAGAAGGTTAGACATGCTTTTAGAAATATAAGATTCTAGATTTATAGATGGACCATGTGATTAGGATTAGATTTATATTAGGTTAATAAAGATGATTAGAGGTGAGGTTACATTGAAAGGATAGGTGTAGGGATGTGTAGAGTAGGTGGGTAGGTGGGTGTAGGAATATTAAATTCCTATAAAATGATAATAGGGATTAATAGTGGGATAATAGGATATAATAATGAAATAAAATGGATTAAGGATGAAATGGGATATCATAATGATTTAAAAGGATTAATGATGGGATTTTGGAATGAATGATAAGTAATGATAAAAGTTAAATATGATAATATGGATTAATAATAATAATTTTTTTATTTAATTATAATGTGGATTTAGATAGTGATGATACGGGGATGATTAATCGTAATTAATCATGTCAACATTTTATATGTCTATAATATATGACAGTTGTAATGAATGTACGATGATTTTATTATCATGTAGTGGTTGTGAAAAATGTTTAAGACCAACCTATGGTGAATTTGAACCAAGGAAAACATATCAAAATGATTTTTAGGTGCTTTTATGCACTAGTTGAGCCAAGAGAGAAAATGTGAACTAGATGATAGTTTGAAGGTGGATCAAAGGCATGATTTGAAGGCTGATCAGATGAGTTACATGTTGAATATTTATTGAGGGCATGTGTGCAATAATTTAGAGCCAAGACAATTCAAATAATAATAAGATAAAACAAACTAGAGGAATGAGGGTTTGAGCAAGGGTTTGTGAGTTGAATAAGAGATATCCATCAGTTGTAGCAAGAAAAAATCCAAATATCATCATCTTTAGGTGGCGAGTTGGTGTTTAGTAATATTGGGGGTTATAGCTTCCTTTTGGAGTGGGTACTTCACTGAATTAGGGGTTGGTGCTCCTTGTATAATTGGTGATCTACTAAACTAGGGGTTGGTGCTCTACTAAACTAGGGGTTAATACTCCTTGTATGGTTGGTGCTCTAATAAAATAGTGGGTTGGTGTTCCTTGCGGGTTCGTGTGTCGACTATATTTGAAACATATAAATATAAAGTTTGTGTTTCATTGGGTTTTCTTCCCCATGAGGGTTTCCCACTTATATATTGTGTTATGGTGTTGATTTTCTTGTTCATGGTTGATTACATGTATGGTATTTGATGTTGTGCACACATTAATGGTTGGATAAGTGGTTTGTGATTTAAGTAAGTAATATGAAATTAAATTAATTTGTTAACGACTAATTCACCCCTCCCCCCTCTCAATACATTATGCTTCCAATAGAAGTGACTTTGGTGTGGTATTTTCTCCTGTTGCAAAATTGACTTGTGTCATATTTATTTTAGCTATTGCTGGTACATATGATTTGGAGATATATCAGATGGATATTAATACAATGTTTTTACATGGGGAGATTGAGGAAGAAATCTACATGAAATAACCTAACAATTTCAAATTCAATGGTAAATATGACATGGTTTGTCTCCTGAAGAAGTCCTTATATGGCCTAAAACAATCACCAAGGATATGGACTCATAAGTTTGATGGGTGCGTTCATAAATGTGGCCTTAAAAAAAAGAAATTAAAATCCTTATGTGTACTTCAAATAAGAATGGGATAATTATCACGGTGCTCTATTTCGATCATATGTTATTAGTTGGTAATAACAAGGAAATGATCAAATAGGTGAAAGCTCAACTTTCTAAGTAGTTTGACATGAAAGATCTTAGTGCTGAAAATTTAATTTTGGGAATGGAAATCAAAAGGGATCATGCAAATAGGAAGATTTATCTAAATCATAGTAACCATATTAAGATAGTGTTGGAAAGGTTCATAATATAGGACAATAAGTGGTAAGCACGCCTTTCCATTTGGTTAGAAACTCTCTACTAAATAATATCTAGAGACATAAGATGAGTTACAGGACATGGAAAAGGTTTCATAATGGAGTGCGGTGGGAAGCACGATGTATGAAATAGTCTACACAAGACCTCACATCTCACATGTAATAGGATTCGTAAGGAGATATATTTCAAATATGGGTGTCTAGCATGGTTTTTACCTTTGGTTTTCTTGTTTGGTTCAAAGGGTAACAACCGATCTTGAACTTGATATGGTGGGGTTTCTAAGGTACCCACAATGTCGATTATTTTTTATCGTGCACCGTGTGAAGTGATGGATAAGAATTTCTTTCCCTATAAACAAGCTTACAAAGATCACATTTAAACAAGATAGTGTTATTGCTCAAAAAAATGCCTTAAGCTTTTATTGATGTTTATGATTGTACTACAAGATAATAAGATAGAAATGTGGCTATCAGTTATTTAGATTAGATACATATATAACTAATATTAGTCATGGTTTAAAACCATAAATCAGAATCCTAGTCTATGTAAAGGTTTTCAAACACATTAGAAGCTACAAAATCAATTATTTCTTCCTCCCTTGTAGTGGTGTCGAATCTAGAATGGAAATATAATCCTCAAAGAAATCAAAGGATTATTCTAGGGTGTCGAAGAGGTGAGAAAGTGGAGTGTTGGTGTTAGATATGCTGATGTGGCTATGGTCTTTAGCTGCGGGTGTTATATAGCTGCCGTTTGATAAGTCTAAACCCATCTCGTAAGTGTACGTGTACCGTGATAGGTCTGCATGAAGCCTTATAACCTCATTGTATGCGTCCCATAATTATTTTGTGGCCTCCCATTTGAGCTGATTCGTTGCAAAGATATCCTCCAAATGGTTGAAGGAGTGTTTTGAATCACACATAGTTCAAGATCGTGGAAGAGCTCGTATTGTTCCCAGTAGAGTGGATGTCGAATGACAAGAAAAACACCAACATCAGATGAAGGATAATTTCTACCACCTAATGCCATCTTAAAGCAACATTCTAGGCAATAGATTAGCGAGAGAACAAGGAAAAAAAGACATTTTGATCAGATTTGATAGGAAATGATGAAAAAGCAGAGAAATACGAGAATTGCTAGCAATTTAGGGGAATCGTTGGTGATTAATTCAATGTTAGAGATTGCTTTGCTAGTTCTAACTTGATTGATAAAATAAAGTCAAAATAATTGATTAAGATACGGATTTTGATGAAAACAGAACCTTAAAAGTATATGAATGATGTCCAAATTAAAATTTACATGTCATCAATGCCTGCAATAGTCAAAAGAAATAGATTACCTTACACGATAGACCAACTTGACGGATTGATGGAAGAATATGGTTGAACACTAAAAACAAGCAATTTAATGATGGATTTGACGTACTTTGGACAACGTGGTTTTGATGAGAGTTGATATGAAGTGCTTGGATTTTTTAGATGTTGGAAATGAGATAGAATGCACCTATAAAGTGAGAAAATATGTCCTGGAAAGGAGGTTTGAATGCTTGTATTTATAGATCATCGACGATTGTGGAAGATCTTAGTTTAGTTAAGAAAACAAGTGATTTTATTCCATTTTGAGCAAGATATGATAGCTTCGAGGTTGTTAAGGTGGTGGCATGGGTAAATTTAGTTAGGATAAGAGGAGTTAGTATTTTTAGAAGGTTTAGTTAGTTAGTGTTTTTGGAAGGTTTAGTTAATTAGGAGTAAGTTAGCATTTTTAGAAGGATTTTTTAGTTAGGAGTAAGTTAGTGTGTTTTTAGGACAGCTTTTTTAGAGGTAGTTAGGTGGTTGATGAGGTGTAAAAAGGGGGATTATTTTAATTAATTAAATGTGAGGGGTGTGTGATTAATTATCTAACTAAATATAATTTAAGAGGGCGTAATGTCATAAATGTGGTTCTTTCAACCATGAGTGTGTACGAGTCAAGAGGATGTGAATTTTTAGTGTCTACATTTACCCCTTTTTGTCTCAAAATTTTTGATAATTTACTAGATAAAAAAGATGACAAAGGATTGTCTTTGACATGGGTGAGTCTATTGTAGCACAATATAGGGAACACTAGTGTGCTTATATATTCTAGAAAAGGGCTTGCCCCAATCGGAGAGGATGCAAAGTGAAATGTTGGTGAATCAATTGTCAGGGTGGTCAAAGGGCTCAATGTCTAGACATATGATCCTTACTAGGTAAAGTTGTTGAGCAAGAAAACCAAGTGATGGGGCCAAAGGGCTCATCTCCCATAGACGTATGAAAAATCCCAATGTTGTGTTTATGTTGTTTTGTCAAGGTATCCTGAGGGCTAAGATCCTTTTAGGAGCATGGTACACTTGTGTAGAGGGTAAAATGTCATGTTTTTGAGTAATATAGGCATATATATTTGGGACAAGGGAATCGTCGGTGATTGGGAAAATCATCGGCAATTTCCCTAATCACTAGTGATTAGGTTGTGTGGAAAATTGGGGGTATAAATACCCGAGTGTATTGTTTATTCGTCACTTTTCACTATATATGACAATGACTTGTCAGAAGGGAGAAAAAAACATGTTTTACGAGTGAAAACTTGTCAAATGGCCTCCTCGAGCCGCATAAAGCGAGAATCATGTCCTTTGAGGAGGTCTTAATCACATTTTTGTTTTGTTTTTTTTTGTATTTTTGAGGATTTTGAGGGATTTAGGGCCATATCGGGGCGTACGGATGCCCTAGGGCATATTTATAGGAATTACTAGCAATTCCTTTAATTGCTAGCGATTGAGGTGAATTGCCAACGATTCACCTACAACCTAAATGATTTGTGTTTTGAGTAATAAGATGTAATTTTGATTAAAAAAATTAACTTTATGAAATGTTTAAGACAACATTACACATGTTTGATTATTAGGCTTGTGTTTTATGAGGAATTTTTATGGTTATAAGTAATTATTTTTTAGAACCTTTACATTATTATTAATGTTTTGTTTCATGTGTGTGTTTCGCAGTGGATGCTCATTTGAATATCCCGAGACTACATCCCCTTGATGTTAGATGAGGTCAGAGAGGATTTGTCTGATGATGACTGGGACCATTTGGAGGTTGTGGGATTTGGTGGGATGAGATTTTACAAGTGGATTCACAAGTGCCGCAACTTGATACTTACATTACTAGAGAGGTGGAATCCTTCCACCAACACTTTTGGCTACCTATAGGGGAGATGACCATCACCCTAGAGGATGTTCATCGTATTACAGACTACTAGTTAAGGGGAGTATGTTTATTGTATTTCAAATGTAGAGAGAGGAGATACCATGCAGTGATTGTACGGAGGTGAGGCTCAAGGTGTGAGATATTCCTCAGGATATTTCGATTATCAGGCCCTAGAAGATTTTGAAAGAGCGGGGTGTCCACAGATGACTATGATGATGTTGGGAATTTCATGTTTTTCATTTCCATATTTAGGAGGTGGGTGATTCCCATGGATAAGGATGGATGGAGGTAGTTTCGAGAGATGATGGAGAATCGTACAGTCTTTGAGTGGGCTCCTACCTTGTTAGCACAGAGACATATAGAGATTTGTGGGCTTGGACGGCCCATAAGCACTATGGGATTGATGTTGGATTTTTACTACAGTGTTGGGCCCATGAGCACATTGACATTGCTCATCTATTTGGATTGTCGAGTGTTATTGATGTGAGGTACCCAGGTTTCATGATATGGAGTGCGAGTCTTGGTAGATTGAAGAAGGCCAAGGAGCCTACCTATTATAGAGACCTGATATCTGGATTACAGGTTGGTGAAGTGATTTAGTGGCTGTATGTGGATTTTCATGATTGGACAAAGTTTTCTAGATATTTTTATTTTTACGGTAGGACACACGGGTCTAGGGCCGCAGAGCTAGAGAGGATGATTGGATACACTTTAGTCGGGTGATGAGATAGTTTTGGTTGGTGTAAGATATACCTGAGGATCCATTTCTATATAGGCAAGAGGATGGGGATATTGATACCCCATAGGAAGTTGTGATGGTTCCAACACCCATTATTGAGCAGCTAGGTGTGGTGGGTCCAGATGAGGATAGTCATGTGGTTCCAATCGATGATGCGGGGGTCACCCCAGATTCTTATACTTGGTGGTCTCATTCATTGAGGAGATTTGAGAGGATGAGGGTAGCGGAGAGGGAAAATGGATCAGTTAGATGAGTGTGGGCTTGAGAAGAGGGATGATACGAGGAGGGTGGTGAGGTTGATGAGGAGAGGGTTGAGCCTGATGTTATTATAGCTCCAAGATATTGCTACGGTGACATCCGAGAAGGCCATAGTGGAGGCAGAGAGAGATGTCTCTGGAGAGAAAAATATTACTTAGTGGGAGTGCGAGATACTCTTATTGAGAGAGAGATGGCTTGATCGTAGATCGTAATGGGCTCCAGGAATGTATTATATGGGTATCCTCTTATAGGGGCAGTACAAGAGTTAGAGAGATACTTTTAGGAAGGCATTGGGGATTACGGGGCCTTCTATTTCTAAAGACGGAGTTATCGGAGTTGGTTAGATAGAGAGGGGCATCTGCAAGACCTTATAGTATGATTTTGGTATCCCATTATGAGGTTGTGAGAGTGGAGAGGGATTATTATGTGGATATGATCATCAGGAACTACCCTGTTGCCACTTTGTACATTGATAATATAGCTACCCAAGGGGCACCATAGCGGCGGTGTGCCTAGTAGTGACGGTGTGGTGAATGTAGGGCACCCATTACGGAGACCACCAAGAGGGGATGATGGTACAGGAGGAGTCGATGGTGCTATAGCGGAGGCACTCCCGATCCTAGTTTGATGGACTTTACAATTTTATTGTAGGCTCATAGAAGCCCTTTTTCCTATGTATGACATTATTTTGATTGTATGGACAGTGGAATTTGATATATATATATATATATATATGATGGTGATGATTTTAGTTCTTGTGTTGATAGGCTCAAAGAATCCCCTGATGTGATATGGTTATTTGATTTTGTATATGATGATGATTATGATTCTTGTGATTTCTATAATGTTTATGATGTTATTTTTATGCATATGTTGTATGAAATATGTGTTGGATATGATGATGTTTATGTTTTTGATTATGAGTCTTGATGTTCGACTATATTTTCAGGAGATGTGACCTAACCTCAATATATTAGATTTAAAATGTGATTAAACAAAATGAAGTAAAAGTGGAAAGAATGCCCCATTGAATAACATATGTGTAATGGGTTTTGATAACACTTGCACTTGTAACCTTTCAAAATGTTAAATGAGACTATCAATGGATAGTTCATACTGATCATGGTGGACTTTGGAAAATGCATGTCTTTGTGGGGAAGAAAGGTTCTCCTTTTTAACAAATTTAGAGGGAATCAATTCCCAACTCTTTATAAGAAGAAAAATGATCAGTTTGGGAAGTTTTCCATGGAAAATATGGTCAATGGAGGAAGCTTGATAGGATGCTTTTTTATTTTGATATGTTTATAGAGGCTGATCAAAATGGGAAGCCTTTTTTCATGGGTAGCCATCCTTTGAGGGTATGGTCTATATCTTATATTTAGATTGAATGGTTGTCCTTCAAGGATCAGTCCATAACTTTAAAATGGTAGTTTTCCTTCAAGGATCAATCTACTTTACGTTTTAACAATATAATGCTTGAATATTTGTCCTTGAGGATCGGTCTATTTATTTTTATATTAACAAGAAGCATTTGTATGAGTTTTTGACTTTGTTTTGAGCTGAGGGAAAGACCCTATTAAATTTTTGGTAAGGAGGAGATAAATGTATAGGTGGCATACATCCATATGCCCCATGTATTTAGAAAAAAAAGAGCAATGGATTGATTCTAGGTTTAGTAAAATGGAAGGTTGTTATTTTGATAAGATCTTAAAACTATTGTTATGATAATCAATCATTTAACAGTAGAAAGGCCACAAGTGTAAAGCATTTAGAGGTTCCTGCTCAGGTTCCCTATCAAGAGAAGCGAGACGATATGCTCCTGACCCATATTTATGAGTAATAATGTAGGGACCAATCAATTGGGGTGAACTTACCATGTTTACTTCATTCTAATTTAGTCACATTTTTATTTTATTTAAGTACCAGGTCACCGATTTTGAAGTCACGTTCTTTGACATGCTTGTTGTATGCTCTAATAATGCGTTGTTGATAAACTTGGTGATGTTCGAGGGCTGCTAGATGCTTTTCATCCAATAATTATAGTTGTGCAAGATGATTTTGGCGATATTCTTCATTGGGAATGAAATATTTTAAGGATACACGGAGTGATGGGATTTTAATTTATAAGGGTACAATGGCTTCAGAGCCATAAATGAGTGAATAAGGTGTAGCACCCATAGGTGTATGGATACTAGTTTGATAAGCCCATAGCGAACGGGATTTGAGTATGCCAATTCCTGCTTGTGTCATTTACGGTTTTCATGAGGATTTTGTTAAGTGTTTTGTTAGAAGCCTCAGCTTTTCCATTTTCTTGAGGATAATATGGTGATGAGAAGCTTAGTTTGATGTTAAATGTATCACAGAGATTTTTAACCTCCTTATTTTTGAAGGATTTACCATTGTCTATGATAAGCTTATGTGGAATGCCAAAATGACATATGATGTTTTGATATATAAAGTTAATGATGGGCCCTAACTTTGTTGAGGTCAAGGGAATAACTTCAACCCATTTAGTAAAGTATTCAGTTGCAGTAATGATTGAATGATGTTGTTGAGATGATTTTGGATTAATTTCACCAATGAGATCTAACCCCCATTGAGAGAAAGGCCACAAGTCTTGTGTGGGTTGTAATGCTTGACTAGGGATGTGGATGAGATCAGAATGAAGTTGACACTTAACGCACCTTTTCACGTATGTGCAACAATATTTGGTGATAGTGGGCTAGTAGTATCCTAGTCGTATGATACGTTTGGCGATGGCGTTGCCATTGAAATGGCCTCCATAAATTCCATCGTGGACCTCTTTGATTGCGTTGGTTGATTCGTGTGATTTGAGGCAACGTAATAATACACCATAAAAACTACGTTTGTAAAGGATGCCTCCTATGAAAATGAAGCAAGTGACACATTGAAGGAAGGATCGTTTAGTGCCTTGTGACAAATCTAGTGGGAGTTTAGATTTAGTAAGATAATCAAATATTTGAGTGTACCACAGATCTAATGGATTTTCATCAATGATGTTTATGGAAGGTAGCTCATTTTGATGTGAAGGATGGTCTAATCATTGAATGACTACAGACATCTTATTTTTATCCTTCAATTTTTCCATTTCAAAGGGGAAAAGGGATCTCAGAGAATTCAGTGTCTGCAAACCTGTTAGAGGACCGCATAATGGCTTGAATAGTATAATGATTAAATTCTCCAAGGAGAAAGTCGACAATGGCCTTATACTTTTAAAGGACCTCATTTTTACATTGGTACTCTCCTTTGACTTGATTGATGACAAGTTGTGAATCCCCATAGATTTCTAGATCATGAACACCTAGGAGAATATCAGTAGTAAAACCCATGATTAAGGCCTCATATTCTGTCATATTATTAGTGCATTCAAAGTTGATCTTGAACGATAATGGGATGGGAATGTTCCAGGGTGGTATGATGACAACATCGGATCCTCCTCCTTCTTGACATTTAACATTGTCAAAGAAAAGGATCATTTTAACGGGGATGAAATCTGATTCATAATCGTTGGATTTGTTAATGTTATTGATAGATTCATTAGGAAAGTATTCATAGGGTGGTTGATTATCTGGAAGAGGTGCCTCAATGAATTAATTGGAAATGGCTTGACCTTTAATAAAAAAATTTGTTATGATTTCAAGATTAAATTCAGTCATAAGCATCAACCATCAAGTTATGTGGTCATTGTGGTAGGGTTTAGCGTGCATGGTCTTAAGTGGATTAAAACTGGTGACAACGTATGTTTTGTGGTTGAGGAGATAGTGTCAAAGTTTGGAAGTAGTGAAGTACAATGCACAACACAAATTTTCAACTTTAGAGTAACATGTTTCGTATTCATGGAGGGTGTGACTAATGTAGTACATGGCCTATTCACAACCTTGATTATCACGGTGAGCAAGCATGGCTCTTAGGGCATGCTCGAGGTAGAGATGTAGAGATAAAATGGTTCTCCTTCACGAGGTGGCATAAGTACAGGTGGTGATAACAAATATTGTTTTATTTCGTCGAAGGCTTTCTGGAAATCAAAATCCCAATGAAACATTATGTCTTTGTGGAGTAGATGGTGAAATTGTTGACATCGATCAAAAATTTATGATATGAAATGTTGTATGGACTATAGTTTTCCTTGAAGAATGCACAATTTTTTTATATTAGAGAGGGTAGAGGTATTTTGATGATTCTCTAAATTTTTCTTAATCGACTTCAATTCCATGAAGAGATATGATAAATCCTAAAATTTTCCCTAGTAAGGACACCAAAAACACATTTTGTAGGATTCAAGTAGAGACAGAATTGGATGAGACAGGTGAAGATTGATTCAAGAACATTGAGATGATCCTTTCGTGATTTAGAATTCCCAAGGAGATTGTCAACGTAATATTCAACAATTTTATGAATGAGATCATGGAAAATGTACGTCATAGTGAGTTGGTACGTTACCATGACATTTTTGAGACCGAATGACATAACACGGTAGAAAAAGGTTCCCCAAGGGTTTATAAAGGTAGTTTTTGTTGATCATCAAGGGTAATAAGGATTTTATTATAGCAAAAGAATCCATCCATAAGGGAAAGAATTTCATGGCCGGATGTTAATTTTACAAGTTGATCTATGTTTGGCAGGGGGAATCATCTTTTGGACAAACAAGATTGAGATCCCGAAGTCTGTGCGCAGATATAAATTTTACGAATATTTAATTCTTGGGACGATGTTGGAGAATATACTGAGATGAAAATGAACACGTGATCTTCAATCGCACTCGAACCCCCAAGGTCATGTTGGAGTATCGATGTTGAATGTGTGTGGATAACTATAGGAGGATTAGTGACTAAGATCGGCAAAGTGTGATCTCTTGGTAGCCAATTTGACAAAGGGGATATTTAGAGGCTATGAACGGGTATACGAATTCCTATGGTTTGTTTACCTAACTTGGATCTAAGCACTAAACTAGTTTGAAGTGTCCAGGTAAACTGAATGAAATTAACAATCTATGCTCTTCGCTAAAAGGGAAACTAATATAAACAAATCACAAACAATAATTCTCTTCTATTCTAAATAATTAAAATATTTCTACACTAAAACTAAACAAGCAAAATAACCCGGTGTGGTTATTCACCTGTGCTGAGTGTATTGAAACTAAAACAAGAAATTTTCCAATTAATCTATGATATGTAGACAACCTCCTATAGATATTCTCTCCTTCAGATCCACAGGGATGGGAAGAAAAGGATCTCACCGGGAGTTGCTATGAAAGATTCAAACCCTCTTGGAAATTAACTAATTACTTGCAAATGAAATGAAATTGATTTATACTCTATTTGATATGACGTAACAATGATAAATTTTAAGAATTAAGGAAATCAAACAAACAATCCAACCAGAATTCACATAATGAGAGGTAAATCGGTTGTGTAGTAATTTGTCCCCTTAGTTTGTCCTTTCTTTTTTGAGTGTTCGTATGAGTCCAAGGGATTGGGAATACAAGAAAAACAACGGGAGGATGGCACTTGAGCAATTTCATCTTGATGGTAGTATGGATGCAATGCGGGTAGAAGAGAGATAGCATAAGAGATCTAAGCTTGGATATGCAATTCCTAGCGAGATTATGGCTAAAAAATAGTACAAGATACACAAAATTCTCATGCCCTTTTACTTGAATACAAGCATGGAATATATAAGAATGGAGGATGGGAGTCACCTTCATGCACAAGGAAACAAGGAGTTCCAACCAATTAAATCTATTTAAAAATAGGAGGAAGGAGAAACAAGCAATCAAAGATAATTTTAGACAATTGGGCTCATGGATGCATGCAAAAAAGCAAAATTAAGTGAAGCATCACATTTTAAAACACGTGTGAAGAATATGGAAAAAGCGGGTAGGACTGCCACCCTATCTTGGGTGGCAATTTCAGAACCGCCACCCAAGCCGGGTGGCGGTCCTGGTACTAAAGGCCAACACTTGTGCAAAAAGAGGCAAAAAGCTAGAAGAAGTGCGGGAAGGTTAAGTAAAGATGTCTAGGCAACAAATATACAACGCGAATGAGAATTGGAGCTCGAGTGCCTTCTTAAAAGGAATTAAATCATCTTTGAGGAATTTTGTAACCGTTTTCGACAATGTAGCACATGCAATTTTGGGTGTGTACAAAGACCCATTGTGGATAGTCAATGGGTATGATGAAGTTGGTGAATAGATGGCACTAAAATTCTTCCTTGACAAGGAGACTATATGTGGATGCATCTTACGAAACTTTTGTTTGAATGGCTTAGCATTAGGATATGTGACAATTTTGTGTACAAAATGTTGGGATCAATATCAAGCATATCATTATATATCTAGGTGAAGGGTTGACTATATTTTGTTAGGAATGTGGTAAATCATTCAACTCTTGCAGATTGAGGGATTGGCCAACCTTGACTATGCGAGGTTCCTATGGTGTTCCTAAGTTAATATCAAGTGTGGATTCGTTAAGAAGAGTAGGTGTTTTGGGTGGTAGGGATTTTTGAAGGTAACGATCTCCAGCTCCCATATGAGAGAGGATACCTTGGTCATCCTAACATTGAAGGATGTTTATGGTCGATGAGTCTTCTTAAACCATTTCTAGATGAAAAGTGGTAGAGATTTAGCAGAGTGGCTAGATTGATATGTGAGTGGTCCCAATGATATGGCATTGATTAAAAAAATGTTAGGTGGAATAGGTATGACATCGTTTGTGTTTATGGAACCTTGAGGGTTTGCGGGTGGTGATTCTGGTTCGGAAATAATTACGGAGGCAGTTAGTTTAGAGGTATTGGCTTCACATGCTATAGAAAGGGGTTCTTATAACCTAGACCAATTTTCTCATGAGGTTTAAGGGAACGTAGAACTAGCTGATCATGGATCCCTTGTTCATAACGCCCAAGACCAAATCCTTTCCATGCACAACGATGGAGATACATACGAGAAAATTTTGGATTATCAAGGGATTTGAAATCCAATGTGAAAGGCATGGTGTGATGTGGATTGATAATGTGAGATGGTGGATGGTCATGTCCTCCATAGAAAATATTGGTTTTAAGATAAGTGGGACCATAAGAGATAATATATCCTATGTTAGGGTCATACATGGGTTATTTTTCGGGACGACCATATGTTTTTGGTGAAGGGATAGAGTTGAGCATGAGGAGGTGATATTCCCCAAGTGTGAGGTGCTTCACGGCTTCACCAAGAGAAGAATATTCCAGTAATTTGGAAGAGGGGATAGAGGTGCTAGTAGATGCTTGATCAGATGATTTAGGCATGGATGTAGGTACAAGAACATCATTTGGGTGATACATCATATAGTAATCAGTGAATGGATTTAGATCAGTAGGGATAGTGAGCATCTGGCCTTCATGTTCATACTTGAGACAACGATGAAGGGTGGAAGGAATGTAATGCATGGTCCATATCTAGGGGCATCCTAGTAACATGTTGTATTGAAACTATCCTTCTATAATGTAGAAGATTTCGGTAGAGTTTTAACTCCGACCTTGAGTGGAAGTATAACCGTGCCTATAGTAGGTGTGATAGTGTCGTTGAAAGAGCATAACAGAACTAGATTCTGAGTGATAATAGTGTTGGGTAGTTTGAGTTGATCAAAGGCAAGGGATGATATGATGTTTATGGTGGCACCACTATCAATCATGACCATTTTGATGGATATGTCATTGATTTGAGCAGTGATGAAAAGTGGTAGGTCATGATCCTTTGGTCTAAGAGAGGGAATTTCAGATGGTTCAAATGAGATGGCGGTAGATGCTTTTAGGAACCTACAATTTTTTTGAAATGGGTTGGATCATTGGCTGGGATAGTGATGGATTGGAGGGCTTCTAACATGGCATGTTTGTGAGTTGGTGAGGTCTGCACAAGTTCATAAAGTGACATCCTAATGGGGGATTGGTGTAGTTGTTTAATAGCTACTTTCTGCAACGTGGTGAGTGGAGACATAGCTGCTTGTATTGAGACTTTTCTTTGGATGACGTTGTTTGATTAGGCTCTCTAGGATCTAATGAAATGGAGACCTTAGGTTTATTAGATGGTGCCGATAATTTTGGAGGTGAAGGTATGGCAACAAAGTCTCTATCTTCCTTAGACCTAGATGGTTCTTTGTCATAATTTTGTGAGCATGTGGTGACATGGACAACATTGACTTGGTGGTTAGATGCTTTAGGGGTAGACTCTTCTAAAGGTATTGAGGTTGATGTCGATGTTGTGTGAGAAGGAAGGAAGAGTGAACTACCAATATTTTGAACTTTTTGATGAAAGGATCTACAATCCTCTATGGTATGGCCTCGTGTTCTATGGTAATAACAAAAAGTAGCAAAGTCATACCAGGAGGGATTCCACCCATGGTGATTTGACGGCTTGGGAGGTGGTAACATAATGAGTTCTTCTTATAATAAGTTATCCAAAATGGTGGCATAACGTCCTTTAGGTCCGAATGTAGTTGGGAATTTGTTTTTCTTAGGAGGAGGTGAAGCGGGTTGTTTGACAATAGATTTTTACTTGGCGGATGTGGAGGATTTTTAGTTTTTGTACCAAGTGGATGCAGAGGCTGCGAAGGATAGTTAGGTTGTATAGGAGGCGGAGGGCAAGGATTAGATGTGGATGCCCACTGTGGGGTAATAGATGTGAAATACAGACTCATGGTGGGGGTATGATGTATGGGTTTTACCCCTGTAATGATAGGGTGATTAACTAGTATGGTAAAAGAAGATTTATGTAGAGGATCCAGATCTAGGGGGAGATAAGGATGGTTTTAGGATCTCCTAAGTGATTCTTGATCGGGCGGTCTTATAAGTCTTAGGTATGATGTGAAAAGAGGATTTTCAAAAGAGGGTATGATTCTTGGATGGAATGAAGGATGGAAAGGAGGAGGAATGCTGAAACAATAAGTTTCATCATGATAAGGACTTATAAAGACTTGAGCGACACCACCGCTTATTAGGTTCTCTTGTTATTTTAGATGAACTAGGTGTATTTTTCAAAGTTGATGCTAGTGAAGGTGAATACGTTTGGATGGTGTGGTCTAAATGATTTTTAGATTTCCAATTATTTACTTTCCAGATTGGAGACGGACATTTCCTATGGTTGTATTGGGCAGGGATGGTTATGCTAAGAATGTTTCAAGTGGTATTATAGTTATATCTGTAAATCTAGGTGTAGGCGTTGGTCTAGTCATGTCGGAGGGTACAAGTATGGACTTGGTAACAACATCAGGTGAGATGCGAGGACATATTTAGTAGAAAACAGTGGTTCAATAGTTTCAAGATTCTCAAATTATGGCTTAGAATCTACCGGTGTAGGTCACTTTGAGACATAGGGAGACTTTGAGCAATGTGTTGAACATGGGAGGTTTCTATGTTGATGGTTTTAAACTCATTGAGTGTTGGTGTTGATTCCACATATTTTGTTTCATTGGGTGATGAAGTGGTTAGAGGGACAGGCTCAATTTTAGTTATCGTATTAATGGTATGAACAAAATTTGTTTGCGGTTGTTCGAGAGGAAGAGGGGTGATTTGGAAAAGGCTTCTTAAATATATCGAGGCCTTGATTTGGGGGTGCATTTAGATTATCTAAGTGAAGGTCACCCTTGTCGATCAAGTCTTGAAGCACATTGTGGAATGTGTGACACCTTTCAATGTCATGACCATTGACCTTGTGGTACTTGCAGAAGTCATTATCTCGATACCAGATGGGTTTCAAAATTGATATGTCGATGGGTCGAATGGGTGGAAGTGATATTAGATTAGATGCAAGAAATTTATCAAAAACTGCACCATAATTTTTAGTTATGGGTGTATAGTTGCATTGTTGACGAAAGTGTTTGGTGGTTGGATTTTCCTTAGGAGCGGATTTGACCACAACGGTGTTGGTGGCTGATTTAGACTTATCTGAGTTGGATGGTGGCTTAGATGGGAACTCCATTTTTGGTTTCTTAGGATGAATTTTTACCCATCCATCTTCTAGGGCTCGCAATTCTAACTTACGGGCCATGGTAAAAGCCTCATCGAAATTTTGGAATGACTGAATTTGCAGAGTAGATGAAATGTGTTTGATGCATGTACAACATAAAATTTTGATTAACTTTGGCTATGGTAGTGTAAAGGATATTTGATTGGTAGTGGCCCTCCAACGGGCTACAAAATTAGTGATGGATTCATCTTCAAATTGTCTAATGGCATACGAGATCATTAATAGTGATTTTACGGGCTATGTTTATGGAGAAGTGGTCTAAGAAAAATTGTGCAAGTTGCGCAGAAAGAGAATAGTGGGTGTTGTTTGTACAAGTATAAGGCATGACCGACAAGGGACATGGGAAAGGTCCTCAACATGAGGTCTTGATCATGAGCTATTAGATAGCACATGTGACAAAAGGCACAGATGTGTTGTTGGGGATCTTATTTGCTATAAAACTTAGTAAGTTTTGGAAGCTCCTAGTGAGGTGGATATGGCTTGTATGGTATAAAAGGGTGAATGGGCTCATTACAAATTTGATCATAAGAGAGCGCATTCTTGGATGTTGATGAAGTGGCTTCTAGGCTAGATATGTAGCTTAGAAGGGATTGAAGAGGATTGGCTTGCGTTGATTGTTGTAGGGATGAGCTAGGCTGATACAAAGACTGATTGGGTTGTGAGTATACTTGATACTATTGTGGAATGTTCTGTTGGTAGGGGTGTTCTGTTGGGAGATGTTATGTTGGTATGGGAGATTATGCTGATAGGGGTTGTTTTGCTGAAGGACATGGTATGATGGAATATTTTTTTGATATACGTACTATTGAGGTATGTGGTGTTGATTTTATTAGTGAATGTTTTTGTAATGCCTAGTTAAACAACCCACTTGAGAACCATGAACCACCTAGGTTTAGTTAGAAAATTATGGAATAATTTTTTTAAGGTGTTAGGAGTTGACAACCAAAGTCTCAAAGACAAATAAATTCAACTGATAACCTTTCCCATTATAATGATTACTGATTTCACATTATAAAGCAATAAATGTAATAGGTCCACACCTAGCTCAAATCTCTCTAAGGATTAATTTAATTACTGATTTCATTGACATTTTAGCTAAAGATTTCCTGATTAAATTTTAGGGTTAAGGGACCCAAAACAATTAAATACCCAAGGTATTTAATTTCCACCAAATCAAAGACATGAGCAGGATTAAATTACAGTGAGGAAAATAACACATAAGTAAAGTCAACAGAGCAAGGTCTCACTTACCCACTCCCAGAACTTGATTAGGAGTGTCTACAACTAGGTTGCTAGGCAACATCTACCACTAACAGGTTCTAGAACAACTCAAATCCACAAGAACAAACTTCTCTTTTATTAACAATTCTCAGAGGTCACAAGGTCCAAAACTTAGGGCTAGAAGTTTTAGTTAGGTTCAGGGAGCAATTTTCCCCCATACCCAACTCTCTAACAGGCTCAGATTTTCAACTATATTTTTCCCCTTCTTAATGCTTCCAAAATTTCCCTAAACCATTCCCAATGGATAGGAAATTTTCTCACCTTTTCGGTGATATAAAGAAGTCCTCCTAACTCCTCCAGAAACTCAAGATATGAGCAAGCAGAGTCTAGGGGTCAAATTTCCCCAAGGGGACACATGTCAAGAGGAGGGGAAATCCCCTTTGGCGGGTTGGCAGGTCGCAGGGTGGCTTTAATAAATTTTCCATTATGTGGGCACAAAGTCAATAAAAATTCCACGCTTAGTGGGTCCTCCAGGACACGTGGCGGCCAAGCAACGACGCGTCAAGGAAGTAGGGAAGGAAGGGCGGCACAGCAGGAGAGTTTGGGGAATTTTTCCTGATGGGAGAAAAGCCAAGTTGGCTTTTTCACACCCGCGGGTCCGCCAGGGACATGTGGCACACCATAATTCGCCTTGGGGAGAGAAGAGGGAAGGAGGACGCGGAGTGGCGGGGTGATTCGGTGATTTTCACCAAAGACAAATTTTCCAAAGGTGACATAGTTCTCCCTCCTCCACTGACGCCCCAAGGTGCCACGTGGCACCCT
The DNA here is from genome assembly GCA_018340775.1 of Taxus wallichiana var. yunnanensis. Taxonomy (NCBI): domain Eukaryota; kingdom Viridiplantae; phylum Streptophyta; class Pinopsida; order Cupressales; family Taxaceae; genus Taxus; species Taxus wallichiana. The sequence goes on from CM031242.1 coordinate 1,011,016,454, forward strand.
CTGGTTGGTTGCGGGCCAACGGGGATAATTGGAAAAAAATTCCAAAATTTTAAAAAGATCAAAGGGCAAAAATATGCCACGCCTCGCCACTGCCTGTGAGGACACATGGCAGCCTCTGCTTGGCTGCGGGCCGAGGAGGAAAAAGGAAAATTTTTCCCAAACTAAAATTTTTCCAAAAAAAATTCTAAGGCCAAAATGAGGGGAAATTTTTGGGTTGCGGGCCCGCCAGTGGAAAATTTTCTGCCAAGGCACAAAAACTTCAAAATGCCATAACTTTTGCTAGGGAACTCAGTTTTGGGAAAACAAGGACTTTTTGGAAAGCTATCAATGCCCTCTTTACAAAAAAACATCAATTTTACTTTATAAAAGTTTTAAGGGGTCAATTTTGCAAAAAGTATATGTAGGATTTTAATTAGCCAACTGGAAAGTTTCCAACTTTCAATTTTGATTAAATTAGATCTCCTCCTTCACTCAACATGTCAAACAGACATGGAGGATTGGTCTAGGGAGAGTTTAGAGTGTTTTAGGAAAGTCAATTTTGTTCAATTGATTCCAATTTGGAATTTTTCCAACAAATGACTAGAAAATGGTTGAGGAAGAGATTGAGCTTGAATTTTGCAATGGTTCGAGTTACTCTCTTAAATCTTCTTGTCAATTTGAGTTCATTACTAGTATATCATGTTGGATTTTAAGGTTTCCAAGTTGATTGTTAAATGCTGGTCCAAACTGTGCATTTTATTTAGATTTACCAGTTTTAAAAGTCACAATGCCAGTGATCAAATTTTTAAAGGATCTATTTGTCAATTTTATCATTTAAGTGTGGCATATAGTTTCTAAACTAATCCAATGCATTTAGTTGTTTACAACAAACCATTCTGAATCAAAAGCAATTACTAACTTTCATTTTTACACAACTCCAAAAATACAAAATACAACATTGTTTCCACGTGCATTTCTTCCTTTTCCATTTTCTAAACAAGATTCCAATCCCAATTTGATATTTCTATTTTTTTACACAATGCAAAGGAGAACTGAACTTACAATTCTTATTGACTTTAATTAAAAAACATTACATATTTCAATGTTGGAAACCAATAACAACATATAATTCATTTCTTTCCAATGTACAGAGCAGAATGTAAGTGTCTTTCACATTTCAAAAATATAACTTCATAATCAATTTACATACATCTTTCTTCACAAAATGCATATTACAATTTCATCCACATCACATGGGAAAGGATTACAAATGAATGTGTTTCCACAAAGGACTGTCAAACTGTATTTTTCCATTGCTCCAGGACAACAACATGCACATTTTCTCTTTCTCCAAGTTGATCACAACAAAAGAGGGGGAAAGGCAACGCTCTCCACCCAACCAAGACATCCAATGAAAGGAGAAGCCTTCCTTCATCATTGGCCCTCGAGCCCCAACCAAGATGCAATAAAAGGTGCAATTCAACCATGGAAACAACTGGCTTCCACACACATCATTCTTTCACATACACATTTCCTTTTTAAAACACAATGCAACACCAAAAGCAAACAACAGTTCACAACTACATTTAAAAACATCCAAATCACAACTCAGGCTTGATCATGCAAGCCAAAGGAGCAAGGACTATGGGGAAGCTACTTATGCCTCCTAACTAGGAATTGGGCATCCACCAAATAATCATACCGCCAATATAACATATCATAACCCATAAACCTTATGCCTCCCAACCCCTCCTTATGCCCCCACAAATTTTCCCTTATGCCCCCACAAGTAAGAAATGCAAGCTATTTCTTTTCCATGGTGGATCCCAAACCCAAAACTTCCTCCACAAAATTTTGATGCCCATGGCATTTCCCTTATGCCCTCCCTCAATAATTCCCCATAGCCTTCTCCTACACCATTCCTAAGGTAGTCTACCCAACCAACCAACAAATAAAACAATGCATGCACCATACACACAACACAATAAGAAAATAACAGCAATAAGGAAGAAATAAACTCCTACCTCTCCATGGAAGGATTTGATCCATGCAGCAAGCTTTGAATGTCAAAAAAAGCAGTGCAAAGTATCAAATGCTCTCCAATTTCCTCCAAATCAACAAGAGCTCTAATCATAGAAAAATGTGCCCAAGGATGCATGCAAAACACAGTCCAAAATAGAAAGCTCCCAAGCATGAAAATCTATCTCCAAAACTTCCTTCAAAAACCAGAGCTCCCACAAGAAAATGCACCCCAAGGAAGAATGCAAAAAGGTTCAACAACCCAAAACAAGAAGAGAGTTTGAATTAAATAGAAGAGGGAGAGAAGAGGATGATGTGGATCCATGTAGGATGCCACATCACACATCCTCCAATTCAAACACAAAAGAAAAAATTCCATTCTCCTAAGCATAATAAATGAAATGAAAAATTAACTTACACACTCCAAAAGAGCCCACACCTCAAGGGAAAACTATTTAATAAAATGTAAGAGAGTGCAATCCAAAACAAGCAACATGATGAATAAAATGCATTTAAAAGTCACAAATCACATCTCCATCCATAAGTATGGTTAATATATTAAATTTAGAGGCATGGGACAAGTTTAACTTGTCCCACAAGTCTCCAAAAAAAGTGCCAAAGGTCAAATTCGAATTTCCATGGAGGTGGAGTATTTCATACTCCAAATATGACTTACACAAGCTCTTACAAAATTAAATACAATAGCCATCAACTCTTATAATTACTTCCCATATCCCAATTTGATTTATTTAAAGTTTAACTATATGATTCCCACATTAATCCATCACAATTTTAATTAATTTAAAGGAAAGGAACACATTACTTAATAAAATACATACAACAATAATAAAAGGAAACACATTAATAAAAACACAAACCCACGGTCACATGTAAAGGTAATCCCCCATGGGAATCCCTAACAAAATAAAACACACACACAAAACAAGTTACCATGGTGACCGTGTTGAATTCACCCAGAATTCCATTTTGGTTGGTCTCCGATCCCTCGATGTTTTGTTGTGATATTTTAAACCTACAAAACAAAAATACCTCCTTCGGCCTCGTGGCCATATCGGAAACGTCCCAAATGAATATATAATATAATCATGAAATCATATATACATATGAATCACAATGATCATCAAGGCAATCAACAAAATAATTTACAATTTATATCGACAACTATGTCATCATCAAATAATTTTCCTTTTCTAGGTTTATTCATAATCTCCAAAATCACATGTCCGAATAACTTCCATTAAACCTCCATGCTAATAGTATATCATCATCCACATATGAGTTTCTCTAATAATCACCATGCATTATATATATTGATTCAACAATAATCCAGGATATGACATCTAACACCATACTAAATCAAACTATTAAAATATTTGTCATAGTCTACACAAAGATATCATGATCGGTAATAAAAGGTGTCAAAGGAAAGTGGGCACTATAGTTTTGATGATGAAGGATATTGTGTTGTGGAATGTTCTGATGGGATGAGGATCCTTGTTACGAAGTGATAGGTTGTGAGGCTTGAATATATTGGTATTGCAATGACATTGATACATGTGTAAGAGGTTGTGAATATGTAGGTGTTTGTTGAGAAGACATAGTCGAAGCGACGAAAGATGGAGCTTGTTGTGGAACACTTTGTTGTGGGATACCGTATAGTGGGATGTTCTATCAAGGCACAAAATGGGGTATAGAGATAAATGGTTGCAAAGGTTGTGGTATGTATTGTGAAACAAGATGTGTACTAGCAATGACACTAGTGTTAACCAATGGTGTTGTTGTGGGGATGGACATAGTGATATTTTGGATGGGAGTAGTAACTTGTTGGGAAGACATAACTGTTGAAGGGGTGACGGAACTCAAAGGAGGTGTTGTTGGCATGTACGAGGTGATTGTAGGAGTGGATAAAAAAGTAGTCACATTGTTTAAAGGTGGTGTAGATCCTACAGAAGGACCTGACAAAGATGTGGGTTTCTTTGCAGAGATGTTTTGTGATGAGATCATGTGAAGGCTGTAGACGGGAGCTGACAAAACCTTAGATGTCTCTGGTTGGCTAATGGAAAATTATTTGTTCAAAGTTTCAAATAGATTTTTAGAGGTGATAGATGCTTGAGGTTGACTATTGTTTGATGTTTCAGACTGACTTGAAGTGTATGTATATAACTATTAGACAACAGGGTCTTGATTTTGACCTATAAGGACCATAATGGAAGAGGATGGATTGTAGGTGGATAAAGGCATGAACGGATTCATCTAAACATTTCTTTATTCTAGATAATCATTAAGGGAAATGGGATTGAATCTAACATTTCCTAAAATACGGGGTCTCCCTATTGTAGAAAGGGAGTTCAAATGCTTGAGGACTGGAAGAAAGGAAGTATTCCTCTTCTTGAGATCTAGGGGAGGGATAATTTGACTATTATATCAATGTGGGGAATGTGAGAGTTGTTATCTGTTGTATTACTATAATTGGCCCCTACTTCATGCCAAGTTTGTTGAGGGTCTGAAAAGGGGTTAGATGTGTTTATTTGATAGTATGGAAGTTGTTACATAGGGGTAGAAGGTGTTGAAGTGCAAAATGGGATATTTTGTTGATATGTAGGTGGGGTGGACATGTTTTCAAAGGGATTTGATTACAGGATTATTTTCTAGTAAGTACCATAATAAGAAAACACATAGAAAACACCCAAAAGAAAGGAAAACAAGTGGATGTGTTGTTTTATAAACAATAAGCAAGAACAATTAGAGAGTGATTTTATAGTTATCTTGATTAGTCATAAAAAATGAAATGTGTAAGATGGAAAATAGGGGTCCTAGGAAGTGGTCATCTAGGGATGGTTTCAAGTGTGTTTAAGGGCGAGTCCTCGATATACCCAAAGGTATGTGAGGCCCAACTTTGTACTTCTTCCGGTATGGGCGTGTATATTGGGGCTTACCCCCTCACTTCATGGTCCCGTTGTGATAAGGAGCAGTGCCGAGCAAATATATACGATGTTGGGTTTCAAATTTGCACTTTAGGTGAAACCACGGTCGTGGGACAAACAAGTCCCTTCTCTTTTATGGGAGAGGTTCCCTTATTGAAAGCAAACGATAAAAATATATTAAAAGTGCAACTTTCATCAATTTGTGGTCTTCGATATCTTGGAAATGTGTTTTCTACAAGGAAAATTATCAGCACAAGAGGATAGAGGAATGAAGGAGAGGATGGAAGGAGAAGAAGGAAATACTTTCAAGGAAAAGAGATTTCAGAGAAAACCCTTATTTGCATTGGACAAATGAAATACAGAGAAGAACCATTCATGTTTTTACCAGATACAATCCCACAGATAGAAAGTTTTTCAAAATTAGATTCATAAGAAAACAGTTTCTTCACATATTAGAGATTAAATGATTCTCAAACCAGAGTAGAGGAAGAAAGAGAAACAAAGGAATAAAAGAGAAGATCTTGTATTGATTCTTTTCGGTTCAAAATTATAGTCCCGACATATCAAAATTCCAACCACGACAATGGCTTCTAGAACCCCTCAAATAGCTCATGAAAAGTGGTTATAACTTCCTCTAGGTGAGAAAAATGGTTTGCAAACGGATTTCATCCTTCGTGCCCTTCAAAAATCATCCAATCGTGAAGAAAAACCATGGCAGAAAACCAATTTATGTGAATACATAGACATTTCATTTTATTTGCCAGTTTTGATATGAACCATTGATTTACTATGAAAACGTTCAAATCGGGCCTTCAACGTGTAAGGAGAAGATTGGAGCGGGCATGGGTGAAGCCCCTTTTATTTGCGTGAATTTTTGTGTTTTGGAATTTTGGAACAAATTTCCCCACAACCCCGCCTTGACTTTTTGAATTGGACACGTGGCAAACTATGATTGGAAATGGGGTTGCGGTGCAATTCTGAACGTTTTGACCTAGTTTGTAAAAAAATGCAAAATCTCATTTATCTCTGCCAGCTTACAGATCTGATTCAACATGGACACGTGGCATGAGTTGATTGGAAATGGGGGCACGACTCTTGCTGCATCATTTTAACCTTTTTGGAAAAAAGGCACAAAAACTTGTTTTATCCTGCCGGTCCACTGCTCCGCTTTAGCTCTATGGACACATGGCACCCTTAGATACATTGTGGGTTATGGGGAAAATGGCTTACCTTAACGCTTCTTAACCTTTTGGTCAAAAGGTTAAAAACCATGAAGTCTTCCATGGCTCACAATCGGCTGATTCAAAGATGATACGTGGCAGTAACCTATTCGCGGAGGGCCTCGGGAAATTTTACTTTCATCTTCTCCACACATGCTCATGGGTAAAACTTCACCAACTTATCCTTTTGTCAAAAGAGCAATGTGCACAAATACCCCGTAGCTCGCTAGAATCTGCCAAAAGGGAAAATCTAACCACTTAGCCTGTAGAGCCATAACTTAAAAAGTACAAAGAGCTAAGAGGACTTCTTTACCTTTTTGGAAAGGGGAAGAAATTTCCCATCTGATGAAGTGATTTTCATGAGCCCTCAAATTCTTAGAAAGTTCCAAATTCAAGTATACCTCTTTTCAAGTATACCTCTTTTCAAGTTCCAAATTCAAAAATACCAACTCAAAATTTTTGCAATTGTAGACTTAGAAATTAAAGGAAAATTTTAGACTTGTTTCAAATTTGCACTTTAGGTGAAACCACATTCAGGGGACAAACAAGTCCCTCCTCTTTGATGGGATAGGTTCCCTTATTGAAAGCAAAGGATAAAAATATATACAAATGTATAACTTTCATCAATTTTTGGTCTTCTGATATCTTGGAAATGTGTTTTCTACAAGGAAAATTATCAGCACAAGAGGATAGAGGAATGAAGGAGAGGATGGAGGGAGAAGAAGGAAATAATTTCAGGGAAAAGAGATTGCAGAGAAAACCCTTATTTGCATTGGACAAATGAAATACAAAGAAGAACCATTCACGTTTTTACCAGATACAATCCCACAGACACAAAGTTCTTTGAAATTGCATTCACAAGAACACAAAGTTTCTTCGCATATTAGAGATTAAATGATTCTCAAACCAGAGCAGAGGAAGAAAGAGAAATAAAGGAATAAAAGAGAAGATCTTGTATTGATTCTTTTCGGTTCAAAATTATAGTCCCGACATATCAAAATTCCAACCCCGACAATGGCTTCTAGAACCCATCAAATAGCTCGTGAAAAGTGGTTATAACTTCCTCCAGGTAAGAAAAATGGTTTGCAAATGGATTTCATCCTTCATGCCCTTCAAAAATCATCCAATCGTGAAGAAAAACCATGGTGGAAAACCAATTTACGTGAATACACAGACATTTCATTTTATTTGTCAGTTTTGATATGAGCCATTTATTTCTATGAAAACATTCAAACTGGGTCGCCCACGTGTAAGAAGAAGATTGGAGCAGGCGTGGGTGAAGCCCTTTTCATTTGCGTGAAATTTTTATGTTTTGGCATTTTGGAACAAGTTTCCCCCATGACCCTACCTTGACTTTTGACTTGGACACATGGCAAGTTGTGATTGGAAATGGGGTCACGGTGCAATTCTGAACATTTCGACCTATTTTGTAGAAAAATGCAAAATCTCATTTATCTTCGTCGACCCATAGCTCCAATTCGGCGTGGACACGTGGCATGAGCTGATTAGAAATGGGGTCGTAGCTCTTCATTGCATCATTTTCACCTTTTTGAAAAAAGGCACAAAAACTTGTTTTATCCCGTTGGCCCGCTGCTCCGCTACATGCTCTTTGGACACATGGTGCCCTTAGATTTATTGTGGGTTATGGGGAAAATGGCTTACCTTAACACTTCTTAACCTTTTGGTCAAAAGTTTAAAAAACATGAAGTATTCCATGGCTCTGCTGCCCAATTCAAAGATGATACTTGGTAACAACCTATTCGCGGTGGGCCTCGGGAACATTTCCTTTCATCTTCCCCACATGGGCTCACGGTAAAACTTCACCAACTTATCACTTTATCAATAGAGAAATGTGCACAAATACCCATGCAGCTCCGTCATTCCGCCAAAGGGAAAATTTGACCACTTAGCCCACAATCGAGCCATAACTTAAAAAGTACAAAGAATTTGGCTTCTTTACCTTTTTGGAAAGGGGAAGAAATTTACCATCTAATGAAGTTATTTTCATGAGCCCTCAAATTCTTAGAAAGTTCCAAATTCAAAAATACCTCTTTTCAAGTATACTTTAAGGGCACCAACTCAAATTGTTTGCAATTTAGACTTAGAAATTAAAGGGAAATTTGAGGGTGACAACAACTAGCTCTTTCTAGGGATAACTTGGCTTGAAACAAAGGCACAAGGTAAGATCAAGAAAAATAGACCAACTCTGGGAAATGAAGACTAGTGCCTTATCCATTGGGTGAAAGGATTCAAAAGAAAAATCAATACAAGACAACACACAAGGTACAAAGGGACTCCCTAATCACCTAGGACTTTACACAACTCCAGAGATAGGTTGGGAAAAATAAGTACCTTTGTGGGACAACCAAGTAAAGGTATGAGATACCCATGACTGGAAAACGAGAAATTGAGCACACCAAAACCTCATGTGGATACTATGTGGCTTGAAAATAAAAAATGAGACAAGAAGGCCACCCAAATAATGATACCTAAGACTGAAAACATCCAATTCTTGTGAAAATTTGAATACCTACCCAAAGCTCCTCTTTTTTGAAAGAATGATGCCATCCAAAATCTCATAAAATGCATGGCTGCTTCTAAACTGATCTCTGTACTCAACCTAAGTATGACAATTAGATTTAAGACAAGATCCAATCTTTGCAACACCAACTCCACGCTCGGTGAATCTGTTGATCACATCTATGTGATAAGTTTGACAACTATCATGACATAGATCTTGAAACCCATGTGTTTCCAATTTTTTTTCCTTGTAACAACCTTCAAGAAGAATTGGAAAAGAAGCACCAAATGACTCATCATTATCATTTCCTTCAACCTGAATATTTGTTATTTTATCCTTAGAGAACACGCCTTCCTCATTCTTCCAACACTCCATAGAATATGCTGAAACAAAGATATTAAAATCAGAATTTTGAAGAGAAGATTCAAAGCATGAAGTTCCATCTTCTATCCATTTTGGGAGACTACCAAAAGATCCATGTGCACATATTTTATCAGCAAAAATAATAGGAGAATTAATGCCTTTGCTGATTTCATTTTTTGTAAAAACCTTCAAGAAGAATTGGGAAAGAAGCACCAAATGACTCATCATTATCATTTCCTTCAACTGAATATTTGTTGTTTTATGACAAAAAGGTTAAGAAGTGTTAAGGTAAGACATTTTCCCCATAACCCATAGTGTATCTAAAGGTGCCACGTGTCCAAAGAGCCAAAGTAGAGCAGCGGGCCGACCGGATAAAACATGTTTTTGTGCCTTTTTTCAAAAAGGTGAAAATGATGCAGATGAGAGCCGCACCCTATTACCAATCGATCGTGCCATATGTCCACGCCAAATCGGAGCTGTGGGATGGTGGGGGTAAATGAGATTTTGTATTTTTTTGCAAAATAGGTCAAAATGTTCAGAATTGCACCGTGACCCCATTTCCAATCACAACTTGCCACGTGTCCAAGTCAAAAAGTCAAGCGGGGCTGCGGGGAAATTTGTTCCAAAATGCTAAAACACAAAAAAATCACATGAATGAAAGGGGCTTTGCCCACACCCACTCCAATATTCTCCTTACACGTGGAATAACCGATTTGAATATTTTCACAGCAAATCAATGGCTCATATAAAAACTAGCAAATAAAATGAAATGTCTATGTATTCATGTAAATTGGTTTTCCGCCATGGTTTTTCTTCACAATAGGATGATTTTGAAGGGCATGAAGGATGAAATCCATTTACAAACCATTTTTATCTCCTGGAGGAAGTTATAACCATTTTTCATGAGCTATTTGATGGGTTCTGGAAGCCATTATCGGGGTTGGAATTTTGATATGTCGGACTATAATTTTGAACCGAAAAAATAAATACAAGATCTTCTCTTTTATTCCTTTGTTTCTCTTTCTTCCTCTGCTCTAGTTTGAGAATCATTTAATCTCTAATATGTGAAGAAACTTTGTGTTCTTGTGAATGCAATTTTAAAGAACTTTGTGTCTGTGGGATTGTATCTGGTAAAAACGTGAATGGTTCTTCTCTGTATTTCATTTGTCCAATGCAAATAAGGGTTTTCTCTACAATCTCTTTTCCCTGAAAGTATTTCCTTCTTCTCCCTCCATCCTCTCCTTCATTCCTCTATCCTCTTGTGCTGATAATTTTCCTTGTAGAAAATGCATTTCCAAGATATCAGAAGACCACAAATTGATGAAAGTTGTACATTTGTATATATTTTTATCCTTTTCTTTCAATAAGGGAACCTCTCCCATCAAAGAGGAGGGACTTGTTTGTCCCCTAACTGTGGTTTCACCTAAAGTGAAAATTTGAAACCCAATAGTTTTTGGCGACTCTGTGGGAATGCTTTCAATAGATTCCTTTCTAAGAAGAACAACAATTTGATCATTCCATTGATCTGGCGACTCTGAGATACACACGTGGTAGAAGAGCTCTTGGAGTTGAAGATTCTCAATTTCAACTTCTAGAGCAGCAAGGTTTTCCTCTTCCTTCAATAGGGAGAAATAGAAGAGCTCATTCTACAAGCACACCCCTGTTGAAGATAGAACCCTTGGGAGTGGAATCCCTCAAGAGCAACTCAGCCCTAATCTCCGTGCTTTGATTCTTGCTGGTGTTTCAGTTCCTCTTCAAGCAGTTTTCCAAGGATGGAAATTCCATTACCTTGGGGCCACCAAGTTGGTCCCTTGGCTCTTCCATAACCTTTGCATGAGTTACCTAGAGGTAACAGAAATAATTTTCCCAAATTCAGAGGTGATGGGAAAGTGCACCCTGATGAACACATTGCAACCTTCATTGTTACACATGGAGTCCTCGGTGTAGAACATGAAGATGTCTTTGTTAGGATGTTTGTGGAGACCTTACAAGACAATGCAAATGATTGGTTTTACCATCTTCCTACCAAAGCAATTACCAATTGGACCACGATGAGAACAAGATTTGAGAACCGTTTCAAACTTGCAAAATATGTGCATGCTCTGCTTGCCCAAATTTCTCAAATCAAAAAGGAACCACAAGATCCCATGAGATAATTTATGGCTAAGTTTAATAAGCTTATTAACAAGATCCCACAAGACACCCGACCCGTTGATCAGATCCAAAAATGTTTCTTTTTGAATGCACAACTACCTGAAGTAAGCTATGCTTTGAGGAGAGCCAATCTAGCAACTTTGGATGAGGATCAGAGGCTGGCAGTCAACGTGGAAGATGACTTGATCATGTTAGGAAAACTAAAAAGAGAATCCCATAAATCCAAGACATCATCTTCTTCCTCTTATCCTAGAGATAAATCGGATCAGTTGGTACAAAAACTGGCCAATGACCTCATTGATATCAAAAAACAATTGGCTCAAGCATGCTCCATACCAGGATGTTCCAAGGAAGAATTTTCAGCCTAGGAACAGACTACCTTCTTGTAAAACCAGGTTAGCAATTGAAGGTCCACCTCTCAAAGTGCCTATCAACATAACATGTGAATTCCTTGAACTTGATGATGAAGAAGAGAATGAATTGTATGATGATCAAGAAGAAGATGCTGATGAAGAGTTGCGCAGTAGCCTTGCGATGCAAGAGTCAAATTCCTCATCACTGAAGGTGTTGATGATGAGGATGATTATAATGATATAGTCGCTGAAATGAAAAATGAGTCATATGCTGTCATGACTCGAGAACAAACCAGCAAAAAGGAGAAATTTGTGCAGCTTGCAAAGAAATCAAAGGAGTTTTCCAATACCATTCCAGTGCTTGCAAAGAGAGGTTCTCCTATCCCCACCACCTCCACACAAAAGGTAAGCTCGATGGTTTTTCTCCCTCCAATTCTGCTTCTAAAGCTTCTGTTGTGTCAAATGATAAAGCTGATAGGTCTAAGGTCTCTTCCATTCCTTGTAATGATACCCCATCCACATCTGGATCCTTTGATATTATTGATCACATAAAGAGAACTAAGGTTCAGATTTCTGAGGTTGAGTTTTATCAAACCCATCCCAAAGCCTTTGCCAAAATGGTTGATTTTGTCAACTCCAAATCTAAAATCCCATCCCATGTTTCCAAAGGTCTTTTGACAACTCCTTCTTCCAATTCCCAACCATATATTGTAGTTCTTTGTCACATCACCCAATGAGAAAATAAGACATTTCTATGTGAATCCTCTTATAGCAAGCCACAAGCTTAGTAATTGTGTTATTGATTACGGAGAATCTGAAAATGTAATAAGATAATTAGATGTTTTCAGTCTTAGGTATCATTATTTGGGTGGCCTTCTTGTCTCATTTTTTCTTTTCAAGCCACATAGTATCCACATGAGGTTTTGGTTTGCTCAATTGCTCATTTTCCAGTCATGGGTATCTCATACCTTTACTTGGTTGTTCCAAAGTACTATTTTTCCAAGCATGTCTCTCGGAGTTGTGTAAAGTCCTATGTGATTAGGGAGTCCCTTTGTACCTTGTGTATAGTCTTTGTTTTTGGTTTGTTTCCTTTCCTACCTTGTGTGTGTTGTCTTGTATTGGTTTTGCCTTTTGACTCCTTTGACTCCTTTGTTGCGAGAATTCCTTGCAAAAACAAAGAGAAGGTTCCATTTCTTAATGCTTCCCATTATGACTCCTCAAAATTTTAGGTATTCATCCCTCTACATTATCACCATTCCAGCAATGGATGCCTTATTTTGCTCCATCCGAGGTATGCAAATGTAACACTTCTTCCAACCATGAAGAAGATAAACAACTCAAAAATCCTTTCCAATCTCAATAGAGTTTGTGGAAGATATGTCATGTCTTTGAGGTGAATGTTTTTGTTTTGAAAGAAATGATCCTATGCTTGTGGAGGTAGATGTTTTTCATAACAAGATGGATCAGACTTCTCTCATTCCCATGGTTGAATAATTGCAATTTACAGAGATGAATACTATTGCCAATCATCCTCTTGTTTTTTCAAATTCTTTCCATGATAAACAAATGTCTGTACCTGCAAAAAATGAAATCAGTGAAGGCATTAATTCTCCTATTATTTTTTCTAATAAAATATGTGCACACGGATCTTTTGGTAGTCTCCCAAAAGAGATAGAAGATGGAACTTCATGCTTGGAATCTTCTCTTGAAATTCTGATTTTAATATCTCTATTTTAGCGTATTCTATGGAGTGTTGGAAGAATGAAGAAAGTGTGTTCTCTAAGGATAAAACAACAAATATTTAGGTTGAAGGAAATGATAATGATGAGTCATTTGGTGCTTGTTTCCCAATTCTTCTTGAATGTTGTTACAAGGAAATTTTTTTGGAAACACGTGGGTTTCAAGATCTATGTCATGATAGTTGTTGTCAAACTTATCACATAGATGTGATCACGAGTTCACTGAAGCAGGAGTTGGTGTTTGCAAAGATTGGATCTTGTCTTGAATCTAATTGTCATAGTTCGGTTGAGTACAGAGATCAGTTTGGAAGAAGCCATGCATTTTATGAGATTTTAGATGGAATCATTCTTTCACAAAAGAGGAGCTTTCGGCAGTATTAAAATTTTCACAAGAATTAGATGTTTTCAGTCTTAGGTATCATTATTTGGGTGGCCTTCTTGTCTCAATTTTTCTTTTCAAGCCACATAGATCCACATGAGGTTTTGGTGTGCTCAATTGGTCATGGGTATCTCATACCTTTACTTGGTTGTAGGTCTCAAAGAGCATTTCTCTTATGGTTGTGTAAAGTATATGATTAAAGGTCACTTTGTCTGGTCTTTAGCTTTGGTTTGTCTAGGTAATTATTTTCAACACAAGTATCCACATGAGGTTTTGGTGTGCTCAATTGCTCATTTTCTAGTCATGGGTAATACCTTTACTTGGTTGTTCTAAAAGGTACTTTATTTTCCAAGCATTTCTGTAGTTGTGTAAAGAAGTGAGGGATCAACACCAATCGGCACTATGATAATTCTTCACCGGGAACTCCTCGTGATATGATTATTAACTATGCACAACTCTTAGTTTGGTGGATGTGGAAATTACATAACACAAGAATACCATAGACTATGATAAGAAGGAATAATGATAAATCTGAAATATCAGTGTAAATTATAATATCAACATGAAATTGTTACAATCTCACCCATGAGGTTCTTCAAGTGTTATTAACTTCACTTGCCTTCAAACAATAACTATGGGAGAAACTTCACAATTACACCTCTTAATGGCTTCTTTAACACACCTTCAAAATGATGGCTTCCTTTACACACTTACTCATACAATATTTCTCACTACTTCTCTCTATGCTAAATGAGGGGGGGTGGCCTCTTTATTTATAGGAATTCAAGCTTATCCACCTTATCTCTAAGATAGGATAGGAAATCTCTTCCGGCCAATCATATTCCATGCCTAAACTCTTGCCTTTACATGTAGGCTTATCTTCTAAGATAAGATAAACCTTATCATCTCACATGGGTTCCACCTTTTTAGACTTTTCCACAAATAAAATATACAAAATATTTATGACATCACTCTTTGTCCTTATTAAAAATATAATATTTCTAATTCCTAATCATGTAGACCCTACTTCTCTACTTATCCCAACTTTGACATTTTAACATTACCGGACCACTTATGACAAATATTTACTTTTTACAACATTCCTATTGTACTTTTTATTTACCGTATTCTACATTATTGGGTGGCACCATACTTACTGACGCGTTATCTTCTATTGGATGCCACTACTAATTATACTTAACAACATCCTATTCCTAATACATACATTAATAAAATAGAAATTACAAAGGAAAATTTTAATGTCGACATTTCCCCCTTCCTAACTTCTACTCCGTCCTCAAAGTAGACTCTTATGGACATTAGAAAAGCTGATGCTTGGAAAATCTTTAACTTGTCATGGTTGACCCATTTTGTAATGGGAGTACCATCAATTCCTCAGTCGATATGTACCATTTTCATGCATTTCTTGCTATTTTGTAGGGCCCCATCCACTTTGGAAGAAATTTTTTTGTCTTCTTTTTTTGTATCTAGAATCATAACTAGAACCAAGTCATTCACATGAAATGGAGACCAATGGATCTTTTGATCAAAGTATTCCTTTGCTTCATTTTCTTCTTATATCTTGTATCCTTCGCTATTTCCCTCATTTCCTCTAGCAAATGAAGATGTACCAACCTTTCTTTTATTGAATCACTTTCATCCATCCTTTCATTTTCATAACTCTCACGGTGGGAATATCAAACTCAATAGGAAGAACTAGATCAATGCCATAAGCCAAGCTGAAATGGGAGTATCTGTTGCTTGACTTTGATGTTGCCCTATATGCCCACAATGCTTTGCATGAATCCTTTTATCCCACTTATGTACTGCAAGGCTGCATCTTTTGCTAGAATTTGACACAACAAAAAATTTGTTTGTTCCACTGTCCATTTGTGCTTGGCTTGTATGTTATTTCCTTCTATTCTTAATAGAAAACTTGTTGACTAGGGCTTCTACCACCTCATTAATAAAGTGGCTTCCTTGATCATTACAATTTCTAATGGGAAACCAAATCTAGTGACAATGCGTTCATATATGAACCTTGCCACTTCATCCATGGAAGTTGTTTTCAATGGCCTAGCTTCAACCCACTTGGTTAAATAATATGTGGTGCGACTACAATATACTTATTTTGGTGTGGGGTAGTTGGAAGTGGACTCTACAATGTCTATTCCCCACTTTTCAAAGGGACCAAGTGGAAGAATAGGGCATAATGGAGTGATGAAGTCTTACGGTTACCATGTGTTTGACAAATATCACATGTCTTACAATAATTATAACAATCTCTAAAAAGAGTGGGCCAGTGATAACCTATGTCCAAGATCCTTCTTGTTGTAAGTTGTCTAGAGAAGTGTCCTCCACATGTACCATTGTGGAATTCTTCTATCAGCTCCTTCCTTGATCACGTCTAACTACCCTCTTGTCTTGTCCATCGAGGTCCTATTCAAAATAATACTCCATGAGAATAAATATGGGATGTTGGCTTGAGTAATCTTCCTCTTAGTCTTTGCATTGGCACCATCAGGAAACTTGAATTCATTTAGATAATTCCAAATATCTATGTATTCACTAGGGATTGTGTCAAGAGATAACAATCTTTGCATCGGGAAATCATCATCATCACAAGGTGAACCTAAACCATCATAGGCTGAGAGAGTGCATCTGCATTGACATTCTTCTTTCTGGCCTATCTATAATATCAAATTCAAATTCTTGTAGCAAAATTATCCATCTTGTTATCCTCCATGATGGGTTAGGCTTATTGACAATATATTTTAGAGCCTGATGATCTATTACAACTATAAATTTCTGCCCTAGCAAGTAATTTCTAAACTTCTTTACAACAAAAATGATAGCTAGAGCCTCTTTTCGATTCTGAGTATAATTTACCTCAGCACTACTCATTTGTCTACTCCCAAAGTAAATTGGATGATCATTCCCATTTTCATCCTTTTGGCTCAGAGTACTTCCTAGTGCTGCATCTGAGGCATCAGTATACACAATGAATGGCTTGCTCCAATCTGGATTCTTTAAAATAGGTGAAGACACCAGGGCTTCCTTCAGTTGTTCAAAAGCTTCATGTGCCTTATTTCTAGTTCATAAGTAACATCCTTCTTCAAGAACTAGGTTAGTGGCTATGCAATCTTTGAGAAATTCTTGATGAACCTTCTATAGTAACCCACATGGCCTAAAAATGATCTCAACTTACTTCTATTCATAGGAAATGGTAACTCTTTGATTTTTGAAACTTTATCAGGATCAGTACCAATACCATCTCTGGATCTGACATGCCCTAATAAAACACCTTTAGAACATCCAAAGACACACTTTTTAGGGTTTAGTGAGGCTTGTGCTTCATCTAACCTTTGAAATGTTGTCTCCATCTAGTGCTAGGTGGTCCATCTTGCTCCCATAGATGTAAAAATCATCCAGAAATACTTTGATGAAGTTCCCAATGTAGGGTTCAAACACCCTATTCATCAAGCTTTGGAGCGTTCTTTGGAGCATTACACAACCCAAAAGGCATAACTCTATAAGCAAATGTTCCCCAAGGAGTGGTGAACGTGGTCTTCAGTTGATCTTTCTCTGCTATACGAACTTGGTTGTATCCGCTATATCCATCAGCAAAACTATAGCACTCCTGGCCAGCTACTTCATCAAAATTTGATCTAAGAATGGAAGAGGGTAATGATCCTTCTTTGTTGCCTTATTGAGCTTCCTATAATCAACACAAATGTGTAGCTTCCCATTCTTTTTATTGAGATCACAATGGGAGAAACCCATTCTGAATTCTCCACAGCAAATATAAATCCTGCATCAAGCAACTTATCTATTTCTTCTTTTACAGTCTTGGAAAAATTAGGATTCATTCTATATGGCATTTTCTTTATGGGCTTAGCACCATCTACCAGCTCAATAGAATGTTCTACCCAACTTACTTGACGGAGTTCCTTGTAATCAAAAGTGAATATGTGTATGTACCTTCAAAAGAGCTAGAGGTAGGATTCCTTCTCACTCTCCATCACAACATCACCAATCTTTATTTGTTGGAGACGATCATCAATTTCTTCTTTAGATAATTTTATGGGATCATGAGTCGGTGTGACTGGAAGGATATCCATGACCAAAACATCAACCTCACTTTCTTCATCTTTAGTGTCCACTTCACTAGTACTCGAGTAATCAGAGGATGTCCAATCATCAGTTTCATCACTTGAATCCACAGGTTATGCCTTATGATGTTGAGGGATCACGTTTATCTTCACCCTCTCTCTACCACATCCAAGTGTCATGAAGCCTTCATTCCAGTAGTTTCTTGCATGAACTCTCCTTAGCCATGGTCTTCCCAACAACATTGGGTGCAACAAGTACCATTTTCATCACCGAAAGTCTACCACACATACAACACCCATAATGAGATATTGCCACATTTGAAACTACACCTTCTAGTTTAGTTTTTCCTTTATTTAATGACCTTAACATAAGTGTTGAGGGGTGATCAATTTTAAACCCAACATATTCATTACAGACTCGGTCATTACATTAACTGCAGCACCTCCATCAACTAAGACATCATGAATTGAAATACCATTACATAATACCTCAGCTTGTGGAGCATAGGGATCCGCCTCTACCTCCAAAACAGGGACCTCAACCTCCTTCCTTCGTTGAGCATTGAGTCCACTTCGCAGCTCCTGCCTCTTCTCAGAAGACATAGCCAAGAGTTGACCATATGTAATATTTGCAGGCCTTTTGGACAGATCTTCTAAGATGGAGTATGGTCCTTGTCCCTGTGAAATCAGAAAATCCTGCACACCTAACTTTCTTCTCCTATGTTTCTTACTAGTTTCTCCTTTCATCTTCTTAGGATCATTTCCATCTTGGTTATCTTTTTCTTTCTTTCTTTTTGTTACAAACACATCTACTTCATTATTTATGCTCTTATCTACTACATCAAAAGAATTCACAGGTGCTTTCCCTTTATCATTATCTCTTGTACCAGATGTAGAAGCTCTATCTGGACAATTATACTTATAATGACCCTTTTTATAACAACCATAACATATGACTTTAGAAATATTTCTTTTTGGACCTCTATCTCCTCCCTGAGAACTAAATTCTTTTCCTTGAAGAAGATTAATAGTTAACTGACCCATCTTTCTGAGCAGATCTTCATACTCAGTAGATGTACTAGGAGAAGGATTTGTGCTCATCGAGAGTGGTTGTGGATTCTAGACCAAAGGTGTTGGTGTAGGCTCTACTTTAGCAACAATTTCTTTGGGCTCCTCTTCCATGCTTTCTTCTTTCCTTCTTACAATCTCCTTTGCTTGTTCGATGGTAGTTGGGCGGTCATACTTCACTCATTGTCTGATCTCTGGCTTCATCCCAAGAATGAAGTGCTTACAGAGGAGATTATCCATGCCATTCATTAACCCATCCGCTAATCCTTCCTTCGGATCTGGGCATCGAGCTTCCTCCTTAGCTCTAGAACACGAGCATGATAATCCCTTATCTTCTCCTTCTCTCCTTGGGCTAGCTTTGTGATATCGATCATGAGATCTGCATATTACATTGTTCACCAAATTCTTCAAGAAAACTTTCGAGTTAATAAATCCCATGAGTTTTCACATTATCACCTAGTGTTTCAAACCACCTAAGAAATTTGAACCATCAAAAAGGTAGGAAAAAATTCAGTCCATTGTTCCCTTCTTATAAGGCCATTACAAATACAAGATCGTTTAAACTCTTGAATGAAAGAGGAAGCATCTTCATTAGATTGGGCTGAAAAAACAAGAATCTTCCCCATTTCTAAAAGTAACCACAGTGAAATACCAACCCACAAGTACAATCAACAAGACTTATGTGCACAAATAATTGGAATCACTATAATAGAAAATAGAAATGACCACGGTAAACTATGGTAAAACTTGACTTACTACTACGGTAAAAGCGACTTCTTGTGGTAAACACTATTCACGGTAAAAATGATTTCAACGGTAAAAAGTGAAGTTATTCGGTAAAAAGTGAGCTTTCTTTGTGGTAAATACTATTCACGGTAAAAAGTGACTTTACTGTGGTAAATACTATTCACGGAAAAAGTGACTTTACCATGGTAACTACTATGCACAGTAAAAACAAGGTTACCCTCAAATGTTTTTTGACTAAGTGGGAATATTTCTCAGAAAATCCACCAACGAGGAATGGTCGACAAGCGGAACCAAAATGTCAACACCAATCGGCACTATGATAATTCTTCACCGGGAACTCCTCATGCTATGATTATTAACTAATGCACAACTCTTAGTTTGGTGGATGTAATCTAGAAACACAACAACAAACATAACACAAGAATACCATAGACTATGATAAGAAGGAATAATGATAAATCTGAAATATCAGTGTAAATTATAATATCAACATAAAATTTTACAATCTCACCCATGAGGTTCTTCAAGTGTTATTAACTTCACTTTCCTTCAAACAATAACTATGGGAGAAACTTCACAATTACACCTCTTAATGGCTTCTTTAACACACCTTCAAAAATGATGGCTTCCTTTACACACTTACTCATACAATATTTCTCACTACTTCTCTCTATGCTAAATGAGGGGGGGTGGCCTCTTTATTTATAGGAATTTAGGCTTATCCACCTTATCTCTAAGATAGGATAGGAAATCTCTTCCGGCCAATCATATTCCATGCCTAAACTCTTGCCTTTACATGTAGGCTTATCTTCTAAGATAAGATAAACCTTATCATCTCACATGGGTTCCACCTTTTTAGACTTTTCCACAAATAAAATATACAAAATATTTATGACATCACTCTTTGTCCTTATTACAAATATAATATTTCTAATTCCTAATCATGTAGACCCTACTTCTCTACTTATCCCAACTTTGACATTTTAACATTACTGGACCACTTACGACAAATATTTACTTTTTACAACATTCCTATTGTACTTTTTTGTTTCCATATTCTACATTATTGGCGGCACCGTACTGATGGCGCCGTTATCTTCTATTGGACGCCACTACTAATTATACTTAACAAAATCCTATTCCTAATACATACATTAATAAAATAGAAATTACGGAGGAAAATTTTAATGTCGACGGTACATTGTGTATAGTCTTTATTTTTGGTTTGTTTCCTTTCTGCCTTGTGTGTGTTGTCTTGTATTGGTTTTGCCTTTTGACTCCTTTCACCCAATGGATAAGGCACTAGTCTTCATTTCCCAGAGTTGGTCTATTGTTCTTGATCTTTCCTTGTGCCTTTGTTTCAAGCCAAGTCATCCCCAAAAAGAGCCAGCTATTGTCACCCTCAAATTTCCCTTTAATTTCTAAGTCTAAAATTGTAAAAATTTTGAGTTGGTGCCCTTAAAGTATACTTGAAAAGAGGTATTTTTGAATTTGTAAATTTCTAATAATTTGAGGGCTCATGAAAATCACTTCATCAGATGGGAAATTTCTTCCCCTTTCCAAAAAGGTAAATAAGTCCTCCTAACTCTTTGTACTTTTTAAGTTATGGCTCGGCGGGGCTAAGTGGTTAGATTTTCCCTTTGGCGGATTGGCGGAGCTGCGGGGGTATTTGTGCACATTGCTCTTTTAACAAAATGATAAGTTGGTGAAGTTTGACCGTGAGCCCATGTGGAGAAGATGAATGGAAAATTTACCGAGGCCCGCCACAAATAAGTTATTGCCTCGTATCATCTTTGAATTGGGCGGCGGAGCCATGGAAGACTTCATGTTTTTAACCTTTTGACCAAAAGGTTAAAAAGTGTTAAGGTAAGCCATTTTCCCCATAACCCGCAGTGTATCTAAGGGCACCAAGTGTCGAAAGAGCTGAAGCAGAGTAGTGGGTGGTGGGATAAAACAAGTTTTTGTGCCTTTTTCCAAAAAGGTGAAAATGATGCAAAGAGAGAGCTGCACACCCATTTCCAATTAGCTCGTGCCACGTGTCCACACCGTATCGAAGCTGCGGGATGGCAAAGATAAATGAGATTTTGCATTTTTTTGAAAAATAGGTCAAAATGTTCAGAATTGCACCGTGACCCCATTTCCAATCATAGCTTGCCACGTGTCCAAGTCAAAAAGTCAAGGCGGGGCTACGGGGAAATTTTTTCACATCCGTGTATTCACGTAAATTGGTTTTTTGCCATGGTTTTTTCTTCACGATTGGATGATTTTGAAGGGCACAAAGGATGAAATCTATTTGCAAACCATTTTACTCACTTGGAGGAAGTTATAACCACTTTTCACGAGCTATTTTGGGGTTGGAAGTCATTGTCGGGGTTAGAATTTTGATATGTCGGGACTATAATTTTGAACCGAAAAGAATCAATACAAGATCTTCTCTTTTATTCCTTTGTTTCTCTTTCTTCCTCTACTCTGGTTTGAGAATCATTTAATCTCTAATATGCGAAGAAACTTTGTGTTCTTGTGAATGTAATTTTGAAGAACTTTATGTCTGTGGGATTGTATCTCGTAAAGACATGAATGGTTCTTCTCTGTATATCATTTGTCCAATGCAAATATGGGTTTCTCTACAATCTCTTTTCCCTAAAAGTATTGCCTTCTTCTCCCTCCATCCTCTCCTTCATTCCTCTATCCTCTTGCCCTGATAATTTTCCTTGTAGAAAACACATTTCCAAGATATCAGAAGACCACAAATTGATGAAATTTGTACATTTGTATATATTATTATCCTTTTCTTTCAATAAGGGAACCTCTCCCATCAAAGAGGAGGGACTTGTTTGTCCCCTGACTATGGTTTCACCCAAGTGCAAATTTGAAACCCAACAGTTTTTGGTGACTCTGTGGGGAATGCTTTCAATAGATTTCTTTCTAAGAAGAACAACAATTTGATCATTCCATTGATCTAGCGACTCTAAGATACACATGTGGTAGAAGAGATCTTGGAGTTGAAGATTCTCAATTTCAACTTCTGGAGCAGTAAGGTTTTCCTCTTCCTTCAATAGGGAGAAATAGAAGAGCTCGTTCTACAAGCACACCCCTGTTGAAGACAGAACCCTTGGGAGTGGAATCCATCAAGAGAAACTCGCTTCAGTTCTAATCTCCGTGCTTTGATTCTTGCTGGTGTTTTAGTTCCTCTTCAAGCAATTTTTCCAAGGATGGTAATTCCATTACCTTGGGGCCACCGAGTTGGTCCCTTGGCTCTTCCACAACCTTTGCATGAGTTACCTCGAGGTAACAAAAAGAATTTTCCCAAATTCAGGGGTGATGGGAAAGTGCACCCTGATGAACACATTACAGCCTTCATTGTTGCATGTGGATTCCTCGGTGTGGAACATGAAGATGTCTCTATTAGGCTATTTGTGGAGACCTTACAAGACAATGCAACAAATTGGTTTTACCATCTTCCTACTAGAGCAATTACCAATTAGACCATGATGAGAACAATATTTGAGAACCATTTCAAACCTGTAGAAGATGTGCATGCTCTACTTTCCCAAATTTCTCAAATCAAAAAGGAACCACAAGAGCCCATGAGAGAATTTGTGGCTAAGTTTAATAAGCTTATTAACAAGATCCCACAAGACACCCGACCGTTGATCAGATCCAAAAATGTTTCTTTTTGAATGCAAAACTACCTGAAGTAAGCTATGCTTTGAGGAGATCCAATCTAGCAACTTTGGATGAGGATTAGAGGCTGGCAGTCAGCGTGGAAGATGACTTGATCATGTCAGGAAAACTAAAAAGAGAATCCTAGAAATCCAAGACATCATCTTCTTCCTCTTCTCCTGGAGGTAATTCGGATCAGTTGGTACAAAAGCTGGCCAATGACCTCATTGCAATAAAAAAACAATTGGCTCAAGCATGCTCCATACCAGGATGTTCCAAGGAAGAATTTTCAGCCTAGGAACAAACTGCCTTCTTCTCAAACCAGGTTGGAAATTGAAGGTCCACCTCTCAAAGTTCTGTCAATGCAACATGTGAAGTCCTTGAACCTGATGATGAAGAAGAGAATGAATTGTATGATGATCAAGAAGAAGATGCTGATGAAGAGTTGGAGCAGCTTGGCGATTCTAGAGTCAACTTCCTCACCACTGAAGGTGTTGATGATGAGGATGATTATAATGATATAGTGTCGACATGAAAAGTGAGTCATATGTTGTCATGACTTGAGAAAGACGAGAAAAAGGAGAAAGTTTACAGACACTCGTAAAGAAATCAAAGGATTTTTCCAACACCATTCCAAGTGCTTGCAAAGAGATGTTCTCCTATCCCCACAACCTCCACACAAAAGGTAAGCTCTTTGGTTTTTCGCCTTCAATTCTACTTCTAAAGCTTCGATGTGTAAAATGATAAAGCTTATAGGTCTACGGTCTCTTCCATTCCTTGTAACGATACCCCATCCACATCTGGATCCTTTTATATTATTGATCACATAAAGAGAACTAAGGTTTAGATTTCTGAGGCTGAGTTTTATCAAACCCATCCCAAAGCCTTTGCCAAAATGGTTGATTTTGTCCACTCCAAATCTAAAATCCCATCCCATGTTTCCAAAGGTCTTTTGACAACTCCTTCTTCCAATTCCCAACCATATCTTGTAGTTTTGTCACATTACCCAATGAGAAAATAAGACATTTCTATGTGACTCTCCTTATAGCGAGCCACAAGTTTAGTAATTGTGTTATTGATTACGGAGCATCTGAAAATGTAATACCTACTAAAGTAGCTCATGCCTTGGGCCTCACTCTTAACCACACATATGGTTCTTGTTATTCTATGGAGAGTAGGGAAGTTCCTTTAGTTGGGAGAAAGTAGCTTTTGTTACTTGGCCGAGAGAAAAATGTTTTGAAAACCATCTTAGTTGTTGACATTCCTCCTTCCTATGGCATGTTGTTGAGTAGAGATTTTTGCAAGGATGTGGGAGGAGAAATAGAAATGGATTGGTCACATGCCATTATCCCGATTAATGGTAAGATTAGGAAGTTGCTTCACGAGAAGCAAAGCTAAATATATTGTGTAAAAAAAGATGATCCAAAAGCACAAATATTATATGCAAACAATGGGCATAGTAATTACATGGTCATGTCAATTGTTGAAGTAAGTCCACCAAAGGAAGTTTGGCTTGATTCTAATGGTGTCGGATCTTGGAATTTGATAGAGGCCGCTCTTGATTAGTTACGATGCTTGCATGGTGCTAATCTCTCCTAAAGGCAAGGTTCACTCTTTCTTTCTTGAACTCTATTTAGAAAATGCAAATGATATAGCTAGTTATAAAGATCTCATCCTTGGTTTGAAAAGGGAAAGGGAAATGGGAGTGAGAAATTTTCTTGCCCATTGAGATTTAGAAGCTGGTTGTAAAACAAGATAGAAATCTTTGTCAAGTGAAGAATGGAAGGTGAGGTGTTATAGAGAGCTTGTTTTGGATTCTATTGGATTGTTAGACGTTTTCTCCATTGAATTTGTGCAAGAAGAAAGACTAGTAAGGATGATCTTTTCTTTGCTCTAGAATCTTTGTTGTCTCCTCTCCCAAACTCTTTGGACAATGAATGAAAAATTCCTTGCAACCAAAAAGAGAAGGTTCCATTTCTTAATGCTTCCCATTATGACTCCTCACATTTTCGGTAGTCATCCCTCTACATTATCACCATTCCAGCAATGGATGCCTTCTTGTTGCTCCATCGAGGTATGCAAATGTAACACTTCTTCCAACCATGAAGAAGATAAACAACTCGAAAATCCTTTCCAATCTGCAATAGAGTTTGTGGAAGATATGTCATGTCTTTGAAATTTGAATGTTTTTGTTTTGAAAGAAATGATACTATGCTTGTGGAGGTAGATGTTTGTCATAACAAGATGGATCAGACTTCTCTCATTCCCATGGTTGAATAATTGTAATTTGCAGAGATGAATACTATTGCCAATCATCCTCTTGTTGTTTCAACTTCTTTCCATGATAAACAAATGTACATGCACTGTAAAAAATGAAATCAGCGAAGGCGTTAATTCTCCTATTATTTTTGCTAATAAAATATGTGCACATGGATCTTTTGATAGTCTCCCAAAATAGATAGAAGATGGAACTTCATGCTTGGAATCTTTTGTTCAAAGTTCTGATTTTAATATCTTTATTTTAGAGTATTCTATTGAGTGTTGGAAGAATCAAGAAGGTGTGTTATCTAAGGATAAAACAACAAATATTCAGAGTTGAAGGAAATGATAATGATGAGTCATTTGTTACTTGTTTCTGAATTCTTCTTGAAGGTTATTCAAGGAATTTTTTTTTGGAAACACATGGGTTTCAAGATCTATGTCATGATATTTGTCAAACTTATCACATAGATGTGATCAACAGTTCATCAAGCGGGGAGTTGGTGTTGCAAAGATTAGATCTTGTCTTGAATCTAATTGTCATACTTTGGTTGAGTACGAGAGATCAGTTTGGAAGAAGCCATGCATTTTATGATATTTTAGATGGCATCATTCTTTCACAAAGAGGATCTTTGGGAAGGTATTAAAATTTTCACAAGAATTAGATCTTTTCGAGTCTTAGTAATAATTATTTGGGTGGCCTTCTTGTCTCAATTTTTCTTTTCAAGCCACATAGTATCCACATGAGGTTTTGGTGTGCTCAATTGCTCATTTTCCAGTCATGGGTATCTCATACCTTTACTTGGTTGTTCCAAAAAGGTACTTATTTTTCCAAGCATGTCTCTGGAGTTGTGTAAAGTCCTAGGTGATTAGGGAGTCCCTTTGTACCTTGTGTATAGTCTTTTTTTTTGGTTTGTTTCCTTTCCTGCCTTGTGTGTGTTGTCTTGTATTGATTTTCCTTTTGACTCCTTTCACCCAATGGATAAGGCACTAGTCTTCATTTCCCGAGTTGGGTTGTTGTTCTTGATCTTTCCTTGTGCCTTTTTTCCATCTCTAGAAAGAGATAGTTGTTGTCACCCTCAAATTTCCCTTTAATTTCTAAGTCTAAAATTGTAAAATTTTGAGTTGGTGCCCTTAAAGTATACTTGAAAAGAGGTATTTTGAATTTGGAAATTTCTAATAATTTGAGGGCTCATGAAAATCATTTCATCATATGGGAAATTTCTTCCCCTTTCCAAAAAGGTAAAGAAGTCCTCCTAACTCTTTGTACTTTTTAAGTTATGGCTCGGCGGGGCTAAGTGGTTAGATTTTCCCTTTAGCGGACTGGCGGAGCTGTGGGGTATTTGTGCACTTTGCTCTTTTTGACAAAAAAGGATAAGTTGGTGAAGTTTGACCTATGAGCCCACGTGGAGAAGATGAAAGGAAAATTTCCCGGAGGCCCACCGCGAATAGGTTGCTGCCACGTATCATCTTTGAATCGGGCGGTGGAGCCATGGAAGACTTCATGGTTTTTAACCTTTTGACCAAAAGGTTAAGAAGTGTTAAGGTAAGCCATTTTCCCCATAACCCGTAGTGTATCTAAGGGTGCCACGTGTCAAAGAGCCGAAGTAGAGCTATGCGGGCGGAGGGGTAAATGAGATTTTGTGCCTTTTTGCAGAAAAGGTCAAAATGATCATAATTGAGAGAGTCGACCCCATTTCCAATCAGCTTGTGCCATGTGTCCAGTCAAAAATCGAAGTGGGATGGATGGAAGAGATAAATGAGATTTTCCGTTTGTTTGAAAAATAGGTCAAAATGAAAATGAATTGCACCTTGTGACCCGATTTCCAATCATATCTTTTTCCACGTGTCAAAGTCACAAAAAAATTTGAAAGTTTTAACTCAAATGCGTGGGGTTGCGGGAAATTTTAAAATGAAATCGTCATATGTATTCACATAAATTGGTTTTCCACCATGGTTTTTCTTCACAATTGGATGATTTTGAAGGGCACGAAGGATGAAATCCATTTGCAAACCATTTTGCTCACTGGAGGAAGTTATAACCACTTTTCATGAGCTATTTGATGGGTTCTGGAAGCCATTGTTGGGGTTGGAATTTTGATATGTCGAGACTATAATTTTGAACCAAAAAATCAATACAAGAGCTTCTTTTTCTTTTTCCTTTGTTTCCCTCTCTCCCTCTACTCTGTTTTGTGAATCATTTGATCAAATAGAAGCTAAGAAACTTTGTGTTCTTCAAAATGTAATTTTAAGAACTTTGTGTCTGTGTGGGATTGTATTTGGTAAAAACGTGAATGGTTCTTCTTTGTATTTCATTTGTCCAATGCAAATAAGGGTTTTCTCTGTAATCTCTTTTCCCTAAAAGTATTGCCTTCTTCTCCCTCCATCCTCTCCTTCATTCCTCTATCCTCTTGTGCTGATAATTTTTCTTGTAGAAAACACATTTCCAAGATATCAGAAGACCACAAATTGATGAAAGTTGTACATTTGTATATATTTTTATCCTTTTCTTTCAATAAGGGAACCTCTCCCATCAAAGAGGAGGGACTTGTTTGTCCCCTGACTATGGTTTCACCTAAGTGAAAATTTGAAACCCAACATTTTTGGCGAATAGGTGACTCTCTGGGAATGATTTCAATAGATTTTTTTCTAAAAAGAACAACAATTTGATCATTCCATTGATATTGAAACTCTGAGATACACACATGGTAGAAGAGCTCTTGGAGTTGAAGATTCTCAATTTCAACTTTTGGAGCAACAAGGTTTTCCTCTTCCTTCAATAGGGAGAAATAGAAGAGCTTGTTTCTAAGCACACCCCCTGTTGAAGACAGAACCCTTGGGAGTGGAATCCCTCAAGAGAAACTCAGCCCTAATCTCCGTGCTTTGATTCTTGTTGGTGTTTCAGTTCCTCTTCAAGCAGTTTTTCCAAGGATGGAAATTCCATTACCTTGGGGCCACCGAGTTGGTCCCTTGGCTCTTCCACAACCTTTGCATGAGTTACCTAGGGGTAATAGAAAGAATTTTCCCAAATTCAGGGGTGATGGGAAAGTGCACCCTGATGAACACATTGCAGCCTTCATTGTTGCATGTGGAGTCCTCGGTGTGGAACATGAAGATGTCTCTGTTAGGTTATTTGTGGAGACCTTACAAGACAATGCAAGTAGATTGGTTTTACCATCTTCCTACTGGAGCAATTACCAATTGGACCATGATGAGAACAAGATTTGAGAACCGTTTCAAACCTGTAGAAGATGTGCATGCTCTGCTTTCCCAAATTTCTCAAATAAAAAAGGAACCACAAGAGCCCATGAGAGAATTTGTGGCTAAGTTCAATAAGCTTATTAACAAGATCCCACAAGACACTAGACCCGTTGATCAGATCCAAAAATGTTTCTTTTTGAATGCACAACTACCTGAAGTAAGCTATGCTCTGAGGAGAGCCAATCTAGCAACTTTGGATGAGGATCAGAGGCTGGAAGTCAGCGTGGAAGATGACTTGATCATGTCGAGAAACTAAAAAGAGAATCCAGAAATCCAAGACATCATCTTCTTCCTCTTCTCCTGGAGGTAATTCGGATTAGTTGGTACAAAATTTGGCCAATGACCTCATTGCAATCAAAAAACAATTGGCTCAGCATGCTCCATACCAGGATGTTCCAAGGAAGAATTTTCAGCCTAGGAACAGACTGCCTTCTTCTCAAACTAGGTTGGAAATTGAAGGTCCACCTCTCAAAGTTCCTATCAATGCAACATGTGAAGTCCTTGAACCTGATGATGAAGAAGAGAATGAATTGTATGATGATCAAGAAGAAGATGCTGATGAAGAGTTGGAGCAGCCTGGTGATTCTAGAGTCAACTTCCTCACCACTGAAGGTGTTGATGATGAGGATGATTATAATGATATAGTGGCTGACATGAACAGTGAGTCATATGTTGTCATGACTCGAGAACAGACCAGAAAAAAGGAGAAAGTTGTGCAGCCTGCAAAGAAATCAAAGGAGTTTTCCAATACCATTCCAGTGCTTGTAAAAGAGAGGTTCTCCTATCCCCACCACCTCCACACAAAAGGTAAGCTCTGTTGGTTTTCTCCCTCCAATTCTGCTTCTAAAGCTTCTGCTATGTCAAATGATAAAGCTTGATAGGTCTAAGGTCTCTTCCATTCCTTGTAATGATACCCCATCCACATCTGGATCCTTTGATATTATTGATCACATAAAGAGAACTAAGGTTCAGATTTCGAGGCTGAGTTTTATCAAACCCATCCCAAAGCCTTTGCCAAAATGGTTGATTTTGTCAACTCCAAATCTAAAATCCCATCCCATGTTTCCAAAGGTATTTTTCCAACTCCTTCTTCCCCTTCCCAACCAAATCTTGTAGTTGTTGTCACATCACCCAATGAGAAAATCAGACCTTTCTATGTGACTCTCCTTATAGCAGGCCACAAGCTTAGTAATTGTGTTATTGATTCTGGAGCATCTGACAATGTAATGCCTACTAAAGTAGCTCATGCCTTGGGCCTCACTCTTACCCACACATATGGTTCTTGTTATTCTATGGAGAGTAGGGAAGTGCCTTTAGTTGGGAGAATCAAGGATGCACAAGTAGCTTTCGTTGCTTGGCCAGAGAAAAAGGTTTTGGCAACCATCTTAGTTGTTGACATTCCTCCTTCCTATGGCATGCTATTGAGTAGGAAATTTTGCAAGGATGTGGGAGGAGAAATCACAAATGGATTGGTCACATGCCATTATCCCTAGTTAATGGTAAGATGAGGAAGTTGATGCTTGAGAAGCAAGGCTAAATATATTGTGCAAAAAATAGATGATCCAAAAGCACAAATATTATATGCAGACATTGGGCGTAGTAATTACATGGTCATGTCAACTGATGAGGTAAGTCCACCAAAGGAATTTTGGCTTGATTCTAATGGTGTCTGGATCTTGGAATTTGATAGAGGCTGCTCTTCAGTTAGTTCTGAAGCTTGCATGGTGCTAATCTCTCCTAAAGGCAAGGTTCATTCTTTCTTGCCTAAACTCTATTTTGAAAATGCAAATGATATAGCTAGTTATAAAGCTCTCATCCTTGGTTTGAAAAGGGAAAAGGAAATGGGAGTGAGAAATATTCTTCCCATGGAGATTCAAAACTGGTTGTAAAACAAGTTAGAAATCTTTGTCAAGTGAAGAATGGAAGGTTGAGGTGTTATAGAGATCTTGTTTGGGATTCTATTGGATTGTTGGATGCTTTCTCCATTGAATTTGTGCCAAGAAGAAAGACTGCTAAGGCTGATCTTTTCACTGCTCCAGAATCTTTGTTGTTTCCTCTCCCAAACTCTTTGGACAATGAATGCATAATTCCTTGCAACAAAAAAGAGAAGGTTCCATTTCTTAATGCTGCTCATTATGACTCCTCACATTTTCAAGGTATTCATCCCTCTGCATTATCACCATTCTAGCAATGGATGCCTTCTTTTGCTCCATCTGAGGTATGCAAATGTAACACTTCTTCCAACCATGAAGAAGATAAACAACTCAAAACTCCTTTCCAATCTGCAATAGAGTTTGTGGAAGATATGTCATGTGCTGAGGCTGAATGTTTTTGTTTTGAAAGAAATGATCCTATGCTTGTGGAGGTGGATGTTTGTCATAACAAGATGGATCAGACTTCTCTCTTTCCCATGGTTGAAGAATTGCAATTTGCTAGAGATGAATATTGTTGTCAATCATCCTCTTGTTGTTTCGAATTCTTTCCATGATAAACAAATGTCTGTACCTACAAAAAATGAAATCAGTGAAGGCATTAATTCTCCTATTATTTTTGCTGATAAAATATGTGCACATGGATCTTTTGGTAGTCTCCCAAAATGGATAGAAGATGGAACTTCATGCTTGGAATCTTCTCTTCGAAATTCTGATTTTAATATCTCTGTTTTAGCGTATTCTATGGAGTGTTGGAAGAATGAAGAAGGCATGTTCTCTAAGGATAAAACAACAAATATTCAGGTTGAAGGAAATGATAATGATGAGTCATTTGGTGCTTCTTTCCCAATTCTTCTTGAAGGTTGTTACAAGGAATTTTTTTGGAAATACATGGGTTTCAAGATCTATGTCATGATAGTTGTCAAACTTATCACATAGATGTGATCAGTAGTTCACTGAAGCAGGGAGTTGGTGTTGCAAAGATTGGATCTTGTCTTGAATCTAATTGTCATACTTCGGTTGAGTACAGAGATCAGTTTGGAAGAAACCATGCATTTTATGAGATTTTGGATGGCATCATTCTTTCACAAAAGAGGAGCTTTGGGCAGGTATTCAAATTTTCACAAGAATTGGATGTTTTCAGTCTTAGGTATCATTATTTGGGTGGCCTTCTTGTCTCAATTTTTCTTTTCAAGCCACATAGTATCCACATGAGGTTTTGGTGTGCTCAATTGCTCGTTTTCTAGTCATGGGTATCTCATACCTTTACTTGGTTGTTCCACAAAGGTACTTATTTTTCCCATCCTGTCTCTGGAGTTGTGTAAAGTCCTAGGTGATTAGGGAGTCCCTTTGTACATTGTGTATAGTCTTTGTTTTTGGTTTGTTTCCTTTCCTTTCCTTGTGTGTGTTGTCTTGTATTGATTTTGCCTTTTGACTCCTCTTCACCCAATGGATAAGGCACTAGTCTTCATTTCCCAAAGTTGGTCTGTTGTTCTTGATCTTTCCTTGTGCCTTTGTTTCAAGCCAAGTCATCCCTAGAAAGAGCTAGTTGTTGTCACCCTCAAATTTCCCTTTAATTTCTAAGTCTAAAATTTGCAAAAAAATTTTGAGTTGGTGCCCTTAAAGTATACTTGAAAAGAGGTATTTTGAATTTGGAACTTTCTAGGAATTTGAGGGCTCATGAAAATCACTTCATCAGATGGGAAATTTCTTCCCCTTTCCAAAAAGGTAAAGAAGTCCTCCTAACTCCTTGTACTTTTTAAGTTATGGCTCGGCGGGCCTAAGTTGGAAAATTTTCCCTTTGGTGGACTAGGCGGAGATGTAGGGGTATTTGTGCACATTGCTCTTTTTTGACAAAAGGATAAGTTGGCAAAGTTTTACCCATGAGCCGCATGGAGAAGATGAAAGGAAAATTTCTCGAGGCCCACCGTGAATAGGTTGTTGCCACATATCATCTTTGATCGGATCGGCAAAGCCATGGAAGACTTCATGTTTTTTAACCTTTTGCCAAAAGGTTAAAAAGTGTTAAGGTAAGTCATTTTCCCCATAACCTGCAATGAATCTAAGGGTGCCATGTGTCCAAAGAGCCGAAGCGAAAGCTAGCGAGAGGGATAAAACAAGTTTTTGTGCCTTTTTCAAAAAGGTGAAAAATTGAGCCGCGTCCCCATTTCCAATTAGCTCGTGCCATGTGTCCACGTTGAATCAAAGCTGCAGGCCGACGAAGATAAATGAGATTTTTCATTTTTTGCAAAATAGGTCAAAATGTTCATAATTACACCACGACCCCATTTCCAATCACATCTTGCCATGTGTCCAAGTCAAAAAGTCAAGGCGGGGCTGCGGAAATTTGTTCCAAAGTGCCAAAACACAAAAAAATTCATGAAAATGAAAGGGGCTTCCCCACGCCCACTCCAATCTTCTCCTTCCACATGGATGGTCGATTTGAATGTTTTAATACAAGCAAATCAATGGTTCATATCAAAACTGGCAAATAAAATGAAATGTTTGTGTATTCACGTAAATTGGTTTTTCCGCCATGGTTTTTCTTCATGATTGGATGATTTTGAAGGGCACAAAGGATGAAATCTATTTGCAAACCTATTTTTCTCACCTGGAGGAAGTTATAACCACTTTTCACGAGCTATTTGATGGGTTATGGAAGCCATTGTCGGGGTTGGAATTTTGATATGTCGGGACTATAATTTTGAACCGAAAAGAATCAATACAAGATCTTCTCTTTTATTCCTTTATTTCTCTTTCTTCCTCTGCTTTGGTTTGAGAATCATTTAATCTCTAATATGTGAAGAAACTTTGTGTTGGGATTGTATCTTCGGTAAAAAATGCAATGGTTTTGAGAATTTTTTGTCAATGCAAATAAGGGATTGTATTTTGGTAAAAATGTGAATGATTCTTCTCTGTAATTCATTTATCCAATGCAATTAGGGGTTCTCTCTGTAATCTCTTTTCCCCGAAAGTATTGCCTTTCTTTGATAAGGGAACCTCTCCCATCAAAGAGGAGGGACTTGTTTGTCCCTTAATGATGGTTTCTAAAGTGAAAATTTCAAACCTCCATCCTCTCCTTCATTCCTCTATTGGGTGATGAAATCAATTTGATAGATTTTTCGAATGCGTTTTAAAAGTGATTCACATTTGTGAGGGACGAATAAGTGGATGTAAAAAGTCTCCCTAATTAAACTATGTGATGAAAGAATGAAAATGTTCATTTTAAGAGCTAAAACAAAATGTTGATTTTGACGATAACATCCAATCAAGCGAGCGTTCTAGAATGTCTAGCATGGTTTTTACCTTTGGTTTTCTTGATTGGTTCAAGGGGTAACAACCAAGCTTGACCTTGATATGGTGGGGTTTCTAGGGTACCTGCAATGTTGATTATGTTTTTATTGCATGCATCGTGTGAAGTGATGGATCAGAGCTTCTTTTCCTATAAACAAACTTACAAAGATCACATTTAAACAAGATAATGTTACCGCTCAAAAAAATGCCTTAAGCTTTTATTGATGTTTATGATCGTACTACAAGATAATAAGATAGAAATGTGACTATCACTTATTTAGATTAGATACATATATAACTAATATTAGTCATGGTTTAAAACCATAAATTAGACTCTTGGTCTGTGTAAAGGTTTTCAAACACGTTAGAGGCTACAAAATCAATTATTTTTTTCCCCCTAATGGCGTCAGAATCTAGAACAAAAATATAATCCTTTGCAAAGAAATTAGAGGATTATTCCGGGGTGTTGAAGAGGTGAGCAAGTGGAGTGTTAGTTCTAGATATGTCTTTGATGTCATTTGTGGTCTTTTGTAGGTGTTGTGTTGTGGTCGTCGATAAGTCTAAGCTCGTCTCGTAAGCGTACTCGTGTTGTGCTAGGTCCGCATGAAACCTTATAGCTTCATTGTACGTGTCCAAGAATGCTTCGGTGGCCTCTCGTATGCGTTGATTTGTTGCGAAGATATCCTCCAGAGATAGTTAAAGGGCACGTTTTGAATCGCGCAAAGCTCAAGATCATGGAGGAGCTCATATTGTTCCTAATAGAGTGGATGGTGGATGATAGGAAAAACACCAATATCGGTTGCAGGATAATTTCTACTACCTAATGCAATATGAAAGCAACATTATAGGCAAGAAACTAGCGAGATAACAAGGAAAAATAAGACATTTTGATCAAATTTGATAGGAAATGATTAAAAAATAGAGAAATACATAAATCTCTAACGATTGGGAATCAATGATGATTAATTCAATTCTTAGTGATTGCTTTGCCGATTCTAATGATTGATAAAACATAGTTAAAACAATTGATTAAGCTACTGATTTTGATGGCGAGCCTTAAAAGTATATGGATGATGTCCAAATGAAAATTCACTTGTGATCAATTCCCGTAATAATTAAAATAAATAGATTACCTTAAGCGATAGACCAACTTGATAGATTGATGGAAGAAGGTGGTTGAACATTGAAAATGGGCAATTTAATGATGGATTCGATGTTATTTGGACATCGTGGCATTGTGAGAGTTGATATGAAGTGCTTGGATGTCTGAGATGTTAGAATCGAGATAGAATACACATGTAAAGCGAGAGAATCCATCCTAGAAAGGAGGTGTGAATGCTTATATTTATAGATCACCAATGATCAGGAACATTGCCGGCGACTGCAGAAGATCTTAGTTTAGTTAAGAAAATAAGTGCTTTTCTTCCATTTCAAGCAAGATATGATAGCTTTGCGGTTATTAAGGTGGTGGCGTGGGTAAAATTAGTTAGGATAAGAGGAGTCAGTCTTTTTAGAAGGTTTAGTTAGTGTTTTTGGAAGGTTTAGTAAATTAAGAGTAAGTTAGCATTTTTAGAAGGTTTAGTTAGTTAGGAGTAAGTTAATGTGTTGTTAAAAGGTGTTTTTTAAAGGTGGTTAGGTGGTTGATGAGGTGTCATAGTGAGGTGTCTTAGTTTACGTAACGGGTGTAAAAAGGGTTGATTATTTTAATTAATTTAATTAATTAAATGTGAGGGGTGTGTGATTAATTAATTAACTAAAGATGAATTAAGAGGGCGTAATGTCATAAATGTGGTGCTTTGATTTGTGAGTGTGTCTCGAGTCGAGGAGTGCAAATTTTGGTGTCTGATGGGGCATGGACATTGGAATGTGGTTAAGAAGATTTTCATATATTTATAAGGAAATATTGGTCATGTTATTTGCTATCAAGAGAAGGCCCTTGGTGCGATAAAATATTTGAGTCTACATGGTTTTGTGAATTTTGAATATGGTGGTGATCTGGATATGTGTAAATACACAAACGATTACATTTTCAACGTGTTCGGTAGAGTGATAAGTGTTATCACTCTGAAGAGAACTCTGGATGAAGAAGTGAAAGAAACTCTTATCTTCGGTTATTACAATGGGAACTTCTCTAAGTGTGGGTGACTCAAGTTGAGAAGAACCTCCATAGCATGTTGGTTCCCTACATCAATCACATAAAATATTTATCTTGTGGGGGTTGAGGGAGATAAATAACACAAACATAATAGGAAGCATATTAAATACATGATACACCAATTGTGTTGGAGACCTATGACTGCACAAAACACACTAATTGACTCTTCAAGACCTGAAAATAATCACTTCATATGTTGTTTGATTGACTTATACACTTCACAAAAGGCATTAACAAGTTGTTGATAAAGGATGGGAGGGTAGATCTAGGTCTATTCCACTTCCAAAACTAGTCAATAAACTAACATGCACTTAAGATGATCTACAAAAGATTCAAAATTACTTAATGGAGGTGTTTAGGACTCATAAGCATGCAAAGGAAGCAAAATATTCACTAACACATACCCATAAACCTATTGTGACACACTTCAAACCAGTTGCAAATGGAGGAAATAAGTCTTTATTGCTTCAAAAAGGTGTTGTAGTACAAACCGACATAGCCTAGGCATGTCAGAATAATAAGCCCCCTCTCTTGCTTTAAAAGCAAGGGTGCATATAGAAAAGAGAAACATGAGTTGACTTAACTCACTCTCACAACTAAAACACTTCAAATTCAGTTATAGATTCTAGTTAGCTAGTTGGAAACAAATCCAATGCTAGCTATTATTACACTCCCATGCATGGTTCGACCCCTTACAATTAAATATAATTTTTTTAATAATCATCATGCAATTAACATCATTCATAAGGCTTCAAAAGGCTAAAAAAGTTTGCATGAGATTAGTAGCCCTCCTTGTTTACCCTCAATCAACTTTACCTTTGCAAAAACTAAGGTAATTTATACGGGGGTTCACTTAGTAAAATTATGGTACTTACGTGCGTTCAAGGGTATTAAATAATACCCTTAATTCTAGTTTCTACCTCTAATTACTCAATTGTTAATACCCCCTCCTGTTATATTATTAGAATGAAAATACCCCCTTTTTTTCCATGTACCTTACTTACCCATTTTTCGATTACAATTTTATTTACCCCTTTTTATTTCTACCCTAATATATTAGACAAAAAATATATTATATTTTTCACTCAATGTTTTTTAAATATGCATTTCCTCTCGAAAGATAATTTGAAGCCATTGAAGACCTATTACAGATCACCTTATATATGTTAATATTTAATCATTTATCAATAGTTGTTCAAATAATTAAGATGGTGAAATAATATCACTTGTGTTAAAAAGCATACTCAATCCTAGTTTTCTACCATCTTATTATTCTTGGTTAAGAATCTAGATTTCTTTATTAATAAAGAGAGTATAATTTAATATGACCACACTACTTTTTCAATTTTAAGGTATTAATTAATTTTAAAAACTAGGGTTCAAATGTTTTAGTTTTATATTAAAATCAAACCTCCCTTTCCTTTGGCTCACCTCTCTAACCTAACCCCATACCGATTCAAAACATTAATAAATTAAACCCTTTCACCCCCTCATGTCTACCTTGGATATATTGACTTTAATTTTATTAATTTTAATTACCTCAATATGAACCCCGTGTTAGGATATTGCCTTGCTAATGAGTGAATTTATATGGTCACTTAGCAAGGTTTAAGGTAATCCCTAATTTCTTCTTAGTCTTGACATATGCACGAGTTGATGATCCGGTTTTTACTTTGGATAAAGCATTGGTTTAAATCACTAGCCTCCCAAACCCCCACATGCAAATAACTACAATGATTAAAACATTACAAAACTTAGCCTACGTGGGAAATTGGAAAAATGATTAAGCATACTTAACTATGGTCAAAGTGAACCATAATTATGTCACATCGGGTTGACGTTCAGGCTATGTTGAAACCCTAAACTTATTATTTGCCCCGTTTTGTAATTCTGGAAGCCTTCAGAGTCTATGAGAGAAAAAAAATTGTTGTTTTTCCTTGGCCGCCATTTTTTTGAGAGGTTGAACTAGTTTATTTTAATCATCCATCATTTATATTATTTTTCTACATTATATCGGTTTGGTGGCCATGGCTTCCGGTTGGGTTGAGTTGTTTGGGGTTCTCATGTTATTGTTACCTCTTGAGATTTGTCGTTTTATTTACTGGTTATGTATTTTTTGCCTCTGCTTGAGCCAAATTAAAGGTCGGGAGCGCCCTAGGCAATAGTTTGAGTGGACGCCCTCCTCACAATTTTAGTTAATATTTTTCCACCAAGTAAATAAATAAAATATGCCTATATTCTTATATTTTTAATTTTACATTATAGTCATAATATTATAATAATAATAATATCTTATTAAATTATTAGAGAAGTATGCAAAATATTCCATGGATGGAAAAAATTAATGGTAGGAGATGCTCAGAATGCAAAAATACTATATTTTATACAAGGCTTCTTAGAAGTCTTATTTAGCTATATCAAGTAGGTGACAGGAACTCCATCCTAAAATAAAGCACCATTTTTTTACAAAGAAACAAGAACGTTTATGTATCTCCCATGGTTTTGTGAAGAGTTGTATTTGGACTGGGCCTACCAGTTCCTCCATAAAAAATAATAGACATTTCCGCCAAAAAATTAAGAATAGAGAATTAAATACTTTTTCCCTTCAATTATACTCACCTCTACTAGATACACCAGTGACATTATAAATAATACATTAACCTTTTTGTAGAACAAATTATACACCTACATAATTTGGAGCTACATTAGAGAATGGGTAATAATACCAACAAAATCATATGCGCTTATAAATATGTGATATTTCCTTTTACTTGCAAAAATATTATAAAATCTTTTTATTTGTATGTGTGAAATTTATGTTACTATATAATAATATCTATAAATGAGTTGATCAATATTAAATCTTTAAATAAATTATTTTAAAGATAAGTTCTAAAATTACTAGATAAAAATGAAATTTCTAAATTCAGGCGCCCCCTTGACCACCAACACCCTAGGCAACTGCCTAGTTTGCATAAGGCTTAATCCCCCTTGCCTCCAGCGCTATATTGTTTTGTACTCATCTGGTCGTATGTATGGAGGCCTGACCACTGATGATTTTTTTTCTCATGCTCTGTTGTGATTTGCATATTTAGCTCAAACTAGTTCTGCCAACTCGCCATGTATAGCTCGATCACCCTTTCCTTAGCTCAGTTGGCTTGATGTATTGTTAATCAACTTGGCCATGGGGGTTTCAAGTTTAGATCGTCCTTTGGATAACTAATCTTCACTCATAGCCTCGATAATTCTTTGTTGAGTTCTGTGTTTTTTGTATTGGCTATGGTTTCTGAGGCTCGTCATGCTTTCCACCCTCACCTCGGTGAGTGATCTAACCATCTCTCCACTTTGTTTCTGAGTTAGCTCGGCCATGCTGTGTTTATCACGCTCTAGGGTTTATGTTCTCGGTCGAGGTGTTAGAGGCTCTCCAGAAGCTCTGTTGTGTTGATCCCATTACCATCTTGGTTTTTGCTTTTCCTTGGCGCACTTTGTTTGTTAGTTGGACGAGATGAATCCACCTGGGTCACTATCCAATGAACTGGTTTTTCCTTTGGGGTGCTTGCCACTATTTTTCCTGTGGGTTCTTACCAACTCGACGCGTATGAACCAACTCGCCAAGTTTCAAGGGCTCTCTGTGTCTTGTTCTCAATTCGTCTGTGTAATTTCTTTAGACTCGCCCGTGTTGGAAATACTTAGCTCGGTGAGCCTGTTTAAACATCTCGACCCTTCTTTGTACCTCGTTGTGGTTGCATTGCTTTGCACTCATCTTACCATTGGAAATAAAGCCGGCATTGGAAAAGGTAAGAAGGCAATGTTCTCATTTTTTATCTAGCTTTTTGGTTTTTTAGAATCTCTGGGCAAGAACATGGCTCAGATTTCTATTACTAACTTCAAGTTGACATCTGTTTAGTGCCATAAGAAACCATTTTTGGATCTGAAAATACATTTCTGAAACTCTATTTTAAAGAAAATTTATATTTTTGCAAAAAAAAGGGTGGCTGCCTTTTGGATTTGAAATTTGAATCTCTACACCATATTCTGAAAGGCATATTGCATGAATTGTTTTTTTGAAAATTTACCTCTTGCAAATGTATTGTTGTGATTCCTGTTTCATGGCTGTAATTGTATCTTCATTCTGTGCACAACCATTTTCAGATTCGAAAGCTTGTACTTATAAAAACCTGCATTTTGAAATATGTTCTCTTTTGCAAATGCATGGTTGTTTATATTCTTCCTGTTCAGTTTGAATACTTGATGAAAGCTGATAATCTCGCATTTCTTGCAAAATGCATGGTTATTCTTGAGATCTAAAAATCCTGCATTTCTTGATAACCACTTTTGCAAATCTGTAATCTGCAAAATGTATGAGAAAACCTGTTATTTGGCCATTTACAGCTCTGCAAAATGTGTAGATGTGATGGAAATGGGTCTGTTGTGACCTTTCCTATACTATTTGTCTTTATTTTTGAAGAGAAACACACGCACACATATGAAATGATGGATGAAAACTTTGGCATCTGTGTTGGACACTTGAAAATGCATACTTGAAGGACATATTTTTGCCTAAAAGTTTGATGTATAAGGTACTTTTTTCCTGAAATTTTTTCATCTTGCAAAGTAAGTAGGGGATTTTAAACACCACTTCCAGATTTTTATATGATAACTGCAAACTTTTTCCATTTACCTGCACATTTGAAATGCATTGTTGGAAGCTCATTTTTCCTGAGAAATTGATGTATGATGCAAATTTGGAAAATATGTATTTTCTAGAAACATCATTATAAAAATATGCATTCTTTGCAAAAGTATGGCCATGGTGCCATTGTTGAGGCTTGGTTCTGAAACTCTGTTTCCTCATCTTTTATCTCACTTTGTGCAAAAATACTTATCATGAGAAACCTATAAATTTGAGCTAGTAAAATCTGGAAAGTGTATGGTCATTGTTTAAAACCTGTTTTGAAAATATTTACCTTTGTTTCACTACATACCTTTCAAAATTTGTATCATTTACCATTGAAGATGAATGAAAGAGATTAAAATTATAGACTTTACTTGTTCATCATGTTTTGCACTTGCAATCCTTTCCTTTTGAGTTCTTTG
This sequence comes from Taxus wallichiana var. yunnanensis, assembly GCA_018340775.1. Lineage (NCBI taxonomy): Eukaryota > Viridiplantae > Streptophyta > Pinopsida > Cupressales > Taxaceae > Taxus > Taxus wallichiana. The sequence continues at coordinate 1,011,057,713 of CM031242.1, forward strand.
CATGTGGCACTCTTTCATTTCTGCAATACTCAGTTATAGAATGCATATACATCTGAAGCTGGAAATTCAATGAAGTTAAGGAACCCTAAGATCTAATCATCTTCGTCTCCCTCTTTCAGGTGCATTGTAGCAGCAGCGAATCAAGCTTGGAGCAGCAGCTATAAGGAAGGGGATTCTTCTCTCAGGAAATGACAGGTCCCCTTTTCTTCCTTACATTTTCAGTTTTAAATTTATCTGCATTCTTTGCTTAGATAGTCATATCCCACGGCTTGTGTGGGAAAACTTGTACAATTTCCTTATGAATATATACAAATGTTTATGCAATGAGTTGTATGTTGCTTCCTTTACATTGTTTTTCATTTGCATAACTAAATGAACATCTGAAAACTTAATTGCTTACACACTTGCATATAATCATAAATAATTTGATAATAAATTATATGTACTTTTTCCAATCACTTGAAATTAGGAATGAATGAATGATCATCTAAAACAACTTTGCTTCTCCATCAGGACCTTGCATCAGTCTTCAATGGTTGATGCATGTTCTTAGTGAAGAAGACAACTGGAATGAAATCATATATGGGGAAAAGGCATCCTGGATCCACGAGTCCTAGTTGTTTATTACCCGTGTATTTGCCCAATCCTCCATTGAAAATGAGTAACCTGAAATTATTTTTGTGCCCGGCCCACCATGATGACCAAATATGGGCAACAAGTAAGTTGGATGAGAAAACGTCAATAAAGTGTTTCTATTTCCACCATAGAGGTTGAATACATGGCTACAACACATGCTTGCAAGGAATTGGTCTAGCTTCAAGGATATGTGCCTCGATTGGGTTTGTAAAAAGGCGGAGAAGGATAAGTTGTGACTCACATAATGTAATTTCTCTAGTAAAGAACCCTAAGTATCATGTTCGAACAAAGAACATTGATGTGTAACATTATTTTTCATAGATATTGTAGAAGAGAAGAGGGTGATGCTAGAAAAAGTTGAGACAAAGGTGATTGTGGCGATTCATTGACTAAGGCAATGTGTGTTGAGAAGTTTACTTGGTGCGAGAAAAGTAATGGGCTTAATAGTTTGTAGCTATTAAGGAATGATTTGTGTTCTCCCTAATGGAGTAGGCAACAAGGGGGATTGTTGGTAATTGCCTACCCATACAACACCCATGCAATAGTGTTAGGCTATTTTAGGTGTTTATTTTAAGAAATGGTTGCGTCTAACAATAGTAAACCTAACTTATCTTTATAATTCGTGTTAATATTCTTGTTAGTTCTAGTTTATTTTATATCTACTTATTTTTGCATTTTCGAGTTTAGTTTATTTCTTACATGTGGTTGCACAAAATCCCAATATATATAAAAATGATAGATAACTTGTTTTATGAAAAATATTTAAAATTCTAACAACCAAACAATAAATTCCTCTAATCCTAAATAGAATCACCTCTATAAAAATGTTAGTTTATATTTATTATATTTTTCATAGCCATATAAACATAATTATACCTTGCAATTAATACAATTTATTAAAACATCAATTATATTTTACAATCAAAAGCAAATATACAATCATACTACCATCAAATTTAACATTTAAAAAAATATATCTCTATTCAAAAATGAGAGTTATAATATGTATTGAATAATATTCTATATTATGAAAAATTAAGTAATTATCAAATGATATATTTTAACAAAACACTATATATTAAATTTAGCATATATTCTTCATTTTAACATACTTATGTAGTATACATGTGCGCATGAGATAACTTTATCAATTAAAAAGACTACTCAATGGTAGAGAATCATGTATGAGGGAAAAACATCTATATGATTTAAAGGAAAAGTATTCTTCGAAAAAATTTAAAAATAAAAATGGTTTAAATAAAACGAGTAACTCTAAATTATTATTTATTTATTTGTCAAATTAGTATGGGTTGTACTGATAATTTTTCTTGAATATTTACTCAAAAAGAAAAAGTATAACCAAACGGTTGACCTCTAAATCATCATTATCAAGAGTTTAAACTTAACAAATATGGTTTCTGCACTATCAGAGATCACTTTTTTTGTTGCAAACTGAGTCTTGGTAACCACAGGATTGCTCCCCACAGGACTTATAATGAAAATTGAAGAGAACGTACTTGTCAAAAATGGTGAAGGATATCTTTATTCTCCTTGAATTTGTTTTTGCTATAATTGCAACATTAAATGGCCTCGCCTGAATTTATTGCCTCCATCCAAAAGTCTGTTTCAAGAGAAAGCATAATGGGAGTGGAATGCTGGTGGCATGTAACGTGGATAATGTTCAAGATATTTTGCATAAGCAACTTAAAGAAAGATTTGACAAGTCTTTAATCCCTTTGTCTAGCCATATGTCCTCCCACTTTTCCTCATCATTGAATTCTCTCTTGCCTATGTCAACATGCTGCCTTGTCTAAATCTTCATTTCCATGCAGACATGGCATTCTCCTGGCAGGTTCATGTTCATGGCTTCTGGTCCTCACAATGCTAATATTGAAGCTCCTGTAGCAACCACCCATTGTTTTATTCACTAAAGCCTTTTGAAGCCTTGCATCGACATTTGAAGACAGAATTGGGGTAGGGGATATGAGCTTAAAGCCCTTATATTCCACACCCATCTCACCAATTTTAGCTATAATCTTGCAATTGAAGCTAGACTGATTTGGGCACCTTTTAAAACCTCCTGAAAAGTTCAGAGTCATTTATGTCCTTGAAAGAGACAAAAAGGCTTGTGATGTACTGATTTCTGGTTAGTAGCAAATATATTACGGGCCTTCTGAAATTCATGTAAATCTTCATACCTAATCTCCAATCTATCTAATTGTGACTATGTGTCACTTCAGAGCAATGAAGTCTGATACATGGAAAGAAAGCTCCGATTTTTTATGGATTCAATGATTGGGACATTTTTTTTCTTGTTGATGCCTCTGACATTCATCTTTACCATATGTTGTTGCTTTTAGTTCCTTCATTGTTTGGGTTGATATATCTTCTATCAAGGTTGATTTGCACCTTGAATTCTTCCCATATTTATTTGGAAACCCTGCTACCCTTTAAGGTGCTTGCATTTGTGAGAAATTTTAACACAATTTTCAATTCCTACCATATATAATGTCTCTCATATTTCTGATACATTTGATGTGGCATGGACACGTGATCATTTTTTGGCATCCAAGGCTTCCCATAAGACATTAAATTCTTAGGGAGTCAGTGAACTTTTGAGGCAATTTGTAATTTAGTCGTATGAAGCCTAATTCAATACATTGTTAGGATTATGTCTGGTGACTCTAATTTGAAAATGCAAGAAAAGGAAGTGCTAGAAACACATGCAAGCATGCCTTCATTTCATGTCACATCATTTGGTTTACTAAAAGACTTTGACAACATAATTTGGTATACTTTTTCATGCTTGTATGTGGTATATGGGATTATAGAAATATATAATTAGGTATGGTGCTACAAGCACTGTTTAGAGGGTCTTATTTTGTTTAGGGTCTTATTCATATTAAGTTTAATTATAGATAGAACATACACCTTGTGTTAGATAAGAAGGTCTACACTCTTCTTATTACCGCTAACCGTATCCACCTTCCTCATGGATGGTACATTACATATAGAGAAGGGGTTTCAACGAACTTAGCTAGATATTCAGTCTTATACAATAATATGAGACAATTTTTAAAAGTATAATATCTTTGGTACAATAATTTCTAGGATATACTTATTTATTTTTCAGAAATTATGTGGTTTTATATCGTTGTAACTTGTAAGAGCACCTAGGTTCAATTCAATTGTTTATATTGATGTGTAATGGCTGTGAAGTTTTATTTTTGTGTTTCTACCATTATTATATCTTATATGCTTAGGTGTAATTATTTTGCAGTAAAAATATCAAAAAATAAATGGGGAAATATTATTTTTGTAGAGAAACATTTGTGCAATTTCTTCTAAACCATAATTAAAAAATACAGTTTACTATCTTCTTATGTATGGCCTCTACTAATATACAATTTTTAATAACTCTTTATAATATTTTTTGTTTTATTGTATTATAACTAAGGATGAAATTGAAAATATAGATTAATCTTAATGGAGGAGTCCCTCCTTTTGATTTCGTAAATAAATTTAGTTTTTATTAACTTCCTATTTCATTTTTTTGCAGGATATTTGTGATTCTCTTTCTTTGGCGGTAAAGAAAAGAGTGTTGTCTCTAGACGAACTTTAGGTGGGTTTCAATACTAATTGAAGTATTTATTCAATTGTTTTGTTTATTACATGTTATGGACTAAAAAATTATTGTAGAGATTTTTCATGTTATTTGGTTTGGATTGTTCCATTTATATTTGTAGTTGGCTCCAATCCTTTTTCCAAAGTGACATGTGGGGGCACGTGCCTTCATCAATGACAGGATTCATTATGTGCTGAGGGGCTCATTCCCCAATGAGGCCATTTCGAAGCGTCCCAAGTTGGACGTTAGACTGATCAACGACAAGGCTTTTAAAGCTTCCCATCATACCTAAGAACATCTTGGTGGACTAACATACTTATTTTCCCTCTCTAGTTTAATATGATGCAGACTAGAAACACAATTCCCCTCCCCACAATGGGATTGACATTAACTACGCCTCACTTGCAGAGGGAGGAAGAGTTTAAGTATATTCAATGTGTTGTTAATGTTTTTCATTACAAAAATATTCCGAGACATGTCGTTGAAAGTGGCGCTGATGCATGTAACAAATAACCGCTTTATTGGATGCATATAGAGTTCACCCTACAACCATGGAACACCTACCAATTATTCAAGTTTCTTCAAATTGGAGCTACAACAAGAACCATAAAGGTGATAAATGGAAAAAGTGACCGACACAAGCAATTGTTCGGGTCCACCCAAGATTTGTGGATGTCCCAACTCAGGATTCAATGTCATATGACCTTTTCTGTTGGTCAAAACTCCTTTTATACAAGCATTTTAGAAATATTACCTCCGAATTTGGCTCAAGCCCACATGACATCAACAACACTTGGGACATGTTCAAGCACACAACTACAGTCGTAGCATGCTTTACGCACTACCTTGCACACAGGACTGTTATAGATGTTAGTTCGACTTAGAGTTCGAATGTAGTATTCAATGTGAACCAATGCAAAAATGGCAGGTATTCACACAACTTCGCCTAGAGATAACAAGGGTCTTGACAATATTGATATGTTGGGGAAATGAGACTTCGACATACACAATAATTGGAGCATACATGACGTTACACAAGATTTGAAACTAATTGGTTCATCATTCATCGAGAGAGAAAAGGTAGACACAATTAACAATAGCATGCAAGTCACACCACCATCTACAACACTTCCTTTATCTTCAGAACAACAACTAGCTCTTGATACCATACTACACCATTCAACAAACAAAACCCATCTACCTCCACTAAGATTGATAATTCAAGGAACGAAAGGCACAAGAAAATCATTTCTGATAAATAAAATCCAGAATACATTCACAATATGAAGCACATCTCCCGCACCTCTACTTGTTCTTTCCCCTACTAGTGTTTCATATTTCAACATCTTTACATCCACAATCCACGACCTTACGTATTCCAATCAAAGAACTAAAACCCTGAAGGTAGTACATTATCGGCATTTCAAGAGTCACTTTGAAACATACAAAATATTTTCTTATTGATGAAATGAGTTTCATCGGCCCAAAGTTACTAAGCAAAATTAAAAGTAGGATCTGCAAAGCTTTCCCACACTCAAGAACATCCGAATTTGGGAACAAATCGGTCATCTTCTTGGCCGACCTCGCCAATTACCACCTTGGTTTTGGACAGTCCTCTTTATGCAAGTAATTCATATGGAGCAACCCTTTAGAAGGGATTTCATTCTTCCATTACATTACAAACAATATTTTGGAAACAAGGAACAACCAATGCATGGTTTCATTCCAGAATTTACTGCTCCACATGCAAGATTCAACCCCTCTAATTGAGGATTGGGAACTCTTAATGTCTCACACAGACACACACCTAACTCAACAAGATATCAAGATTTTTAAAGACACACCACATTTGTTTGCAAAAAACGATTTGGTAGACTCCCACAAACTTCAAATGTTGAAGGCATTGGATGTTCTGATTGCCCAATCCATTGCTGAAAGTAACAGGTGGTCTGGACCGGAAATCCTGATGATGATCAGTTGGAACACAAATTTTTTGTCTGCAAATAACAAAAATCATGCTTATTGCAAATCTATGGGTTGACACAAGCCTCATGAATGGTGCCACATGAACAATCAGCGACATTGTCTACGACACATCAATGCAACCACAAACATTACCTTTATTTGTTATTGTTAAATTTAATAGATACAATAGCCCATGTTGGGATCCCTCCAACCCGTTACATATTCCCATACCCCCTATTTTGAGAGGGAATCGAAGACAATTGCTGATTAAAATGGCCTGGGGATTAACTATCCACAAGTCATAGGGACTTACTTTACACAGAGAAACCGTCAACATTAGAACCACTTTGAAAGGCAAGTGGTCGACTTTCGCATCTTTCTCTAGAGTTCCCTCGCTTGAAAATCTGCACATTTCACTTACTTTTTCATTCAAGATATACTCAAATATGGCGCACATACCAACACTTGGAGCAAGAAGAAATGAGGAAGCAAGACTACTATCACTCAACCCATCGTAAATACTACCCTCTACTTTGATAGCACCTCCACTACTACTATACTCAACACTTCTTGTATCCAAAGCGACACTGCTGCTCAAGGGGTATCAAATGTAATCATGTTTATTGAAACTAAAAATTCCCACTAAAGGCTACCATTCATGATATAAAAACTGCAAATGTATACATGTCTCATTATGTGCATGTAGATCTACATTTATTTGATGTTGTGAAATATGATATGCAACTTTAAATGTATGAATTTGTAACATAATTAAATGTACACATACAACATTTCAATGTAATGTTTCAACTAAATTCCTACACTACAACTATCAATCACACACATTATCAATTGTACAATAAATGTTTTTCCAACAAAACACCAACCGAACAACCAATGCACAACTAACACAATAAACCCGAATTAAATACATACAACATCAACTATAAAATAAATTAACTATCAAAAACGGTATCAAATGTATTCATGTACGAATTTTTAACAAGTTTGAAATGTAGAAACAACCTTAAAATTAAGTGGCCCATCTATATTTCTACACTTATGAAATCAATCACACCCCTTATCAACATCAACTACAAAAGTAATAATTATACCTCTAAAACAAATAACATATACCGTTCGGCATTCACATTGCATGAAACACATGTGATTGCTAGTTTTAACAAATTTATGCAAAGATGCATACGCACACCGATAAATTTATCAATTAAAAAAGACTACTCAATAATAGAGAATCATGTATTAGGGAAAAACATCTATATGATTTAAAGGAAAAGTATTCTTTGAAAAAATCTAAAAATAAAAATGGTTTAAATAAAAAATAGTAATTCTAAATTATTATTTATTTATTTGTCAAATTAATATGGGTTGTACTGATAATCTTTTTTTGAATATTTACTCAAAAAGAAAAAATATAACCAAACAGTTGACCTAAAAATCATCATTATCAAGAGTTTAAACTTAACAAATAATGAAATATATAAAAATTCACAAATCAATCTACAATTTTCAACCAAAGCTTTCAATAAAGTTGATTAGGAAAATTAAAATATAGAGATTTCTATTGTTCTTTCTATATGTAATATGTGTGACTTGCAGCAATTGTGTTTCTAATCACCCTTTTATTTTTCGATTTACTTTAATTGCCAATTTAAATTTCCTTTTCGGAAGTAGAAGCACAAATAGCAATCATCTCCTAGGTAAATAACACCATCGGCTCATATCCATATTATATATTTCATGACTATTACGTGAGCATAAGGGAAAATAAATTATTATTCACATGAATCTCATGTCTCTCTTCTTAAAACATTTCCTTTATAAATATTAAGTCAAATTTAATATTACTAGGAAGTGCATTTTCAAGGTAGAGGGTTGGAATGAGCGAATTTGGATGGAAAGAAATGTTTTTGTCCCCAATAATTGTTGCACTTATTTGATTCATAATTCTTATAAACATTGTTTATTGATCAAAAGAGATTGTTGAAGATATTTTCTAAATATTAAATTTTTATATAATTTTATTAGAACTCAAAGTATACATTGACGAGGAGGAAGGAGTATATAAATTAGATGCTTTATGCGTAAAGTGTGCAGATTATTTTGGTTTCATTTCAGAATGAGTATAGGCAAACTAATTACAATGATGGTAACAACTTTTGAGAATCATAACCAAACTCTATCTCAGAACTTTTTATGGATAAATCAAAAAATATATTTCCTCGTATGTTAGTATATGATATTTCGTGATCATTTTTATATTTTTATTGAACAACTAAGTAAGAAAATTGATAGCCAAATCTATTTGTTTTTGTCAATATGGGGTCTTGATGCAGTCATCCTGCATACATGCTTCAATTCAACTAAAATTATTTCTTAGAAGTCATCAAATCAACTTGAACGATCACTTTCAATCAATATTCATTACTTAGCTTCTCAAGCCCAATCTTGCTCAAAAGCCCTAGAATGCATAAAACATTATATCTAAGGCTAAAATAACTTCATACATGTTTAACAACACCAAATACACCTGCTCAAATCACTAAACTAGTTTCATTACTCCATTTTGCATGTTTTCCCTTTTTGACCTCATATGCCCTTAAGACCAAGTTCTTTGCTCTAACCATGCATTCACTCTTCCATAGCTTTCTAGGAGTTATTACTAGGCTCATTAGTTCACATTTAACTATGTCAACTTGCCCCTAAAATCTCAGCTCTCAATTCTTTATACAATTCCTTGTAGGTCTCTTTTTGTGTTTTGGTCTACAAACCTCCATTAGGTCTTCTACACCACACTGTCATGATTATCTCCTCCTCCAAGGATTGTCCAAGCACAAAGTTGTAATTTTTAGGCATCTATTAAGGTAATTTGTAATGTCCCATTTTCCCAATCGAAGACCTTTGGCCTATTTTGTCAACCCAACAGCCAAAGGAAAAATATAAGGGTGACTTAAGTCACAATAAATTATTATAAAGTGTTATAAAAATAAAATAAAATTATTAAAGCACTTATATTAATTTATTTGGCTTAATAAAAATAAATAATAATCCCTATGGTCAATACGAGGGGCAAATATCATTGTGAAGGGGTTATTATATTTTATTCTTGGGCCAAAGAGGAATAATGAAGTTAGGAAGGATAAAATATTATTTATGTCTTGTATTCCTCCTATGGAAAATGTCATTTGGAAGTCCAAAGGTCACTTTCATGGGAAGTCTAAAGGTCACTTCCATTTCAAATTCCAAAGATCACTTTCATGGGAATTCCAAAGGTCACTTTCATTTGGAATTCTAAAGGTCACCTTCATTTGGAAGTCCAAAGGTCACTTTGGGTCCCATTTCCTATATAAAGAAGAGGTCGACCTATGTAGAGGCATTCCAGATTTTTGATATGATATTTTCTCTTGCATGTGAGCTCTGAGCTTGTGCAAATAATCCAAGGACGAAACCCCTTAGGATTATATCTCTTGCGTACAAAAATCCCAAGAGTATTGCGAGAGATTTCCACTCAAGATTTCTCATTGATTGTAATCTGGTTTTCAGTCATTTCCAGAGTGTATTTTGAGGGTATTTTGGAGAATAAATTGCAGCAATTTTTCTTCTATTGGATTGACCCAATCGGGACTGTTTTGGCATGTTCTATTAGGTATTTAAATCTGATTTCTCAAATCATCTACAAGTTTTGTGAAGTGAATCAAAGCAATTTTATAAATTTTTAGAGGGTTTATTTACTAGTTTTTAAATCTGATTTTGAGCGGCGTTTGTGGTGTCAATAAATTCATATTTTTGTATGTTTGAACTCCTAAAATTAGTAGCAATCATTTGTGATAAATAAATAATTTTTTGGAAGCCATTTATGTGTATTTTTCCATCAAACCCTAGTCGACCTGCCCTAAAATAATTCTGATTTGCCCTAGGATTATTGTCATACATTCTCTGGGTCTGTTTCAAGGGTTTGAGAGTGAAAAATAATTATTGTGGGCTGATTTGGGTGTGCTTGCATACAAAACCCTAGTCGCATTTTGCAGAAATTATTCCAGTTTGCCCTAGTTTATTTTCCCTAGTTGTCAAAAGTATATTTTGTTATTTTGTGAAGTGGGAAAAATTCATATTTGGGAAAAAGATCTATTGGGGATATTACAATGGAATCAAAGCAATGTTCCTTCCACCTGGAGGGTTTTTTATTTGATGAAGCCACGAGAGGTTGGTGATAGAGATGAATTGTGGGAGTTAGACAGAAAATCTCTCCATAAGATCCGTGAAGAGATATTCTTAGAGGAATGGTAGACCCAGATCATGAGCTTCTCAAGACTATGATTACTACATAGCAGTGGATGATACGAGACCATATGCAACATGATGATGTAAAGGATGGATGTGGGTAGGAAAATATACAAACGTGACAGGAGGGATAGGTTTATATCAATGGCTAGCAGTCACAGGAGACACAATAGGTCACCTACAGAGGTTGGTAGCATAAGGGATTCCCTCATTTGTGAGAGGAAGGCATTTGACCTTATAGCTTCAAAATTGTTTATGCATGGAAGGAATAGTGAGTTGTCGGATATGGATGATACAACTCTTCATGAGATTATTTTGGTGTCTTCAAGTTCCAATGAGGTATGCAAAAATTTATATGATGAATTTGATAGACATGTTGATGATTTATTTACATCATCCTTACAAGAGGTTCCACTTGAATATTCTACTTTAGAGGTTAGCATAAAGCATGTTAGTGTTTTGGGTAGAAATGGCATGGATTCATGGGGTCCTTCACATGAGGATAATTCAAAATTTTCAGTTGATGATCATGTCCTTCATGGAGTTGATGATTTTGTGGATGACATTCGTAGTGGACCAACCACTCATGAGTTGTCTTTGATGGGTGTTGAAGACATCCATAACTCATCTTTGGTTATGTCACCGATTTACTATGATATGGCAACTCCTTATTTGTTGATTGGTGACTTCATCTTCATTGATTTGTCAGGAATTAATAGTTTTCCTACTTGGAATTCCATGTCACTTTCCACTTTTGCAGGATTTACATCAGCTTTTGGTAGGCATTAGAGTATGGAAAACTCAATGCAAGAGGAGTAGACTTCACGGAATGCAGATTGGGTGGTAAGAGGTACATCATCTTTGTTGTTGCAGCAGTATTATCATGATGACATTCAACCCATCATGAACCAGAACACTCATAAATTGATGCAGTGAAGCCAAGTCATCATGGAGTTAGAGAATGATGATACTCCAAGGTATGTAGTGAATGATGATATGTCTAATTTGTTGATCTCTTTACCTTGTGAGAAGCATGAAAAATCAGAGAGTGGAGTTTAAATTATGGAATATGCTAAACCTTTGGTCCATACTCATATTTACAAGCATCAAGGGATCTATATTTCGTGGCAAGATTTACTTCATTTGACAGGTGTACATGAGCTAGGCTTGTGGAACATTTCAACATGTTTTTCTCTTGTGCATGACAATTGGATAAAACAAGATCAGAATTGCTTGAGGGCAAGCAATTTTTGGGAAGGGAGAACTATAATGTCCCCTTTTCCCAATCGAAGACCCTTGGCCTATTTTGTCAACTTGATGTACGAAGGAAAAATATAAGGGTGACTTAAGTCATAATAAATTATTATAAAGTACTATAAAAAATAAAATAAAATTATTAAAGCACTTATATTAATTTATTTGGCTTAATAAAAATAAATAATAATCCCTATGGTCAATACGAGGGGCAAATATCATTGTGAAGGGGTTATTATATTTTATTCTTGGGCCAAAGAGGAATAATGAAGTTAGGAAGGATAAAATATTATTTATGTCTTGTATTCCTCCTATGGAAAATGCCATTTGGAAGTCCAAAGGTCACTTTCATGGGAAGTCCAAAGGTCACTTTCATGGGAAGTCCAAAGGTCACTTCCATTTAGAAGTCCAAAGGTCACTTTCATTTGGAAGTCTAAAGGTCACTTTCATTTGGAAGTCCAAAGGTCACTTTCATTGGAAGTCCAAAGGTCACTTTGGGTCCCATTTCCTATATAAAGAAGAGGTCAACCTATGTAGAGGCATTCCAGATTTTTGATATGATATTTTCTCTTGCATGTGAGCTTTGAGCTTGTAAAAATAATCCAAGGATGAAACCCCTAAGGATTATATTTCTTCATGATTTAAAAACGCCAATAAGTATTGTGAGATATTTCCACTCAGGATTTCTCATTGATTTTAATCTAATTTTAAGTCGTTTCCAATAGTGTATTTTGAGGGTATTTTGGAGAATAAATTGCAGCAGTTTTTCTTCTATTGGATCGACCCAGTTTGGGACTATTTTGGCATGTTCTTTGAGGTATTTAAATCTGATTTCTATTGTCAAATCATCTACAGTTTTTGTGAAGTGAAGCAAAGCAATTTAATAAATTTTTAGAGGGTTTTAGTGGGTTTCTTTACCAGTTTTTAATTCAGATTTCAGATCTGATTTCTAAGTGTTTATGGCATCAATAAATTCATATTTTTGTATGTTTGAACTACTAAAATTAGTGGCAATCATTTGTGATAAATAAATAATTTTTTGGAATCCATTTATGTGTGTATTTTCCATCAAACCCTAGTCGACCTGCCCTAAAATAATTCTGATTTTCCCTAGGATTATTGCCATACATTCTCTAGGTCTATTTCAAGGGTTTGAGAGTGAAAATTAATTATTACGGTCTGATTTGGGTGTTCTTGCATACAAAACCCTAGTCATATTTTCATAAATTAGTCCAGTCTTCCCTAGTTTATTTTCCCTAGTTGTCAAAAGTATATTTCGTTACTTTAGTGAAGTGAGAAAAAATCATATTTGGGAAAAATATCTATTGGGATATTACATAATAGACCTTCCCTAAAGTTTCATTACTCAACTCCAAATATTGCGTATACTTCCTTTGTAAACTTCACCTTTTAACTAGACTTTTGACCGTGTTTGAAGTTCTCCGTCGAATGTCGCAAAAGTCAAGAAATTTCACCCTTAGTTTTAAATTTTCTTCCTATATCTCTTTCTACATGGAATTGAAATTTTATGTTGAAAATTTTAGGTCAAAATGAGGAGGTTTTCCTTTCAAAAGAAAAATCTTAGCACTCACACTTACTTAACTCTCTCAAATGAGCCTACGAGAAGGGTATTATTTGCACAAATTTCCCCACTGAATATTCAATACTTAAAACTCTTTGTGGAAGTCTATTTACACCTTATTCTAAAGAAAATAATCATAGTGGAGCTCCAAATTTCCCAAATTAACAAATATACCTCCTTTCCTACTCAAATCTGACTATACAATTTTACATTCCTAATTGTGTTTGATCTCTTTACTTCTTGAATATTAAAGGCTATTGAACTATTTCCTTTTGTGTCTCTACAAATAATATGATCCATTACAAAGTATTTTAAGACCCTGAAGATTCATTAAAACTATCTTCATACTTACTTCTTTTCATCGCTTACTAATAAATCCTTCCAAGCTAGTGCACAATCAGTCATACTTGATATTAACAACTTTAGGCCTCATAATATATTCTCCTTTGTTTGAACATCTCATGATCTATGAGAATTGATGTAAATATTCTCTCTTTAGGCTTCCACTCATGGATTCTTGAATAAGAATTAATTCACACCTACCTTCCTTTCTTAACAAAAGGTTTGGTCATGCATGGTTTTAAGATAAAACTTTGATTTTATAGACTTTATGAATCTTAGGTTCTTCCTCATATTATTATCTTTCCTTCAACTCAAAATATTTAATTTCTCAAACCTCTGCACTACTTCATAAATGGATAGTAACTATTACTAAAATTTGAGATTAGATTCCACAATCCTCACTCAATCTTCACAGTCTACTTTCTGAGTTCCTCTCCTTATTAATCCTTCAAATTTGGTTTATCAACCCTTACCTATTTTCTTTGATCATGTGAATTCTATATTTACCAATCCTCAAGTCATAATCTAGTCCTTAAAAACTTCTTAATCATTGAAACAATATTTTGGGACTTCAAACTCTCTAGGATAGAGCATGCACACTATGCTTTCTTGAGTTTCTTAACTTGTTTTCTATATGAGGGTTACCAATAACTTTCTAAATAAATTTCAACACTAGTATTTACCTTTTATAAACTTCTCCCTCATCAAATTTTTCATGAAAAATCAAATACTTGTGCCCATCGTCCATTCCTTGTTAGCATAATACCCCAAAACTTGCTTAACTCTAGACACAAAAGATGTCACATCCGGAATAGAGTTATTTCTAGGTTATTCACTTAGACATGGATTATTTAAAAGGTTCCAAGGTTTATCCCTCTGAAACACATCCTCGATAATCTTGATTCATAGTCCCCTTTTATGATTAACTTATCAAAATCCATAATTTTTCCATAACAATCACTGTTGACATACCTTATTTCATCTTACCTAACCTCTATCAAGCCCTCATCTTCCTCCAGTTTTTGTTTTGAACTCCATACAAGCTATCATTCAAATTCATCCAATACTTTCTAATGATTTATAAAAATTATAATCAATCAATTACCTTAGTTTAGTTTCCCAACATGCAATAGAGTGCCTTCATGCTTAAAATTATCTTCTTGTAATTCTCACCAAGATCCCCGAGGATTGTGCTCCTTCCTAACCTTGTAATAACAATTATCCATCAATTTAAATGAGATTAAGACATAAGCTCATCACTATATCATACATAATAGCTCAATTTAAATGCAACACACAGTTTTATATCTCAAGAAGTTTCTTGATGAATATATCAATGATCTATTAACAAGCTTCCTTGAGCCACTAAAGCTCTGTTACTCATATTTTCTCTCTTCATCACCTTTACAAACTTGTAAAATCTCCCTCTATTCAAATGCATAGGATTTTTCATAGAATTTTGGAGGTAGTTAGGTTTTTCTCACTTAACCATACCATGATTAGGTCAACTTAAGTGATTTCTTACCATAGTAAGGGTAGAGTAGGAGAGTTTACATTATGAGCATCTTATTACACTTATTTCAAGCCTACACTAACACCTAGAAGTCTAACTTACTAACACTAGGCTAGATTACACAACTAGGCACATTTGAATATTTAAATATGAATTTTGGAGGGAAACCTCCAAAATGTCATTTATTACATCAAGAGGGGGTCCATATATACTAAATAGGACCACAAACACCCTAAGTACCCCTAGAGAACCTAACCAAGGAAAAATTGTATATACATGATGCTCCTACATCAGGTCTAGACACCCAAGTAAACAAGACCACAATATTATCAAAGAAAGGAGTGGATGCATATAATTGTATAAAATGCTCAATAATGTTGCAATTTTCGGTATCGATAATTTTTTTTTATGAATCTTCTATCTTCTCCATGTTTGAGGTACTTTCTTTCATTGTATTTCCTACACACATGACCATGTTTTCAAATTTACATCAAAGCTATATGCCCATCTAAAACTTCAAATCAAACCAAGTTCTACACATGGTTCAAAGAGGGAAAAAATAAAGGAATAACAAATAGGTGCATTACTTTCAACAACAGTTATTATCACGCTCCTTGCATAGCTTCAATTCCCAACATTGAAACACAATAATATAAAAACCTATTATATTACATCTTCTCGATGTGGGAGATACAAAGTGTTCTCATGAATAATTAGATATCAGCATCTTGTAAATCAATGTCCATCTAGTTTTTCGACTACCATAGTTGTGCTTTGCATTTATTCAACATATACTTACTTCAAAAACATTCAAAACCTTCTTCCCAATTTAATGCCCCTATCCACGTAACACATAGCTAAAAACCCCTACCCACATATGTTTTTATCATTTTTTGTTTTTGAAGTAAGTGTTTTGATGGAGTAAGCATAGGGATAACGTGTGTGTAATTTGAAATAATGGAAGACATAATTCCCACTTATATATAAAGGAAAATAATTTATTACACTAAGATCCGTCAATAAAGCAAACAATGAAAAAATAGAATCGACCAAATATTTGGAAGAGACATATTTTTTTTTAATATACTATTTCTAAGAAATATAAGACAAACATTGGCACCCTTTTAGTTACAAATTCCCTATTAGAGATGTATGTATTTTTTGAAAGCGTGCTAAACGTGCATGGGTTATTTCACCAAATTTACATAAATGTGAAAAACCCAAACCTAGACTTTATTATGGGCTTTATTAATGCCTTTATTGAACAAAGAACTCATAATAAGGTCTTTTTAAAAAACATTTTTTTGCATGTATTACAATTTGCATTACATGAGACTACATACCTATGGGCATTATTTGAACAATTCGCATGCTTTCACATTTTGCATACATATTTTCCAGGGCAATTACAAATAAAAAATCTTACAAATGTCATTTATCCTTAACGCTTGGGTGAATGTCCACACCTTGTTTCAAAGCTCCTTCTTTGAAAAAGGTTGGGAGTATGTTAGCAAAAGTGGACCTATCAAGTTGGAAAATTGTTGTTTGCATTTGGTGATACATTGTGACGGTTTAAAGAGAACCAAAAACAAGGGAATAAGCGATATTTAGGGTTCAAAGAGAACAAAAATAAGATTAAAAGAAGTTATTATTTCACTAGAATAACTTAATTTTAGTAGTAGTTACCATCTCACTCCCTACATAACTTCGAGGTGCCCGACATAGAAGCACAATAATATTTTTAAAAAGCTATTATTTCACCACCTCTTCTCATAGAAACACAAATAACAATAATATCCTTGGTGACGCACATTATCTACTAATATCCGTATTTGTGAGCATAAGGGAAAATAAATTACTACTCACATGAATCTCAAGTCTCTTGCTAAAACATTTTCCTTTATAAATATTAGTTCAAATTTTATAAATTATATTGTTGTTAATTTAAGTGAAGGTTTGTTTCTATGTGTATTTATGACATTGTGATTGGAATCATTATTTTGATTTTTATTATATCATGTTTTTATTGCTCGTATTGCATGAGGTTTTGACCCCTCCTAACTTAAGCTACAATTATACTCCCTTTTTATTTTCGTGTTCAATTTGAATATCTTCATCATGTAATATAGGTAAACATGTGTTCATATCAAAATAAAGGATACGTGCATGACATGTTTTTGTTATTAATATTCTTGATATACTTGTTCCAATTTTGAAGGTTTGATAGATCATTGGAATTCTCAACTAAGAATGCCAAATAAAACCCTTAATAATTTAGGTCTATAGATTCGACCAATTACAAAAGAACTACGAGCAAAGTATGAAAAAGGTCAAACATCAAGTGGTGGAAGTTGCAGAAACACATGAAACCCTAGCGAGAGAATTTTTCATCCCAAATTCCCTTCCCTATATATATATATATTTTCATCCCAAATTCCCTTCCCTATATATATATTTCCATCTACATTAACCTGAAAATTGCACCGAAAAACCCTATACTCAGAATATATAACTTATTTTGTACACCTAAAACATGTATAAATTATTTTTAAATGAATTTATTTCTCCATGATGTCTTTAAATAATGGTGGTCATGTAGCATTTTGGTTCATTTATATGGTCTTGTCAAATTCTTTTTTATGAAATAGTCATAAAAGTTCCAAAACATTATAACAACTACATAACTCCAAGAGATCATGTAAATTGATGATAAATCTCATCTTAAAGGGATGCAAATTTTTCCTTCACATAATCTAATAGGGCCTTTGACCCATGCTCTAAAAATATTTCTTCTATTTCTTCTTAATGAATTTCCATTGACTCTCAAACTATGCAAGAATTAATCCAAAAGTCCCACCTTCGGTGGAAACATTCCAATATTGTTGTCAAATAAATCAAGCTCCACCAAGCACGTAAAATGTTGGAAGTCCTCTGGAATACTAGACATATTTTTCCTGGCCTACACCAAGAATGTAAATTTTTATCAAGCTAGTTATATCAAAAGGGAATTCTTGTAAATGCATGCTCCTCAAATATAACTCTTGCAATTGTGGCATATGGGATAATGCAAGAGGTTTTGGCAATGCATTAGCTGAAATTCCACTCAAATCAATAAATTCAAGCTTTGAAAATGTGACAAATTCACCTTATGGGATGTTGGTAAGGGATTTATATAAATAAATAATTTTAAAGCTAAAAAGACATGAAAAACTTGTACCAAGCCACTCCTCTATCTTGCTATCTCGATAGAAGTAATGTTTTGATAAAAGTACATTATGAAATATCGGTTGGTAATTCTTAAATTTATTCTTACAAACATATAAATTATGTAATTCTTGGTCCATATATAGTAGGTGGTATAGTTTCCAACCCTACCCCATTGATTAATAAATGTTTTAAAGATAATGCATCCTTAACCACAATTTCAATGATTTCCTTCATTTATCTTGCATCTAGTTGTTGAAGTGGTGAGTTCCCTTTAAGATGATCAAATGTCAAGCACCTTCTGGTAAAGTAAGTTAGTTTTTTTGGATCTCTCCCCCAATCTAATGTCTATCTTAAGAGATTCCATGAAAACCCATTTGGGTGGAGACTACTAGTAAGTGGGGCTTCTCCCAGGTGTCAGTAGTTTAGCCGGGAGATGTCATGTAAATTCCTATGGGTGGAGGTCATTGATGTGTATGGGATGATCCACTTTGTATAAAGGTTTATCCAAGGAGACTTCGTAAAATCTCATTTGAGTGGAAGATCCGATGTGTTTGTGATGTTGCCTTATTCCAATAGTTTTATTGGGATATTCCATGAAAAACCTTATACGTGAAAGTCCCTAATGTGGCGGGTTGCTTCCTTGGCTAATCAGCTTAGTAGGGGAGAAGTTACGAGTGGAATGAAATTTTGTATTTCGAGATACAGCGATTCTATAAAATTTGAATTTTATTATGAATCTAAGAGTACAACAATGTAATAAATGGAATATACTAAAATGTAAATGCTAAGTAATTTATTTGATATTTAAAATGAAATGAAATGAAAGGGGAAAGGTACTTACCTAAATTGGAATTACCTCACAGTGATGCGGGACATAACAAAGTGATGAACTAGAGGAACAAAGTTTCGTAATGATCCTTAGAAAATTACAGAGAGGCAGATCTAACTAGACTAGGGTGCCTAGGGAAGGATGATGGCGCTTGGGGCGCCACGGTCTGAAATTTAAGTATGAAATTTAAGCACCTTGGTCTATGGAACTATCATCACCAATCCGAAACTATGATAATTCTTCACCGAGAACTCCTCGTGTTATGATTATTTACTAATGCATGACCTTTAGTTTGGTGGATGTAATCTGAAACAAAACAACAACATAACACAAGAATACCATCGACTATGATAAGACGGAATGATGACAAATCTGAAATATCAAAGTAAATTATAACATGAAATTGTTACAATCTCACCCATGAGGTAATTCAAGTGTTATTGACTTCACTTGCTTTTCACCAAGACTATGGGAGAAACTTTACAATTACACCTCTTAATGGCTTCTTCAACACACCTTTAAAGCGATGGCTTCCTTCGCACACTTCCTACAATATTTCTCACTACTTCCTTCTATGCTAAATGAGGGGGTGGCCTCTCTATTTATAGAACTTCCGGGCTTATCCGTCCTATCTCTAAGATAGGATAAGAAATCCACTCTGACGAATCATATTCCATACCTTAACTCTTATCTGTACATGTAAGCTTATCTTTTAAGATAAGATAAACCTTATCATTTTACATGGGTTCCACATTTTTAGACTTTTTACAAATAAAATACACAAAATATTTATGACCTCACTCCTTGTCCTTATTACCAATATAATATTTCTAATTCCTAATCATGTAGACCCTACTTCTCTAATTACCCAAACTTTGACATTTTAACATTACCGGACCACTTACGACAAATATTTACTTTTTACAACATTCCTATTGTACTTTGACTATTACCGTACTCCACATTATTGGTGGCACCGTACTGATGGCGTCGTTATCTTCTATCAGACGCTACTACTAATTATACTTAACAACATCCTATTCCTAATACATACATTAATGAAATAGAAATTACGGAGGAAAATTTTAGTGTCGACATCTTCCCCCTTCCTAGCTTCTACTCCGTCCTCGGAGTAGACTATTCTGGTGCTTGGAAAATATTCAACTTGTCATGGTTGACCCATTTCGTAATGGGAGTGCCATCCAATTCCTCCAGTCGGTATGTACCATTTTCATGCACAACTACTATTTTGTAGGGCCCCATCCATTTTGGAAGAAATTTTCTCTGTCTTCTTTTTTGTATCTGGAATCATATACTAGAACCAAGTCATTCACATGAAATGGAGACCAACGGATCTTTTGATCAAAGTATTCCTTCTGCTTCATTTTATTCTTATAGCTTGTATCCTTAGCTATTTCCCTCATTTCTGTAGCAAATGAAGATGTATCAACCTTTCTTTTTGAATCACTTTCATCCATTCTTTCATTTTCCATTACTCTGACCGTGGGAATATCAAACTCAATAGGAAGAACTGGATCAATGCCATAAGCCAACTGAAATGGGGAGTATCATGTTGCTGACTTTGATGTTGCCCTATATGCCCACAATGCTGCATGAATCCTTTTATCCCATTTATGTACTGCAAGGCCTGCATCTTTTGTTAGAATTTGACACAACACAAAATTTGTTCGCTCCACTGTCCATTTGTGCTTGGCTTGTATGTTGTTGCCTTCCTGTGCTTAATAGAAAACTTATTGACTAGGGCTTCTACCACCTCATTAATGAAGTGGCTTCCTTGATCTGTTACAATTTCTAATGGGCAACCAAATCTGGTGACAATGCGTTCATACATGAACCTTGCCACTTCATCCATGGAAGTTGTTTTCAATGGCCTAGCTTCAACCCACTTGGTTAAATAATCTGTGGCAACTACAATATACTTATTTTGGCATGATGTAGTTGGAAGTGGACCTACAATGTCTATTCCCCACTTTTCAAAGGGACCAAGGGGAAGAATAGGACATAATGGAGCTGATGAAGTCTTACGGTTACCATGTGTTTGACAAATATCACATGTCTTACAATAATTATAACAATCTCTAAAAAGAGTGGGCGGTGATAACCTGCATCCAAGATCCTTCTTGCTATAAGTTGTCCAGAGAAGTGCCCTCCACATGTACCATTGTGGAATTCTTCTAGCAGTTCCTTCCTTGATCATGTCCAATTGCCCTCTTGTACTGTCCATCAGGTCCTATTCGAAATAATACTCCATGTAGAATAGAATATGGACGACTGACTTGAGTAATCTTTCTCTTAGTCTTTGCATTGGCACCATCAGGAAACTTGAATTCATTCATATAATTCTAAATATCTATGTATTCACTAGGGATTGTGTCAAGGGATAACAAGGTTGCATCGGGGAAATCATCATCATCACAAGATGATCCTAAACCATCATAGGCTCGAGAGAGTGCATCTGCATTGACATGCTTCTTTCCTGGCCTATCTATAATATCAAATTCAAATTCTTGTAGCAAAATTATCCATCTTGCTATCCTCCCCGATGGGTTAGGCTTATTTACAATATATTTTAGAGCCACGATGATCTCATCTACAACTAGAAATTTTTGCCCTAGCAAGTAATTTCTAAACTTCTTTACAAAGAAAAATGATAGCGAGCCTCTTTTTGATTCTGGTAAGATAATTTACCTCAAGACTCGCTCATTTGTCTCGCTCCTAAAGTAAATTGGATGTTCATTCCCATTTTCATCCTTTTGGCTCAAAGTACTTCCTAGTGCTGCATCCGAGGCATCGCAGTGTACACAATGAATGGCTTGCTCCAACTGGATTCTTCAAAACAGTGAAGACACCAAGGCTTCCTTGATTGTCCAAAAGCTTCATGCGCCTTATTTCTCGGTTCATAAGTAACATCCTTCTTCAAGAAGCTGGGTTAGTGGTTGTGCAATCTTTGAGAAATTCTTGATGAACCTTCTATAGTAACCCACATGGCCTAAAAATGATCTCAACTTACTTCTATTCATAGGAAATGGTAAATCTTTGATTTTGAAACTTTATCGGATCAAGATTACCAATACCATCTCTGGATACAACATGCCCTAACAAAACACCTTTAGAACATCCAAAGACACACTTTGTAGGGTTTAGTGAGGCTTGTGCTTCATCTAACCTTTCAAATTCCGTCTCCATCTCAGTGCAGTGGTCCAACTTGCTCCCATAGATGCAAAAATCATCCAGAAATACTCTGATGAAGGTCCCAATGTAGGGTTTGAACACCCTATTCATCAAACGTTGGAATGTTGCTGGAGCATTACACAACCCAAAAGGCATAACTCTATAAGCAAACGTTCCCCAAGGAGTGGTGAACATGGTCTTCAGCTGATCTTTCTCTGCTATACGAACTTGGTTGTAGCTGCTATATCCATCAGCAAAACTATAGCACTCCTGGCCAGCTACTTTGTCCAAGATCTGATCTGAAAATGGAAGAGGGTAATGATCCTTCTTTGTTGCCTTATTGAGCTTCCTGTAATCAACACAAATGCGTAGCTTCCCATTATTTTTTATTGAGATCACAATGGGAGAAACCCATTCTGAATTCTCTACAAAGCAAATATGAATCCTGCATCAAGCAACTTATCTATTTCTTCTTTTACAGTCTTGGAAAAATTAGGATTCATTCTATATGGCATTTGCTTTATAGGCTTAGCACCATCTACCAGCTCAATACAATGTTCTACCCAACTTACTTAATGAGTTCCTTGTAATCAAAAGTGAATAGGTGTATGTACCTTCGAAAGAGCTGGAGGTAGGATTCCTTCTCACTCTCCATCACAGCATCACCAATCTTTATTTGTTGGAGACGATCATCAACTTCTTCTTTAGATAATTTTATGGGGTCATGAGTTGGTGTGACTGGAAGGATATCCATGATTGAAACATCCACCTCGCTTTCTTCATCTTCAAATGTCCACTTCACCTTTGGTACTAGAGTAATCGAGAGGATGTCCAATCATCAGTTTCATCACTTGAATCACAGTGTGTTCGCTTTATGATGTCGAGGGATCACGTTTATCTTCACCTCTCTCTACCACGTCCAAGTGTCATGAAACCTTCATTCCAAAGTAGTTTCTTGCATGAACTCTCCTTAGCCATGGTCTTCCCAAAGAAGATTGGGTATGCAACAAGTACCATTTTTCATCACCCGAAAGTCTACCACACATACAACACCCATAATGAGATATTTCCACATTTGAAACTACACCTTTTGGTTTAGTTTTTCCCTTATTTAATGACCTTAACATAAGTGTTCAAGGGCGATCAATTTTAAACCCAACATATTCATTACAAACTCGGTCATTACATTAATCGCAGCACCTCCATCAACTAAGACATCATGAATTGAAATACCATTACATAATACCTCAGCTTGTAGAGCATAGGGATCTGCCTTTGCCTCCAAAACAGGGACCTCAACCTCCTTCCTTCTTCAAGCATTGAGTCCACCTCACAACTCCTGCCTCTTCTCAGAAGACATAGCCAAGAGTTGACCATATGTAATATTTGCAGGCCTTTTAGACAGATCTTCCAAGATGGAGTATGGTCTTTGCCCCTGTGAAATCAGAAAATCCTGCACACCCAACTTTCTTCTCCTATGTTTCTTACTAGTTTCTTCTTTCATCTTCTTAGGATCATTTCCATCTTGATTATCTTTTTCTTTCTTTCTTTTTGTTACAAACACATCTACTTCATTATTTCTACTCTTATATACTACATCAAAAGAATTCACAGGTGCTTTTCCTTTATCATTATCTCTTTTACCAGATGTAGAAGCTCTATCTGGACAATTATACTTATAATGACCCTTTTTATAACAACCATAACATACAACTTCAGAAATATTTCTTTTTGGACCTATATCTCCTCCCTGAGAACTAAATTCCTTTCCTTGAAGAAGATTAATAGTTAACTGACCCATCTTTTTGAGCAGATCTTCATACTCAGTAGATGTACTAGGAGAAATATTTGTGCTCACCGGGAGTGGTTGTGGATTTTGGACCAAAGGTGCTGGTGTAGGCTCTACTTTAGCAACAATTTCTTTGGGCTCCTCTTCCATGCTTTCTTCTTGCCTTCTTGCAATCTCCTTTGCTTGCTCAATGGTAGTTGGGTGGTCATACTTCACTCGTTGTCTAATTTCTGGCTTTATCCCAAGAATGAAGTGCTTACAGAGGAGATTATCCACGCCATTCATCAACCCATCTGCTAATCCTTCCTTCCGGATCTGGGCATCGAGCTTCCTCCTTAGCTCTAGAACACGAGCATGATAATCCCTTATCTTCTCCTTCTCTCCTTGGGATAGCTTTGTGATATCGATCATGAGATCTGCATATTTCTATTGTTCACTAAATTCTTCAAGAAAACTTTCAATTAATAAATCCCATGAATTTTTCACATTATCACCTAGTGTTTCAAACCACCTAAGTGTTGAACCATCCAAAAAGGTAGGAAAAAATTTAGTCCATTGTTCCCTTATTATGAGGCCATTACAAATACAAGATTGTTTAAACTCTTGAATGAAAGAAGAAGCATCTTCATTAGATTGAGCTGAAAAATAGGAATCTTTCCCATTTTCAAAAGTAACCATCGTGAAATACCAACCCACAAGTACAATCAACAAGACTTATGTGCACAAATAATTAGAATCACTATACTAGAAATTGACTTTACACCTTTCTACAGTAAAATAGAAATGACCACGGTAAACTATGGTAAAACTTGACTTATCGGTAAAAACTGACTTTACTGTGGTAAACACTATTCACGGTAAAAAGTGAAGTTACTGCGGTAAATACTATTCACGGTAAAAAGTGACTTTACTGTGGTAAATACTATTCCCAGCAAAAATGACTTTACCATGGTAACTACTATTCATGGCAAAAATGACTTTACCATGGTAACTACTATGCACAGTAAAAACAAGGTTACCCTCCAATTGATTTTTGACTAAGTGGGAATATCTCTCTAGAAAATCCACCAACGAGGAATGGTCCTGAAACGGAACCAAAATGTCATCACCAATCCGGCACTATGATAATTCTTCACAGGAACTCCTCGTCTTTATGATTATTTACTAATGCACAGCCTTTAGTTTGGTGGATGTAATCTGGAAACAAAACAACAACATAACATAAGAATACCATCGACTATGATAAGACGGAATGATGACAAATCTGAAATATCAAAGTAAATTATAACATGAAATTGTTACAATCTCACCCATGAGGTACTTCAAGTGTTATTGACTTCACTTGCCTTTCACCAAGACTATGGGAGAAACTTTACAATTACACCTCTTAATGGCTTCTTCAACACACCTTTAAACCGATGGCTTCCTTCGCACACTTCCTACAATATTTCTCACTACTTCCTTCTATGCTAAATGAGGGGGGTGGCCTCTCTATTTATAGAAATTCCAGGCTTATCCATCCTATCTCTAAGATAGGATAAGAAATCCACTCTGACGAATCATATCCCATACCTTAACTCTTATCTCGTACATGTAAGCTTATCTTTTAAGATAAGATAAACCTTATCATTTTACATAGGTTCCACATTTTTAGAATTTTTACAAATAAAATACATAAAATATTTATAACCTCACTCCTTGTCCTTATTACCAATATAATATTTCTAATTCCTAATCATGTAGACCCTACTTCTCTAATTACCCAAACTTTGACATTTTAACATTACCGGACCACTTACGACAAATATTTACTTTTTACAACATTCCTATTGTACTTTGATTCTAGTACTCCACATTATTGGTGGCACCGCATCTTGATGGCGCCGTTATCTTCTATCGACGCTACTACTAATTATACTTAACAACATCCTATTCCTAATACATACATTAATGAAATAGAAATTACGGAGGAAAATTTTAGTGTCGACAGAACAACTCAAAATCTGGTTCTGGTATGGTCATTATGTCTTCACAATACCTCTCCTTTGATCAAGTGGATATCGTACTTGATTCGATGATGTCACCATAAACCTATAATAAATAATCACCTATAAAACCCCATATAAGTTATCAAACCCTAAAAATTAAAGATGTAAATTAAGGGGTTGGGCTATCCTTAGTGGCCACAACGGTGGACTTACAACTAAGCGTTGGAATACATCCCATACCTAATGTAGTTCTATGTGTTTGTGTGTGTAATAATGTGCTTAGATTTTCTAGCGCCGATGACTTAGAGATAACAAGTAGCTAGATAAAAATATAAAATGGTGGATGGAATAGAATATAATCCCCTTTCTATGCAATGTGTGATGTAGAATAGTTCCCAAATGTAGTCCCTTGCTCTATGTAGATAGCTAGCCCTTAGTATAAATAGTCTTCCCATAAGATAGTATGTATGTTGTGTTTATATAGGGATATCTTGCTCAAATTTCGACACTAATGACCCAACATGCTGACTAGTACCTAGGGAGATGAGAGGGAAAAACAAAAATACCGACCTCAAATGTCTAAAACAAAACCAAGTGTGGCGGGAGCATGGTGCCTAAAAATAAGGACCAGTGGCGCCACAAGCACCCTAATACCTATCTAGAACCCTAGTCAAAGACCGGTGATGACAATAAGTGAGTACCGATAGATAGGGATCCTTGAGTCCCGACTAGAACTATGCGAGTGAGTGACAAATGTGTTAGATGAGAAAAATAAAGACCAACAAGATGAAAAATGGACAATGGAATGGTTCATCACTAAATACTTTTCTTATGCAAGATCCATATATAAAATAACATACTTAGTGGTATAATAATAGTAGTAAGTGCATGATTTTGTGACTACATTTTCCCCACATTATGTTGGTGAGTGAAATATAACATAAAGTAGTTAGAGATGCGTACTGAGAGAAAACTGGAGAAGCCCATATTTTTAAGAGTGTACATATATGGTATAAAAGCATGCGAATGAGAACATATAATGTGATAAACCATGGATCAACTTGTTGATCTATGTAATGTAGCAAAATATGTAAGATCATGATAAAATTCACTAAATGAGAGTGATGATTGTGATGTTAAGTGATTGACAATTTCAAATTTTGTATGATGACGATGTGATAGGGTAGGGAGTGATCAATTCCCAACCCGATTGCGTGTGTATGAAAAATCAAGGGATTTGGGTGTCTTGCTACCAGAGGAAGAGTATAGGGAGAAAGGTGTGTTATTCTCCAACCTGTAACTACATCCTCAAAAGATCTAGCCACTGCAAAAGACACGAGATCAAATTTTTAGTAATTTTGGATCCAAACATTTCAATGAACACAAGTTGACCCATATAGGATCAATAAAGGAAAGGAAATAATGTCTCATTTCTCCCACTCCAAGGGTGTCACTGCAACGTGTGTATGATGGATTCCAATTTAGGTCATCTAGAAGCAAACACGAAATGTATGATGGCTTCCAAGTTATGTCATTTGGAAGAAAAAAAATGTATGAGGGCTTTTAAGTTAGGTCATCGGAAGAAATGCGAAATGTAGATTAGCTTCCCATGTTAGGTCATCTGAGAAATTAATGAATGTTACTCCCAAGTTAGGTCATCTGGGAGATGTAACTCCCAAGTTAGGTCATATAAGAGGTCGAATGTGTTGTATTGTATCGATTAAATGGTGTGATTTTGATTGTTAAAGACTTCAACATATTTATTTGTTGATTGATTATTTATTTTGATTTTTTTATTCATTGAGAGATTTTACGCTTATTTCCCTAGATTAGGTCATTAGAGGGAATGGATGGAAAATAATGAAATGTCGCATCATGTATTGGTATTTGTTTGAAAATGATGAATTGGAAGTGTACAAAGATATAGTAGTGGTGTAAGGGGAATTATAGGATGACCCCAATTGTATTCCCCCTTTTGGCAAAAGGGGAAGTTATGATAAGAATGAATGTTGAGCCAAAAGTAAGCACATAATAGACAATTTAGGATAGATATTGCTAGAATGTGCGTGAATTGAATGAAAGACAACATCGAGGAGAAATAACACTTGTGTCATGTGTATGATACGATGGTGGGGAATAATTCGAAGAGAATTTCGCAAATGGGATAAAAATTAAAGTAAAATGCTCAAGATATTATCAAAATCATTTGACAAGTACTAGTTGTGCAATAAAAGTGATAAATGGCCATAATGGAGTGAATAATGAAAAGTGACTATAAATAGTAAAGTGAAAAAGTGATTAGTTAACTCCTTTGTCTTTTGCGTGAGTGAGCTTTGAGTGTGTGAGGATACCACAAGTTAGAGAACCACAACCTAGCCATTTTGAGATGGTAGCGACCATCTTGGTACTGTGTACGACAGTCGAGTTAGTAAGTGCGATTTTTATCAAAAATGCATTTTTAGTAGGTAGTTTTGGTGAAATTTCACAAAATTGTTAATTTTGTGTTTCTCAAAGATAGTTGACCTAGAAAATAGCGGTGAAGGTGCTAGTGACCTTTGGGATAGGAATGCATAGACATGGGTGTTGGTGTGTATTCTGGGCACCCATGCCCCGCTTCTAGGTGTCCATATCCAAGAAGAGTAATTTTTGTCTAGAGTAGTGTAAATGTGAAATTTTTTGTCCAATGATGTCGTAAGTAAGCATGAGTGTATTTTTATAGTGTTCTAATGTCATGTTTGGTATTGTGCAAAGGTATAACCATTTAAGGGAGTTTCGCGGTGGTATCCACTTGAGTACATTTCTTAGGTTGGTTTTATCGGATGACGATTGGGAAGTGATGGACTATGTCACTGTGGTAGATAGTGCGAGATGGGAGATGTGCCCCATATTATGCATATGTTCACATCTTTGTATGAGATGTGGTGTGTAGACACTTATACATTTTGGCTACCTACAAGTGAGATGAAAGTCACACTAGAGGATGTATATCACATACTATGCATTCTTATTTTACCCACCAAATGCCCAAGGCACATTGGCACCTCACCCAGTAGAAACTAAGCACTCACCAGAAGTGCGCAAGGGTACCAAGTCCCTCTTTTATGTGAGCTCTACTAAGGAGTTAACATGATGAACACATATATACTCCATATTTATAACAAGCATTCAAGTATATTGTATAATATAAGCTAGATCACAATCTCTAACTATTAGGCATAAATAATAAAAAAGAACCATAAATAGATTTACCATACAAAATCCATGATCAGTTATATCAATCACCAATATCCAACCACAAAGATCCATTATATTAAATACCAAAGACAGAAACTATTTACATACATATAAGTGTCACCAAGAGTCATGTGCGCACATATTCCGGTAGCATAACTCTAATATAAAAACGGTATCTCTAAACTATTCAATTCATACATATATATAGGGGTGGGGACTTTCCCTTCACCGCCCATGCATCCTCAAAATAGGTTGCATGCTAAGAATAGCCATGCACCGCTATAAGCTAAGTACAAAAAGTATGCAAGCTCTCTAACAATAGATCTACTATAGTTAACTCCTAGTTTAGATCCTATTATTAGCTCGGAACTATGCATGTCACTTGGTCTTCCTTGTATCCCAAAATAGACCTTTCTTGAACCGCAAGTCTTCATGTTCCAACCTTATCTTCAAAACCTTGCTTGGTCGACACTCCAAGTCTATATTTAGATCCACATCCCAAAATTGGATAAGTGTTGACTCCTTCCAAACGCAATCATTCCCTATCTAACTCCAGTAGACAAACCCCTGTTCTCCTTGCATGCACTTCCTCATGTGCCTTTATCCGTGCGCTACCCTATTAATTATTCATGTTGCATGCCCAACATTACCTCACACTTAAAAAAATTCCTTCCTCGAAGACCTGCTCCTCCAAGAAAGAATAAAGAATAAAAGAATAATGAATCTGTACCTACATGCTTCTACCTCACTTTGTGCTTGCTTGAAAAAATCCCCTATCATTGCATTAACTTCCTCAAATGTCAGCTCTTCACCCTTAGCTTTAAATGTGTCAACAATATTTTCCATTTGTTTACTAAGGTTTTTAGTGCATCCATTTTACACCTTTCCCGGGATATAATTCCTTTATCTTATTCTTTATAGAGGCCCTCAAAATTCACTTGCCTCGAGTCTTATTTTCCACTTCGGCAGGATTTGTCATGTTATGTCTTATTTTCTTTGTTTTTTGCCTGGATATCCTTCAAATCCACCTTGTGAGTGGAAACCAACACAATTTCCACACTATCTTTGTCTTCACATTTGTCATAGAAAACTTGTCATTTGATATGTGGTCTTCACTGATGCAAGAAGATCAAGTATACCGAGTTATGGTTTCCTCGAGTTGTGCCTTCTCCTACTCTTTATGTCACGCCATAACTTCTTCCATCGACTCTAGTGCTAGGGGTTTCTTTTGCATCATGATTATATGCTTCAAATCTTCTAAAAAATGGAAATCTAGTTCATACTTTTGTGCAGGGGGAAAATTCTTGGAGTGCTATTATAATTGAGTCTATTCTTGTTTTTTCTTTCTTGTATACCTCACAAAAACTCCATTTTTTCTCCTTTAACTCAACTTTAAATTATACAATCATTTTTTCCTTCCCCTTTATTTCCTTATCCCTCACAATAATTTCTTTATTATTTTCTTCTAGCTCCTTTTCTAGTACTTTGATCTTGTTATTGTGCCAAAAATCCCAGCCTTTACTTCGCCGAGATCTTATTTACCACATTACACACCTGCTCATTAGTGAATTGTTGTGAATCCACAATTGGATTTGCCTCCTTGGAACTTGGTGAAACACGTGTATATAGTAATGCTCCTGCGTTGACTTCAAATTCAAGCTCATCAACATGGGTCTCAAATGTCTAAGACAAATTTTTCCTGTACGTAGGTACACACTTTCCCTATCAAAAATGACCAACAAAAGAGTTTTTCGGATGGCGGTGTACTCTAGTAGCGAGAACGTAAGACCTTGTTTGGATCGAATCATATGACATTGT
Organism: Taxus wallichiana var. yunnanensis; assembly: GCA_018340775.1. Classification (NCBI taxonomy): domain Eukaryota; kingdom Viridiplantae; phylum Streptophyta; class Pinopsida; order Cupressales; family Taxaceae; genus Taxus; species Taxus wallichiana. Next base: position 1,011,088,989 of record CM031242.1, read on the forward strand.
TAGTATTTGCTGGGTGGATGCATGTTTACCACTTGTGCGTGTACCTTTAGGAAATCCTACCACCAAACTTGTATCTCCCCTTGACTCCCACCTTTCTTGTTCTCTTATTCCTCAATGATGCGCTCCACCTCCGCTCAACCAAGTTCGGATAATATCTATGAATTTGCATTCCGCAAAGGTCTCTACTTCTTGTCTGGGAATGCATATAGTATCCTTTACATTTTTCCCACTTCTTCTTCATCTCCTTCTCCCTCTCGAGAATCCTCCAAATGCATGCTCGCTCCTCATCAAATTCATGCACATTGTAAATGGGAGGGTTATTTTTAGGATCTCGTTCCTCTTCCTCCCCCTCTATTTCCTCATGTGGCAAGCTCTCTATCTTATTAGATTCATAACTTTTCATTACCCTTTGCTTCTTCCTAACTAGAGACTTCTCCTTGACTGGAGACTTCTTCCTATGAGTATAAGTACTGTACTTGCACTTATCTCTTGTGTCCCCGTGGTCTAGCTCACGTGTTTATGCGATAACCCGCTTATTATAGGAGTTTCTTCCCTATCTCTCTTCTTCACCTCTACCTTCTTCCTTCCTATAAGGTCCTTAGGGATAGAAAAATCATCTTCTACATACGTTTCCTTCTCAAAATTCAGTCATAAATGAATATATACCCTTGTTGTAGTTTTCCCTGTAATCGGTATTGTAATGGACTTGAGAAAATGTATGTCATGAGAGACATATTTTTCCACATACATGCACTTCTTTAAGTAGACTAGTGTCTTGCATAATGCATGACACTCCTGATCCACTTCACTTAGATAAAATCTTAATTTCTTGGCCTCCCGAAATCACAACTACACTATGGAAATATTACGCTAAGGTGATTTGCACCATGGGCTCTTGGTGTCATCAATCAATGTAAATATACCAATGTAAAACTGTTGGTAGACTACAAACTCAACCTCATCCCCCACCAAGGTTGGAAGTTGCTCTAGGATCCTCCACTCGGTGTTGAAGGCATCATGCATCCTTTTGTACCATTTATCCAAGCATGCCCAGTATGCCGACGTCATTGTATCACAAGTATATGTTTCAAACCTCTTAGCTAGGGAGGGGTTCTCATGTGGTACTCCCATATGTTACTATTCGGCCCATCGGGAACTCTAATCTCAGAGAAAACAATGGTAAGAAAAATATTACCATACATTATCTTGTCTCCATCTCACGCAACATCAATGATATATTCTGCAATGAAGGTCGAGATGTTGTAAATGGCCCCTTCGTAATCTTCCTGCATACATTCAACCACATTTTGTTGACTTGGGTCCATCATTCTTTTCCGTTCAACTTTGTAACCAGCTCTGTGGACATCTTCATTCTTGGGTCATTAATATTTGTAATATCAAAGGTGTTCCCACCTTTCTTGTACTCATACTCCTTAGTTGTTTCTTTGGTAGCCTCGTTGTCTCCCAATTCATCATCAATTAACTCTCATGTACAAATGAGTCCAGTTAACTATGAGATTAACGTGGTTTTATGTGCATCCCCTTTCCCATAAACTAAAAATAGCCTTCATGTACGCACAAAATAAGCCATTGGTAAAATCTCTCAAGCTTGCCAAAAGTACATCCTTCTTCAATGTCTTTTGCACTAAGTCATCATACACCGGTTTGTCATCTTTTGTTCTTTCACCTATAGGGCGAACCAGCTCCAATGTCATTTCCTTCTCAATCATATTAGTGTGATGGTTATAATCACTTATAACCATTTTTCACACATGGGACACCCACTCCATTCCCATTAATACCCCATATGGGTATTGCATCTCTGAATACCATTCCTCATTAAAATTCACCGATGTAACTAGTTTTCCCTTGCACTTCTTCTTGGGTAAAAAAGTTTTTCCTTTCCTTGGTGTCATTCTCCTTAGTCGAGTACTTGATTATTTCTACCTTATGCTTTCTTCTTTCAATGCTGAAAAAATTAGAACCCTACTCCTTCACAAAATCCTATAATTTGTGCCCTAGTTATTCAAAATCTAACCAAAGAACTTGTTTCTTTTCACACTACACCATCTAAACCTACAAACTGTCACAAACCCAATTTTTACATGGTTATGTTCATCTTCGCAATCTAGTTCATAAATTTATACCTTCGCAATTGATCATTCACACAAATTCACAAGGATGCCCTAGTTCGCAAGAGCTCTTTCACAAGTTATCGCAAGGTAAAAATAACTTACCTTGACCCCTATTTATAGTTTTTCACTTTTTACCACATTAATTACCATGTCACTTACCACTATATCATTGTAATAAATACAACTTCTCCAAGCATGTTTCCTCCATGTGTCCAACACGTGTAGCCTTCATAACCTTATGGGGGTAAAACTATACTAAACGCAGACCTCCTTACGCGTGCTCTGAGTGCCGAAGTACATCAACCACTATATCCTTTTCCAAGTAGTTTTTCCTACCTCATCCTACCTCTTGTTACCATGCGTGTTCATTTTTATATGTGGATTTTTTCTTGGCATATTCCTTGATACTTTACCATCTTCCAACAACCATTATCACCACCGCTACGCATGGCTCTCTCGATACTCGGACTTCCAACGTGCGCTTGCCTTTTCCTCGGCCATTATCAACATCAACCTTTATACGCATTCCTCTATTTGAATTCTACCCCACACTAAATTTATGTGCGGTCCTCTGTGTATGATCTCAAAAAGAGAGTAATTAGCTTCGTGAGCAAGCACACTTATTACACAAACACTAAAACTAAATTGACAAAGCATAACAACGTTGAAAGGAAACACATATAAAATAAATGCATTAAAGAAACATATTCTAACTATAAATATTGCCTTATTACAAACACTATGAATACTTATTTATAGTAGGGCTTCAGCCTACTCCCGTTGAAGTGACTGGGAAACCTTGTCCCATCCAGAGCCTGAATCAAGTATATAAGTCACAACATACGGTCCTAACCAATGCACTTGGAACTTCCCAAGATGGCATAAAAACTTAGAATCATACAAAAGAACCATCTTCCCAACCTCAATCTTCTTGTTCTTAATATGTCGATCATGTCATGCCTTCTTCCTGGATTTTTTTCTTTTGGCTCTAATGAGCTATAGCGCACCTTTCCTCCAGCTGCATTAGTTTTTATATATGCTCTTCAAGAGCTTATTCATCTGTCAATCCTCTTGTGAATGAAATATGCAAGGAGGGTAGCATGAATTCCATGGGCAAAAAAATTATGCGTCAAACACCAATTGAAAAGGTGTGGCCTTGTTCAATATTTTATAAGTTGTCTTGTATGCCCAAAGTACAACAAAGACTTTATCATCCCATTCCTTTCTTCCAACATCACAAATATTTGTCAAAGTATGGTTCAATATTTTTTTGAAAGCTTCAGCAAGTGTCATTGGCCTATGGATGATAGGGGGTTGTCTTGTGATGCGCCACCATAAACTCAGCTAATAATATCTTGATAGTTTCATTCAAAAAGTGTGTGCCCCTATCACTTGTCAAACTCAATGGACATCCATATTTACTGATAATTTTTTCCCATAAGAACCTTTATTTTGTATATGTTGTGCAATCCTTTATAGGAATTGCTTCCGATCACCTTGTAATATAATTTTTATAAGTTATAATATAACACGATTCAGTCCTGTGCGTGGGTGGGGAAATAGGACCCACAAAGTCAATTTCCCATTTTTCAAAAGGTTCTGCACTAGCAATAGGTTGCAAAGGCATCTCATCTCTATGCCCAAGATTTTCAAGGTACTGACAGTGGTCACAAGCCTTGCAATACTCTATACAATCCTTGTAAATTGTTTCCCACCACAGGCCTTCCAATAGAATCTTACACATGGTGGCATTTCCTACATAGTGACCACCTACAATTCCATCACGAGCCTCTTCCATAATGGTGACACGTTCATGTTCAAGTACACACTGACGCAAAACCTCAAACATGACCTAACTTGTAAAGATCTCCACCTATCAGCATATAGGGCATGACGCGTATAGCAAGTTGTTTCTTCTCCAAGTCCTTCATGCCTTTAGGTGTCACACCAAAGGCACAAAAAGACTGCAATCTCTTCCAAATCAGAGGGCACGTAGTTTAATCTAAATAATTGTGCATCCGACATTGTATCCTTAATGATCTACGCTTCCTCACCTAAAGTAATCCTCGGATAAATGATCTAGTCCTAAGTTTCTATTTCCTAACTTCACCATGATCAGTAAAGTCAAATTCCTAGAACAACATAATCCATCTCCATGTGCACCCCTATAAAAGGGGATTATTAACCAAATAATTCAATGCCATGTGATCTATATAGAATATAAATGATGTTTTTAACAAATAATTCTTAAACTTATGCATCGCATAAATCATAGAAAAACACTTCCCACTCCGTAGTTGTGTAGTTATGTTCAGCCGGGGTCAATTTCCTACTGTAAAAAAATAAGGTTATTTATAATACCCTCTCCAGGATGTTCTAACATCTGCACAATGGACATGCTAGAGGCTCCACATGCAAATGAAAGGGTTAGGTCTATGAGGGAAAATGCAAAACAGCACAAAAGAAAGTATTTCCTTTAATGTTTCAAACACGCATTGTTAAACCTCACCCTAATGGAACTTACCTTTGCTCTTTAACAACTCTTCCAAGGCCATGAAAATCTTGGCATAACCCTTAATGAACTTTCTGTAGTACCCTGTATGTCTCAGAACCCACACACTTCACTCTGGTTAGTAGGCTCCTCTAAGCCCAAAATAATAGCAACCTTGGTAAGATCTACCAAGTAAGCCTTCCTTGCATATGATATGTCCCAAAAGGATTCCAAAGGGTGTAGCAAAAATGTACTTCTTGATGTTGAGAGAGATTCTCAATTGCCTGCATCTCTCAAACATAAGTCTCAGATTTTCACAATGGTATTTAACTAGCCCATATACAATTCAATCCTCTAAGTAAACCTATAAGAAATTATGTATGAAATCCGATATACTTACACAACAATGTGCAAAAAAACCACAGGCACATTCTTCAACCCAAAAGGCATAATTATGTATACAAAACTTCCCCATTTAGTGGTGAAGGTTATTTTATCTTGATCCTCTTTAGCTATCCTCACATGATGATATCTAGAAAATCCATCAATGAAGGAGTAGATCTCACGCCCTGCAACACCTTCCAAAATTTCTTGATAAAGGGTGTTAGAAAGAGATTTATTACACATGCAGAGTTCAACTCCCTATAATCCTTGCAAATACTTATTCTTCCATCCTTCTTTATGTTGATCACCATAGGGCTAACCCATTTTGATTCTCTATGAGCTATATGATTCCATAATTCAACATCTTATATATTTCTTCCTTCAACTTGATGCGCATGTTAGGATTCATCTAGTAAGGTCTATTCCTAACCGGGAGCGCACCTTCCTTTAGCTTGATCCTCATCTCACCCAAAGATTCATGAACTCATTTCAATTCATGATAACCTCTAGGAACAAATCCTAGAAATCGTGCAACAACTAAATAATCTTAGCAACCTCTGAATCAGACCAATAATCACCAATGATAGCCTCCTTAGGTTTAGCCTATGTTCCAATGTTTACCTTCTTTGTTTTCTTGGGCTCATGGTACGTGTATGCATGTTCATCTACACTATCCATAACCTTACACATACCCACAGTATGATCAAAATCCAAGTTCTCTACCTCTTCATCATCTATTATATAAACCATCTTACCTTTTTATTTTAATAACCAGGTGTGTCCAAGTTGTTCTTCATCAATCTCCTCTTATTTAAAGAGCACCTCGAGGTCTGATTCTCCCAAAACTCCTAGATGAGTCCTTCATATTTTGCACTATCTCCCATAGTCAAGAACTTTAATAACTTCAAGGCTTCATTCACAGGTGGTTTAGTAGTCAAATGTCTTAACCATACCTGCAGTCAAATCTGTCTAATTCCTTGTCACTATATTCAACTCTGCATAGACATTCCATGCGCGCACACAGCCTCGCAAGGTGGAGTAGAACTTATGAGCCCATAGTGAAGGTGGAAAATCTTCATGCCCCTCTATTCAAAGTCTCTCACATTTCTGAACATGGTGCTAAATAGGATCCTTCCCATGAAATTCATATATTTGAGAGGGTACATTACTTCTTAAAAATCTGGTAGAGAGCATAATTCTCACTTCACGCCACTCCACAAGATTATCCCTATGTGTAATCCACCAACGTGTTCTTGACCATCGAGAGTGTAAACTAGCATATTTATTATTTCTACCTGATATTTCTTGTGGTATTCCATAGCGCATAGAAACACTTCAACATTTTCATTGTTAGTGTATGTAGGTACCTAGTTATTTCCCAAACACCTAATAGAGCGTGACTACGACGTGTGTAATCGAACTCTTCAATTCTTGTGTAACTATCTCATAAGTTATATGTTCCTAGTTATCATAAGAAAAAATTTTATCATCACTCATAGATTGTGAATCATCCCATTGAATTACTCCTTCCTTTGATGGCTCTAGCACCTTAGGATCCCTGATGGTGCACACATAAATTTTATTTATATCCTCTTCACTTAAAGGTTCTACATAAGGTGCAGCTTTTTCGTTCATTAGAGGGATGATCACATGCTCCTTCTTATTTTCAAATCTGATATAACACTTATTGAAATGGAGATCAACATTATTTTCATAACACCATGGGCGCCCAAGTAATGATGGAAAACTATCTGCTTCTACAAGCACTAAGACTTCAAAATCACTAGTTAGTGTCATCTTTCAAAAGTCCAACAGGCATGGATTTAGTCATGTTTACCATGAACACATTCAAAGATGGTTGTAATGGTGGTTTCCCCATTTATAGCCATGCATATAGGGTAAGAATGTTAACTTTTGCACTGTATCAATTAAGATGATACTCAAAAGCAACCCATCAACAACTGCATTCAACTTAATCTCTTTATCATAATCAATATTATGGGGAGGAAAATTGGTATCCAAAACTTTTCTTATGCATTCTCCTTGAACATGCAATACCTTCTCTCTCAACCATTCACCTAACAATGGAATGATGTTCTCTTGGCTTAACAACTTACAAACCTCCTTAATTTCATCTACATTTTTCTAGTGTAGCGTGACTACATTTTCCTATTTTATCTTCCAAGACTACTCCTTCAAGCATTGTATCTCACTTTACAGGTTCCTGATAACGTCCATAGATTCTTAATGCACTTCCTTCTCAGGCGCAAGGTCAAGGAAGAGGCTATCATAGAGGATTTAGAGGTTGAGGTCACGAGGGTGGAAGAAGTGAGATCCCCTGTGGAACCTAGTATACATGTGGATCTTTGGATTGTTACAGGTGTGAATTCCCTCATAAAATTGTTTCCTCCTTTTGTGGAAAGAACCACAATTATGAAGATTTTCTAGATTTGTATGAGCACCTGAGTAAGAAGCATAAGCATGATAAGGGCATGAGGATTGTTTAAGTACAACGCATTGTGGGAGATCAATGGATTACCATGTTAGCACTGATCCCGATGTGATACACATGTTAGTGACTACTTGCATTGAATCTATACACACCGTGAGGTTCCCAAGGTGAGGATAATTTGCATTGATAAACTTCCTTCTCAATCGCCGCCATCGATCAACCTTCATTATAATTCTGATTCTGACCCCGATTATCACTTTTCTCCTTGGAATTTTTATAACACTAGTCTATCGCTTTTTGTATCAATTGATTCATGAATTTGAATAATCAACCTACGAGTTCTCGTGTCACGAGTTTTGATTTACAAATCTTACCGTAACTCAACACGTTCTTCTTGATGGCTCACTATAGCAAAGGAAACCTGCTTGAATCATGATCTAAATGGAAGATTTTACAATCCAACAACATGGCACACACCAATCTATGAGGGAATATATCCTTAGTATGACCCTTCACTTCATAATCTATACACCACATTCCACTATGTGTCTCATGCAGAATTGGCATAAAAAAATTCAATTGTTTCACCATAGAAGCAATCTGCACCTCCGTAAAGGGGCTTATTTCAAAGTGTCCATGCTACAGCAATGAGACTTAGCGCATAGAGATGCCTTAAGATATTCACGTAGATCAGTAAAATTATTTTGTGAGATTTCCCTCCGAATGGGGTTATCAAACCACCAATGAACCATTATGCATGTTGACTAGGATGAATATCATAAGATAACTTTGATAACAAAGTCTTAAAATGGGCATCATATTCCCTTACACTTTCAACCATGCCTGTTTGATATCCTTTAGTGCATTGATGCTCTTCTACTCGAACTTCGACATGTGGAAATGTTCCAAGAAAACATCATGCAACATGGTGTAATCTACACAATTATGATTCGGATAAAACCTCTTATACCAACTATGCGTGTGCACCTACAACGTGGTTGTAAAATGACTTGCTTTGTGCTCGGGGATGTAATGTCCTTGGCACGTCATATTATCTTAGACATATGAATGTGTTCCCTAGCATCTTCAATTCCTCTATACTCTAGGAGACGAAGGGACATCTCATAATACACTTGATGGGGTTGGTGTGGACCATGCGCACTGATCCGAGATCCACTATATCCCGAACCTCCAAATCCTCCTCCCATAATAGGCATTGGACCATAGGATGCACTAATTTATGTTCGATATTTTTCTAAACTGAACTCCCACATTCTATGAAGTTGTACTACTTCCATATGTATTAGAAATGTTTTTTTGCTGATGACGCACCAAAAACATACCTCCAACTGGACCTCCAAATAACGCAGAAGATGCATGCCACGCCATAGATGAATAAACTACCTGATTAACTCCTAAAATTGATGGTAAATTAACTCTATCTATCACTACTCTACTTCCCACACTAGCTTTCTTACTAATGACTATTGTAGAAAATGGAAAACCAAGCACAAGGGCTAGGTCACTAGGAGGGATCAAATGCGTGTCTGTAATCTATGTAGTTTCCACCAACATGCTCTTATCTCGAGGTCAAAGAGGGTTCTTTGACATGCTTACCCAAATGGGGGATTTCCAAATGCTCTAGTTCCATGTCCTGCATGAGCTCCAAATCCTTTATGACTCATCTCTCTCCACAATGCCATTCATTCTTCAACTTCACGCTGCTTATCCAAATCCATCTTGTGCACCTCATTGAACTCAAGCCTCCTTTCTTATCTTTGCCTTTTTACCTCCAGTCTACCATCTTTCACCACACCTGCTCCTACCCCCATGTGTGGTGGTTTTTAGCTATCCATAGGCTTATCTTCAAAAGCTAGGGTTACTATCAATATTTTAAGAGCTAAAGGGATAACACGTAAAAAATATCCTCTCGGGCTTGCACATGAACCTGGAACTCATTTGCCTTCAGACAGAATAAGTTGACACAACATACTCCAATATATAGCTATTCAAGACACTACTCCACTAGGAATCTACATCGCGCATCCAAGGCAAATAAACATCATTCAAATTCTGGTAAACTTTCTACGTCTAAACTAGTGTTCTATACCTCCAATTCCTCTGTAATCCATATCATACCAACCACTCATATAATTCTACAGAAATCAAGAAAATAACGTCTACCCAATTTTCAATAGTGTCCAAATTTATCCGGTATGTTTCCATCATGCACCATCCTTGCAATGGATTCAAAAAGAGGTCCCAGCAATGGAACCAAAATGTAGTCTTATTTTACCCACCAAAAGCCCAAGGTGCGTTGGCACATCACCTAGGAAGAACCTGAGTGCTCACTCGAAGCGCATAAGGGTACCAGGTCCCTCTTTTATGTGATCTCTACCAAGAATTTAACATGATGAAACATATAAACTCCATATTTATAATAGGAATTAAAGTATTTTGCTTAATATAAGCTAGATCTTGATCTCTAACTATTAAGCATGAATAATCAAACAAGAACCATAAATAGACTTACCATACAAAATCCATGCTCAGTTATATCAATCACCAATATCCAGCCACAAAGATCCATTATATTAAATATTGTCAAACACAAAAAGTTTACATACATATAAGTGTCACCATGAGTCATGTGTGCACATATTCCAATAACATAACTCTAATACAAAAATGGTCTCTCTAAACTATGTAGATCATACATATATATAGGGGTGGGGACTTTCCCTTCACCGCCCATGCATCCTCAAAAATAGGCTACATGCTAAGAATAGCCATGCACCGCTACAAGCTAAGTACAAAAAGCATGCAAGCTCTCTAACAATAGATCTACTATAGTTTTTTTTTATTATTGGCAAATAGTTTTTTGAAAGGGACTATACCCTTGAGTACAAAAGATGGCCTAGGAGCCATAATAGGAATGAGAACCAGAGAGAAAAGGATCAGAATCCAAATGTGACAATGAAGCTCAAAGTAGCCAAAAAATAGCTACCCAAACGAGACAAAACAACAAAAATACTACAAAAAAGCAGTATAGAGACCGCAAAAAAATAGCATAAAAACAAACAAGAACAACTAAAGCATCTACAACTACTTTTTGGCTGCTTTGTCAATGTTGGTCTTGATATTCTTCTAGGAGTGGAACATACCCAAAGTTGTCATGTGGGCAGCGTCAGTATAATCCAGTTGCTCAATGGTCCTTTTGCTTTCCTTATCGTTACCCCAAAGAGTTGCCGGAACACCGCTGAGGTTGGAGACACTTTTGACATGTTGCTCAATGAACTCCTCAATCGCCCTAAAGATGGCCATGTTGTAATCATGTCGAGTTTTGGCCTTCCCTAAACGGGAATCTAAGGAGTTCAGCTTCTTGTAGATATCATCAATCTGGCTGCTATCAATCTCCACCTCCTCCTCCTTTTTCCTCTTGCCTTTCTGTTTAGCCAAGTTCTTAACCTCATCCTTCAGCAGTTTCATATCAGCCTCTAAGGCATCCAACCTTTTTGAAGAGCTTTCCATATGCACATCCCGGGGACTGGCACTGCTGATATTCAGAAGGTCATGTGCAATTTTAATTTCATGAGGCCCCTTCTCCATAGCAAGCGTCTCAATGTTAAGCTTTCTAGAAGCCCTGGTAACTGGTATGTTCGAGGTGGAGGTGAAGTGGGGGGTGGGAGCAGCAGTAGGGGGAATGGAAGAAGAAGCTTGGACGGCCGGTAGGGGGGTGACAAAGCAGCGGTGGCAGGGGCAGAGAAAGGAGAAACAGGGCTGGCAGTAGCAGAACCCGGCAGAGGGGGAACCGAGCTAGGAGAGGATGGGAGACCAGGATACTTAAGAAGATAGCATTTATGAAGCAGCAAAATAAGCCCTTGGTGTAAAGGAACCACCCGGGTATGCTTCTGAAACTCCAAAATGGAGCGCTCAAGAGAGTTCAACAAGTAATGGGGAAAACAAACCAAGCGATTCCTACAGAAGTGGTTAAGAAAGATAAGATGCTTAGCAGGAACAGTGACAAACCTTCCTTCCAAGGAGATGAACCGTATCATCATGCGAGTAACCTCATCATAAGGCGGAGGGATCGAGCTAACAAGCAAGGCCCACTGTAACATAGATTAGCTTCTCAGATCCTTCCACAAATCTCCTCTCTTCAACATCTTTGTCGACCCTTTTGTTAAAGAAACGGTAGCCCTCCAAACTAAGGCCGGTCACTTCAGCAATAAGTTCTTCATTGACCAAGATCTTCTGCCCCCCATACTCAACAGTCCGCTCCTTCCATTCCTTCGCAAAATGCACAGAAATGCTTTGATCATGCCCCTGAACCTTCTCCATGAAATTGGTGATACCTCCCTTGTTGAGTATGCTCCATAGCTCAATATTGTCCTTCCAGTCTAGATCCGCACTAGGCTCAATTTGGCAAGGGGGTCTCCCCATCTTCTCTGTGCTTAACTGTTTGCAAAAAATTCCCAAATTCTTGTGAGCGTTGAAACCCGTCTGCTTCTTGTTATTGTAATCCACACAATATTGGAAATGAGAGCCGTTGCTTTTCCCACAAACGGCTGCGTGTCTGCTGATCTGAGTCTGCAGAAACTTGCATGTGGGAATAGCCCGCTCCCTATCATCAATCACATTACTAATGTCTTCGGTTTTTGTGGAGCTTTGTATCGGATTTTTGCATCATGATGCAGCCCGCATGCGCGATTTTCAAATCAATGAAACTCCACTTGGTATTCCCCATATATTTCACACTATCTTGTTTATTTGACATGATTTGCATCATCATATTCTTTAAGTCAACACGTGTGGGAGTATTATTGATGCTGATCCACACCCAAAAATCATAACTCAGCTCTAGATATTGCTTGCGTATAGAAATCTGCATGAATGCTGTTTTGAAGCTGCTTAGGGATGTTATTATTATCCCAAACAGTGAGGTTAACATTAATGCCATAATTAGCCAGCGCATCCGCCAATTTATTACCCTCCGGTAAGTATGCATGATCCTGATGTTATTGAAAGTATGACTAATACTTATGGACTCTGAGATAAAATCCTTGATGCTCCAACTTGGAGATGAGCACTATTTAAGAAGATTAATGATATTCAGGGAGTCCCCTTCAATAATGAGGTTCTGAATATTTTGAGTCTGGGCAATTCTCAGGCCCCATAGAGCAGATAATGCTTCGGAAAAATGATTAGTTTGAATTCCCATTTTCCCAGCATACGCAGCAATCAGATTACCTTTATGATCCCGTATCGCTCCTCCTCCTGCCGCAATCCCAGGGTTTCCCTTAGAGGCCCCATCAAAGTTCAACTTATACCAATTAAAATCAGGAGGATGCCATTTAATCGAAGATCTATCAATGCTATTCCCGGGATTGCTCCGACTGTTGATAGTTCCTATCTACCAATTGGATAAGATGTATTCTTCATTCTCTGGATATCTCTTGTTCTTGGGGGGTTTAAATCTAGCAATATTCTCTTTGATACCATTAGAAATTTTACCAATACTAAGTTTATAGTTTTGCTTCTTATTTCTGAAGATAATATCATTTCTATCCTTCCATATCCTCCAGATTAAATGAGGGATAACTAGCTTCCAGATCCTTTTAACAACACAATGCCTAAAGGGTGGGTTCCATTGAGTCCATAGCTGATTAAGATCCTTCGGCAACACCCAGAGAGCTTCAAATTTAGAGAGGGCAAAACTCCATATTCTGGTGGCATATTCACAATGTATGAACAGGTGGCTGATATCCTCAGAATCATTCTTACAAAGATGGCACCTATTAGGAATTATAAATCCTCTTCTCATCAGGTTGTCAGTGGTAAGAATCCTGCCTCTGATAGCCAACCAAAGGAAAAAATTTATTTTGGGAGTTAGTTCAGACATCCAAATCTTGTTCCAATTGAACTTTGTTTGACTACTGTGGAAGAAATTATTATATCCAGATTTGACAGAGTAATTCCCATCATTGGAATTATTCCATACCAGCTCATCCTTGGAATCCAGCTGACTTAATGGAATAAGATCTAATTGATCTTGAAGGGAGGAAGTAATTTGCTTCAGATCAATTCTCTCCAGAGTAAGTTTTTTCCAATTCTTGCTGGTGCCATTTCCTTCAACATAGTCCTTGATTTCAATGCCATACTTACTTATAAGACTGTCCTTAATCGCCCCAAATCTATCCATGAGATTGCCATTAAACCAATTATCCTCCAGAATTTTATGTCCCTACCATCCCCACTTTCCATTTACTGCCCTGCTTGATGAAATTTCTGCTCTTGACCAAATTATTCCAAAAAATGGAACCATAGGGGAGGTGCTCATCTTGCAGGAAAGAGTACACAGTTTGATGATTTAAATATTTTGCTTTGATTAAATCAATCTAGGGTTGTTTCTCAGACAGAATTCTCCATCCCATTTTAGCAATGAGAGCCTCATTCATTTTCTCAATATCTTTTATACCTAGACCTCCCATAAACTTCGGGGTGCAAACCTTATCCCAAGCCACTAAGTGAAATTTGAACTTCTCTTCCATGCCTTGCCATAAAAAAAAATTTTGAATCCTTTCAATTTTATCTCTATAGGAAGAGGGGATCTTGTAAAGAGCGACATGACATAAATGGGCAGATTTTGAAGAGTACTTTTGATGAGCAGGCACTTACCAGCACTAGATAAAATGGCTCCTTTCCAACCAACCATTTTTTTTTGGAATCTCTCCAATAAATCATCTCCAATAGATCTACTATAGTTAACTCCTAGTTCATATCCTATTATTAGCTTGGAATTATGCATGTCGCTTCATCTTCCTTGTATCCCACAAAAGACCTTTATTGAACCGCAAGTCTTCATCTTCCAACCTTATCTTCAAAACCTTTCTTGGCCGACACTCCAAGTCTATATTTAGATCCACATCCCAAAACCGGATAAATGTTGAATCCTTTTGTGTACAATCCTTTCCTGTCGACTCTAGCATGCAAACCCTATTCTCCTTGCACGCGCTTCTTCACATGCCTTTCTCCAGAAATCGTACTAGGATTACTTGGTTATTGGCGAGAGGGTACATTTCATGGTTGTGAAGCATATGGAGAGACAGGATGAGGGTGTTAACCAATATTTTGTAGGGAATCAAGTACCTTATGAGGTCCATATTAGCTTGGATGCGATCTTGAGGTCAGGGGTTCCACTTTTGTCTAATTTGATAGCCATAGTTATTACATCATTGATTTACATATAGGGTGGTGGTGTGGGAATCTTATATAAGATGCATGATATTTTTGTTGGATAGAGGAGGAGAGTACCAAATATGCGTGGGCATGATGTGTGTTGGCCCACCTATATAGAGATCTCTACATATTTACACAAGAGGAGCATGGAGGTGGGATTGGAGCTACTACATTATTACATGTATGGGCCTATTAGCATATAGCAGTATTGAGACTAATTGGTGGTCCATGAGTAGATTGGGCTAGGCTAAACAAATTTTCTAGGAGATGGGTTTGTGTGTGAAGGAGGAAGATGGGTACTAACACCTATAGAGCATCGATAGATCAGATGGGGCCAAAAGCATTGATATGGAGGACATACCAAGACTATAAAGGATGTTCGAGAGGATGCGGAGAGCTACGATGCATACAAAGGACTATGTTGTTAGAGGATCGATTACTGGGGTAACCAAGTTATTTCAGTGGAGCGGGTATCAAAACAGATTCAATATGGCTTAGGATGTGCCCCTTTGATTCATATGTGTGGGTTATAGTTGTTAGATCACTAAGGAGGGATGAAGTTAGACCAGGTCCCATAGGAAAGCAACTAGTAGTTCTTGGGAGAAACAAGGCCGATGTGGGGATAGAGTTGATAGACGTAGATGATTAAGGGTGTACATAGGTATATCATGCATAGTAGGTAGTGCATCGATGGGTATTTTTGTTTCTATTATTTATGGATGCGAGTAGGATTACCACATAGAGGAGGAGAAGAGGGGAAATCATGTGCCCTCAACAATGTAGTGTCGGTGATAGCGGAGCGTGAGTATATATATATTTGTGTCATATGGTTTGCTACTTGTTTACATGATGGCTATGGTTTTGTAATGTGTCATGTTATTGGTTGTAGGTGGTGCGTATTGGTCCTTGATTGTGGACACATCTATCTACACATCAAAATGGAATGTGCTCACCGATATACTCATGGGGGAGGGATGTTAGAGCACGTGGAAGACATCTGCGGGTGAGCATGCCAATTTTTTGAGCTGGTGGTGATAGAAATAATGACATGTATGCTGGCTTTGAGAGAGTGGGATGAGGCACACAAGGAGACACGTAAAGCTAAAGAGGCAGCTAGTGGTGGTCCTTTAGTGTAGGATGTGTTTACATAATTTTTGTGTCACGAGTCACTTTGTGGAGTTGTTTACAGAGGTTATACTACTATGTAGGCAGGTTGAGAGATATCAAGGTCATGATTAACGGAGCGAGAGTTATTGACGAGGAGTCGAGTTCTAGAGATCTTGTAGTACCAGAGAGTGACATTGATGATGAGATATGATTTATATTGTTGTATTCAATGTAGGGAATTTTCCCCTAGTGATGAGATGTTTTGTAATGATGATTGTACTTGATATATATAGATGGATTTATTGGCATATGATGAGTATTCCCGGTATTTAATTCATGCTATGATGTGATTGATGATATATGATTTGTGAATGATTGTTGCAATGATGTGTAATGTATTGAATGTTATTCATGTTTGTTGAATTGACTTGTAATGCGTAGGTAATGTGATGATGATAGTATAATGTATGTGATGATAGATAATGTATGATTTAAAAATGGACCTTTTAATGCTTATTTCACTAAATTGGGACTTATTTGAGTCCCAAAAGTTAAAAACATACTCAAAATCGGAATCCAATATTACTATTTTTTTATTCCAAAATGTCAAATATTGGAATTATCATCACTACAAAATTGTGCATATTGGATTCCAAAATCACACATATTGGATTCCAATATCACATATATTAGAATCCAAAATCACATATATTGGAATCCAAAATCACCTATATTGGAATTATATGTACTCCAAAGTCCCATATATCGAATCCAGAAAATCAAATATTAGAATCCATTATACAGATAGCGTCTCGTTGGGCATTATTTATGCTATGTTATAAGGGATAACATCCGTTGGGAATTATTTATGTTATGTTATAAGGGCTAGCATCCATTGGGCATTATTTATGCTATGTTATAAGGGCTAGCATCTGCTAGGCATTATTTATGCTATGTTATAAGGGCTATCATCTGCCAACCATTAATTATGCTATATTATAAGGGCTAGCAACTGCCAACCATTATTTATGCTATGTTATTTATGTTATGCTATACAATCTAGTTGACGCTAGGCATTATTTATGACATGTTATGTATAGAACATGTTTCTGATTTATACTGGGATAGCAAACATATTCTCTTTTCCTTCAATGGTTACAATGAAGGCCACAACATGTTGTTAAATTTGATGCCTGTTTAGACGTATTTTATCATTTTATACAAAGCTAGTGGCCACTAGGCTAATGAATTTTCAAGAGATGTGAGACACTTCCAGGTTAATTTACTATGATGTGATTGAACCTCACTATAACTAGAGAATGATTAAAGATATTCTGAAGAAACTAGTAGAGGGTGTCGATCTAGACTATGATAATATAATTAAATGTATGTATTTGTTGCATATTTCAGTACGACTTAATTTCATCTGATGCATATTTTAGTACGAGTTAATTTTAAAATCTAGTTCTTTTATTATGGCATCATGATTGTTGGGGGAACCATAATATAACTCATAGAATAGGTAAATATCTTTTCACATCATAGTCCTTTAAGAATCATATATCTAAAACCTGCACTACTCACCATAGAGAGAAAATCAAATAATAATTGACTTTACAATACTTGCTACTTTCACATGATTTGATAAGAAGCATGTTAGAGCCAAAGCAATTTTGGTATATATTGAAGCAATATTGAACTAAATGTGAGATAAAATCTTTATGTTAAGCGGAAATAAGTAAAAGACTCCATAGAAAGAAGGAAAGATGCCTACTTTTAAGTCTGTTTTGCTTCAATTTTAAAAAATAAAAAAATTGCCTTGGAGTGGACCATTCCACTTAGAGAGTAAGATTTTTTTGACATTATGTAAAATAGGGTTGAAGGGACCCTACCCCATACATAATGAAGCTCCCAAATAGAGTAGATATTCAATACCAAACCATACAAAAATATAGTCTGATCTAAAAAGAATCAAAACTAATAGCAGCTTAAAGTAAACTAATAACAATAAAAACACATAACTAATAACACTAAACAACAACCTAACATCAACCACTAATTTTTCATTTTCTCCAAGTTGGCCACCAAAGTGGCCCATTCCTTAGCCAGTGATTCAATGTTAGTGCCTAGAGTGGTTACATCAGCTTTAGATAGTTCCATTTTCCTCTTCTTCAATGTCCCTTGCTCTTCACATTTTTTGTAGGCATTAGCCAATTGTCTGAGATTTTGAACGTGTTATAAAGTGCACTTGACAGTGAGAATACTCCACTCAGTGAAGTTATGAAGCATAGCCTTAAGCTGATCCACATCACTGTTTAAATTCTTACATGTTTCTTGCAAAGCCTCCATATTGTAACCCTTTATGACTTGAGCCACATCCTCAACTTTCATCTTCATTACATGTCAATCATTGAGGATAAACTGGATAGTGCTTTTAGTAAGTCGAGTGTCACATTTCATGTTTTCAAGGTCTGCAACCAATTTAGCAAGATCAACTCCCTCTTCCACACCACCTTTTCCAAGCACTTCCATTTGGGTCTTTTCTGGGTGTCAAATGAAACCTACCTCCTCTATTGACTCGGTTCCCCTTTTCAGCCTTCTTAACAGCCACCACCTTCACGTCATCTTGTTTTAGGTCTTGGAGGCCCTGTAATGCTTCAACTTCAACCACATTTTGATCATCCCTACACTCGACTCAGGGTATTCGCTAGACTCCTCATTCTCAAAATTAGTTTCATCTTCCACAACATAATCTTCAAGGGATTTTGATAAGACACTATCCCCATTAACCATTTTATCCATATCTAAGATTGATCTTTTTACAATGGCCATAATAAAACCCTGATGCAAGGGAATACTGATTTTTCCTTTTTGTAGTGGTCAGGGTAGCACATAGAGAACTAAGTATATAGTATGGAAAACTAAAACTATGACCATGTCTGATGAAATTGAGCATGGGAAGATAGTAAGCATAGATATATTTTTGACATCCCTCAAAAGTAAAAACTAGATTTGGTTAAGGGTCACTTCATTGAATGGGGGAGGTAAGGAATTCCTAAGAAAGCCCGCAAAATGAGGGGTGATTTTTTCCTTACCTTGCATAAATAGCTTCATTTCATCCACTGGATCCTTTTTAGGTTTATAGACTTCACGTCCTTCTGTGGGAATTCCCATAACATAATCCACCGTGTTGATTGATAATTCAATCTTTACTCCCTCCAGCACCACATTGTCCCTAGTCCATTTCCTAGTCGATCGCCATGCCAATCTGAAATTTTCTTTGAGCTGCTCATTGTATCCTTAAAAATATTTAAGAAAGGGGAAAATCCCATTTGGTCAAACACCTCCATAGCCTCAAATTTAACATCATTGAGATCCCAAGGCTTAATGCAAACCAAATATTCCCCCATATTCCTATTAATAGCCGAATATCATGAAGAAAAACTCATTGTTCAATGCTACAGACCCGACCACACAATTGCAATACCAATACACCAAGTAGAAACATAAATCCTAGATTCCTAGAGAGGAGTAAATGTGCATTAACATCCCTTTGGCCTTAATAGAGGAATAAACTCGAATTCTAAGAGAGGAATAAACCCGTATTACAAGAACATTAACATCCCCTTAATAAACTACGTGCACTCGCACTGCACTTGTAAGGAATTCAAGAGAAGAATAAAACCCGATAGCGCTCGCATTACAAGAACATTAACATCCCTTTAATAGTTATAAACCCGGATTCCAATAGAGGAATAAACCTCGAATTACAAGAACATTAACATCCCCTTAATAGTTATAAATGTCCGACATCATTCATCATTAAACCCCGCGTCACCTTCCGCCATCCTTGCATACCTCGAAAGAAGGGACATGAAATCACTACGGACATTTTCCTCCCACACTTACACTTTAAATGAAAATTAAAATTCTCCTACTCCCCTTGTCACGAGGATATCTTTTCGTAATTAAATATAGATATGAAATAAATTAAAACTCCTTTTCTAAAGGTAGAATTATGGTAAATCATTTTAAGAAGAATTTGAATTTTGTTGTAATATTATTCGTCACGTTGGAATCCCAAATTCATAGAATAATTCATTGCAAATTAAAATTGTTTTCACGATATCTATGAACACACTGATTGTTGAAGTGCCTGACAATTTTTCAATTCTATATATACCTTAAACCAATGTGAACATTTTTTTCAATAGATAGTTTGAAGTCAAGAGGATAATATGACCTTAAAAATCAAAGTAAGAGAGTTTATACTTAACGCTTGCTAGGTAATGCCAGTGTAGCTTATTAAGGTAAATTAACATTAATCAAATAAGAATTCACCAGAAATAAAAATGTTATGTACACTTTTTTATATATATTAAGATATCTATTATCATTTAAATCCTTTACTATATTATAAATTTCCTAAAGATAATCACACATATTATACATATAAACATTATTAAGATAGTCGGGCACATTATAAAGAAAATTCTTGTCAAATAAATTTAGGGACAAATTACATACAAGTATCCCACATTTTGATCAATGAAAGGATACATACAAAAACTAAAAATGAGTACAAAAGATAACGAGGCCAACATGTAACATGAATAATCAGGCCTGCAAAAACATAGAGTCGTGAATACAAAAAAAAAGAGTGGGAATGATAGAGAAACCCTAGGGTTCCACCCACCAAACATTACAATAATCTTGAGAAAGGAAAAGGATGTGCCAAACAATAAAATTCAAGTACTCCATGCAATCAAGAAAGGGTGGGATAGGTTTTGTGAGTGCGACCAGGTCCAAGGATGGCACGCTAGAGATAGACACCCCATCGATCAACAGATGCTTTGAACAGAGTCAAAAATTGAAGTAGGACCCAAATTTTAAATTCTAGGGCATCAAAAATCCTGTTGTCAACCCAAAAAGGTGATAGACAAGGATTCATCCTTGCAAAGAGACAAGGAAGGCATACTTCTACCAGAGCTTCAACCAAACCCACATGATGGTTTGGGTAAATGAAATGGGATGTGACCACCGCTTTATCTACACATAGCATCGGGCAATTGAACATGAAGATGCGTGCAATCTTGGAGTTTACATGAGCTATACTAGTTCTCTGGAGATAATCCACACCTAGGACGTTCACAATTGTATTCATAATATCTTCAAGTCTATGCAAAAGACATTGCGAAGACGACTATAAGACATAATAGAGATGAAATTTGTTTCCCGCTTGTTGTTGCAAGAGGATGAAAGGAACATAGGTAGATGCCATGAGAGGGAAGGGGAAAACAACAGACAAAAATGCAAGAAAATGAGTGAGGACATGTGAAATCATAACCCAATTAAATAGTCCCTTGAATCGTGTGAGGAAGGTCAACGTAATAAAAAATGGATGGCATCATCAACATTTTCCCATGCATTGGATAGATTATTTGATGAAAAGGATATTATATTATATTAAATGCAACATGATACAATATTCTCTCAACAAAATAAACGGGTGGTATGAGAGCAATCCCTAAAGCCACAAGCACACTAGGCCAAGCCTAGCAAAACAACAAAGCAACAACTATAAGGGGGTCGAGGAACACCAAAAACAAAGGCTAGATTATGAATAAAGGCTACCCCTGATTGATAAACACACATTATAAAAATCACATTACTAGAGATAGTCACACACATTATATAGAAAGGTGTTATCAATTAAATCTACCGCACCACCCTTGGAGCCATCTAGGATGGAAAACACATCTCCACCAGATTTTGAATCATCGGCATTGGATCCCGAGTGGGTGGGGGCACTCTAGCAAGATTTCTTCTAAGGATATTCCCTGTAAGTTTGTTGAGGGTTCTTGGTTGGCAGCAGTGTTGAACTTGCGTCACTTGTGGAGCTATAGAGTTCAATTGTTAAGGAGCACTTTGCCTACTTTACAGATGTGCGTAATCCTGGTGTGAACCACCTTCTACTCATACTCATTGAACTTGTATCCCAAGATCTTCTTTACACCATTTTCATTTGGCCAAATGATATTCGGTGGTGGTTGATGAAAATGCAAGTATTTTTATCCTCCTCTTTAAGATCCCCCATCAAACTCTCTTAGATGTTATCAATGTTTCTATTTTATATTGGCTAGCAGCTGCTAGGCTTTATTTGTTTCTTTGGAATAATGTTTTTAATAGTTTTTAAAATTTCATTAACATTATGTTTTAAAATGTATAACCCATTCCGTAAAGAGTGCAATATGTAACGCTTGTCTAATTCTCCTTAATCATAATCCAACATGTGTGTGGGGCATGTGTGTGTATCATTATTCTCTTATTCAAGATCCCGCATCTCACTCTGTCAAACACAATCACTGTCATCCCTAGCTCGAGAAAATGGCAATGCAGTGAAATCCTCACGCGTCTAGGGAAAAGTTATCATTGTTTACAGACACTCAAATCGTTGGTTATCATAGTAAAACCCTACAAATAAAAATAAGAATACTTATGCTCATGTAAACTTCTTGTCAAGGGTAGACAACGCATCTCCACCAGATTTAAGCTTAAGTTTTTTTTTCCAATAAAAAATAAATGTTTTTAATTTGGTTTAATCCCCACAGATCTGCCAAATCATCAAGTACCGAACAACATAGAATAACACTTGATAGCAAAATACACTCTCTTATGAGAACATGTTTCTTAGAAGAACAAAGAAACCCAATCAAATCATTTATATCATCATTTACATTAAATTCGGTGGAATACATCAAATAGTACAAAACTTTAACATCTTGCATTGTCTTAAGGGGTAACAAAAGCATAATACAAATCATCTAGAAAGTAAACATCCAAAGTAAACATAAACCATAAATTACTATTACTACCATAAGGGTGGAATGGAAACGTCAATAAGGGAGGATATGAGGGAGGTGATACATAGCGTGAGGGAAAGCAAAGGAAGGGGAAATATGTAAAAGAAGAAATCAAGGTAATTTCATGCTCGGTGAACTTGTATTCCTTGACCTTCTTCACGGCATTTTTGTCTGGCCCTATGATATTCGGTGGGGGATGATGAAAATCCAAGTCTTCATTATCCTCCTCTTTAAGATCCCCCCATCACACTCTTTCGGATGCCATCATTGTTTCTATTTTATACTGGCTAGCGGCCACTAGGCATAAAAAAATGTTTTTTTTTTAATTTGGTTTATTCCCCACAGATATGCCCAATCATCAAGTACCAAACAACATAGAATAACACTTGATATCACAAGACACTCTCTTATGAGAACATGTTTCTTAGAAGAACAAAGAAACCAACTCAAATCCTTTATATCATCATTTACATTAAATTCAGTGGAAGACATCAAACAATATAGAACTTCAACATCTTGCATTGTCTTAAGGGGTTAAAAAAGTAGAATACAAATCATCTAGGAAAATACCACAGGAGTGGCCCATTCAAATCTAAGAATAATATTATCATAACCATAACCATTGAGCTTATTGATATCTCTTTGTGTGTCCTCCATGTTGACGAAATTAACAAAACCAAAACCCTTGTTAACCCCCATCTTTTGATCCATGTCCATGTAGACATGCATGATGTGTTCAAACTGTCATTAAGATTAACATATGAAGATCTGGTAAAAAATATTTTATGATTTCAGGGAAGCCTCCATGGATCTGCAATTCAATAAGCATAACATGTTTTTGTTTTATACTTTCTAATTTGTTAGGATTATTTATTGCTTGTGAATAAGGTTCCTATCAATTTCAAAATGTCTTTAAGATTAAACCATGCATAACTAAGAGAAAAATTTTTTTTTTATTTCAGAGAAGCCAACATCGATGTGTAAAACAAAAGTTTAAGAACCTTAAGATAGTTACTTTATTCCATAAAAATGCACAATACATTATTGGATTTGGAAGCAAAGTATATAATTCAAATGCCAATTGTGTGTTTGAACATTTTCAATGATCTACAAATGTTTTTGTGCTCTCCGAAAGTTTCAACCATGTACATAATTCAATATAGATTTTCAAATCAGTCTTATAGTTTCCATCAAATCTCCAATATGTTGGGGTTTTGAGAGTAATTTATTCTTTGACCTCATGTGACAAAAATCTCGTGTCATCGATCAAAATTATATTGTTTTCACCATAGACATTACCATAAATTTCTAGTATCTGTTGGCTTGTTTTTTATTTGAGCTTACATTCTTGGCATCCCCAAATGAACCTGAAGTTGGTTTCTCGTAACCAACTAAATTTTTTGATGAACATGTATTTCACCATTGTTGAATCCATAAATGAAGACCATAAGGCAAAGTGTCAAAATATTTTGATGCAAGTACTTATCAAGTCAGCACTAAAATCTTGTTCAAAGTATTCGGTATTCCGGATCTAAAATATGGAACCATATTACGAGGTATTTTGTCGCCAATACCAGAAATTCTAAACAACAAACCTTCAACTCCCAAAATTAGTAATTTCCTAGGCTTCCTAATAGGATCTATAAAAACAACTCAGAATCAATGTAAGCTTCCAAAAGTGATTAAAAATAAGGCATCAAAGTATTTAATCACAACTCAAAAATAACTTATAAAACTATAATATCATCTCAATCACAGTGAAGATATAAATATTGCCTACTTGTAAATTTGTAATCTCAACATGTAAAATAAATAGTGACCATATGACTGTACGAATGAATATCATTGTAAAAACATATTCAAATAATTAATAGTTATATATTTTATGTTTGCTGCAAATTTTGAATGCCCTCCACAACACTCAAACCCTGACACAATATCTGTGATATGTTTATGTACAAATTGGTCATCAACCACATATCTTTGAAACAATTTTCTTCATTAGATTTCTTCCCCACCATAAAATTTTTCGAAGGGTTTCCCTTTGGGCCCATTGTAATACACAATGTGTTTCTAAGGCCGAAAACAATACCATCTCTACTCCAAATCTTTGGAGATCTTTTTCGTAATTTCGTCTTCTACACAACAATGTTATTTACCCAAAATAATAAATGGTTTGAATTCAAACGCTATTTTTTTATCAAATCCTTAATCATATTTTCAACTTCGGCATAAGAGAGATAGCTAGACCAAAATACCACTTCACATTTTCTTTGTCAATATCTTTAAAAATTCCTTGATCCCACCTCACAAGTTGAGAGTCTCCTTACCGAACTTGATTTTCAAGTCTTTGTAGGATTGGTTTTTCTCATAGAGAAAACCCTCCAAATCTAAAATAATTAAATAATCTGTTTGGCCAACTGCACAAAAGTATTTTTTTCTCAATTGTCCACAATTTAATATTAACTAATTCAAATAATCAAAAATTGTAATGTTAACACTTACTGATTGAGACTCTATCTTGGATTTCCTCACACTCCCCCTCTTGTGTTCTTGTGATGCTCGTTCTATTTAAAAATAGTAATCAATTCAAAATAAATTTTAAGTCGATGTAAAAAAATGTGAAACAACTTGCTTTTATACAATATTACATAAATGTAGTTGTATATTAACAACAAAGAACCATAAACCAACCTGTACATAATAAGTAAGTATTTTTCAATTTAAAAGTAAATAAATATTAACCAATAAACCAAAAATTTACTCAATTCAAAATAAATCTAATTAAAAGATGCATGTTAGCGACCACTAGGGTAATACATATTACAAATAAACTACTTCATGCTAGGTTCCTTCAATTATGAGGGTCTTATAAATGGTTTTCTTTATAATTGTATATGACTATCATACCATTTTCCATCTCGTGAGTTCATGCATGACATGCCAACAACCTCCCCATTTGGCATCAAATCTGAAAAAATGAATTTTTTATTAAAAATATGTAAACAATGACAATCAAAAACATCTTGTAGCGATAAATTTATAAAATGAGTATTTCCCACTCACCTTTTATAGATTCATTAGATGGATGGTTAGTGACATATAGGGAAACAAGTTCAATTTTTTCCAACATACTAAGATCAAAATCGTCTCCTCTATTTGTATGTGGAGAGGAAGAGATGGTGTCTTCCTCTATTGTTTGGTTATCTACATAAATATTGTATGTATCAGTTCAAATGCATTAAACTAATAGAATTGTTTAAAGTGATCTTAATCAATGTAACTTTTTTCAAATGACAATAGTAATGTTGTAAAAACATTTCTTGATCATGTGATTCAACAATAAAAATCACAGATAGACTGAGTCAACCAAAGCTTGCACTACAACACTATCATTGACAACACTATAACCGGAGAATTATCGGAAGCGAGTTGAGCGAACATATGAGACAAAAACCCATAAGATCTCTCATAAAGAAAAGGATGTGTCTTTCCTCGTAGGCCAATTTCTCTTGCAATCACAATTTTTGTGGAAGATGATCCATCCAATCCATTGTGATTTATGTTATATCCCCATTGTGAACATCACAATTGTGCACATCAATTATTGTGTACATAAGACACAAGCTCTTAAATTTTCTACTGCTGTCATAAAATCTGTAACAACCTTCCACTACTAATTCCCCCTTGTTTTTGAATTTTTCATGTATTTTTTAATGTCTCTCTTAACATTTTTGAAGAAGCAACAGGTATGAGGACAATAATTACACAATTTAGCATACTAGATCCAACAATTGTAAGCAAGTCCATTATTGCATCGGAAGTGAGTACACTAGACAAATTGTAGAAATCTATGATCACACATTCTACATTGAATGGATTAGTTGACGGAATAGAACATATTGTTGACTGGAGATGGAAGGGATATGCACATTGATAGGTAAAGTCTTTGGTGTCTTCCATCCTTGCTAGAATATTTTCTTCCATTGCACTCACGTAGTAGTCTATAATTGTTTGAGTTGCCACTGGGAGAACCTCTGCCACTTCATCATCAAATTTTCTTTTTCTAATTTTTCACTTCCTCCGAAATCAAATTTTATTTTTCCTTTAGGCTCTTCTCCCAAGAGTACACACAACTGGTGGTAGTGAGAATTATGCACACCATATTTTTCAACAATATTTTTTTCAGTGCATTCTGCCAATACACACGATTACCTAGATATTTACTTTTAACATATTTTAGAATTTTTTCTCTCATCTTTCTGTCATCTTTTACTCTTTGTAGTAAGTATCTAAATTCTTTGCTATGAAACCTGCTTCAATAGAGCGAGGTAGCCATACTATCCCGCCTACACTTCATCTAGTAGAATTGATATCTCCTCATTGGTCATTCCTCTTACAAGCCTAAAGTAATTCACCGTGAACCTTGCCAATGAATTTGGTTGAAAGTTAGGTTGGTTATCCTTAAAAGGAGAACAAGCCAACCCACCATATTAAAATAACTCAATGGTTATTATCAATTTTCTCCACATGTCCTTAGGTAAATAGAGAAATGTCATTTTATCATGATGGGTTTATGTCTTAGACACTTTGAAAATAGTAAGACATTGCATCTCAAAACACTGCATTGAAATATGAAATAGTATATATATTTTATGAATGTTACAAAATTAAATGTTAAGAACAAATGTGCTAAAATTAAGTTTCATTACCTTCAAATTATCTGACTTTGAGTTTCCCACTCCAAGCCTCTGAGGACATCCTAGGGATCTCCAAATCATTTGAGCATCACAAATTACATCAATAAAGTTTGTATCAAACCAATTTTTGTTTAAATCATTTTACTGCTAGGAAATTTTAACAATGTCTTTGTAAAGAGTGTGTGAAGACATAATTCAAGCCTTTCTAAACTCGCATCTTAGTATGAAATGACTTTTATTTTCTTTCAGCCAAAAATTTTTTTGGACACAAATCATATGTTGATTTGTGAAGAATGTAGAGCTACACGTCATCCCTTTTTAGGTCATCTGGATCCTCGAGTTGCATAATTTCCTTTGTATAAGGTAAAAATGGAAGAAGAAGTGCATCCCTCATTGTAGGAATAACATTAATAAAAATTGAATAGGAAAGAAGGTCAACATTATCATCATGCATAACACGTAATTGATATTTTGGAGGTGCCAAATGGCACCTAGAAACTTCAATTGGAAAAACACCACCATTGAACAAAAACAATTTTAAGTGTTTAGCATTTAAAGTTTTTGTTTGCTCAAATATACTAGTCACTTTCTTCAACATCAAAGCCATTTTTTATTCTTTTTAATCCCTTGCAACTTTAACTTAAATGGATATATTTGTAATATAGACAAATAAGATCTCCTCAGTGAGGTAAATAGCTTTGCATGTTTTGGTGGAGAAAGCAAATCTTTTCTATTCAAATAATGACAAACAAAAGAGGTATCCCTAGTTCTATACAATTTTTTGAATATCAAATTCATGTTGTTATGAAATTCAAGGGAATTTCCACAACCTATTTTGTCTGACTGTATGAAATTCCCCAAATTCCAACCATATTTAAGACAAGAGCATGCCTTATTTTCTCTAGAAGCCTTCATTTCTAGTTTCTTGAATAATGAAACTTCCAACTCCATGTCAAGAATAAGGCACTTATTTAGTATGATGTCAATGCATTCAACCTGAATACGCAATGTTTTCTCATCAATAACTTTTGAATTTAGTACCATACCGAATTCTTTGACAACGTCTTCATTAACAAAAAATAACCACATATCACCATGGTAATTTTTTGGGGAATGCATTTCTACAAACCATTCATCATCTATCTTTTTCATATCCTCTGCTCCTTCAATCAAAGGAATTTTCATGAACAGAGTGCAGCTAATGAAAGACATATTACCTGAAAAAAGGAATTAAACAAATTAATATTTCGTAAGTAATTGGAAAGGACAAATATTGTTTCTCAACAAAGTGCAATAACAACGAGATGTCGTATCTTAATGTCATTATTTTCATAGAGTAAAATTCAATAGGAATAAATATTTATAGCATAGTGGTCACCAGAATACTTCAACCCTCCTTTAGTTATAAAAACAACAAAACATTAATAAAAAAATGATGTGTTACACTAAGCAGTTTAAAAAATTAGTCGCTATGAAATTTGGTTTATTTCAAGTAGTGAATTTTTTGCTAAAAGTGTAGACTAGTGGCCACTAGCATCTATATATTCCCATCACTGTAAAAACATATTTGACTTACACTACATCATTGTGAAAACCTGGAAACCAACATGGGTGATAAGGGTCAAGAATTGAATATTTAATAATAACAAATCTTACATGTCGTGATGTGTTTGGGTGTTGTAATTAGGTTCCTTTTATAGTTCTCATAAGATATATCATGTATATCACATAATTGAAATCGAATAGTATATAGGAAAATGTATAAAGAACTGTTAGGTTCAATTAGTAATCGAAAGTTATGGTTTCCGTATCAAGCCTTAATAGTTTCTTATTTTAAAATTAGTGATCGAATAAAAACAAATCATGGAAAACCCTAGCATCTGCTAGGATCCTTCATGGTGGCTAATCTACCTAACGGATACTAGGATTAAGATTATGTGTTTTCCTATGTGTATTATATTCTCTTGAATATATGTGTGTATTTTATTCTCTTGAATATTCTTGTGTTAATTACGTGTATTCAGAAAAGTGGTAAATATTTTTAATTACGTGTATTCAGGAAAGTGTTAAATATCTATCTTGTCTTTGAATATTAGTTGTCTTCTCTTGTCTTGGAACATCAAAGAAATGAAAATTCTTGGTGACCGCTAAGGTATCAATGAAAAATTTTTAGCGACCGCTAAGTATTTAATCAATGAAAAATTCATTGTCTACATTATCGAAAAATATTAGTGTTAGAGCATAATAATAGAAGTACATATTTTAAACCTAAAGACGTATCATGTTCATCTTGGCCCTGCATATTTTTAGAAATTACCCATTAAACAAAATAGTCCGTAACAATTTACTAAACATCGAAGGAAAATATGTACATGAACCTTGCACAGGAATAAAGGATCAGAGGTCGTGAAGAGCAATGCTTGTTTTATGTTTGCCAATTATTTTTGATGAGAAGGATAGTGGTCGCTAGCCTCTACAATATCAGGGAATCCATTTTAACGATGTAAAAACAATCTCAATAGCTTTGTTGTCATTGTTTGTAATTATTTTATATTAGCTGGACTATCCCTAATAGAGCCAAGTCCTTGAATACATACCTTCAAGAAGGCTAACGCCTTATGTAGTTCTCATTTGATATTTTGTGTATAAAACGTAATCCATATATTTTCATATAAACAAAAATGCTTTACAACTGGTAAGTGCCTTTGTTTAATGAAAGGTAAGCACCATTAGTTAAGGATGGTAATAAAGATAGACACATAGTTAGGCAAGTTTAGATCATAGTAGAGGAAATGAGCCAGTTATCATGAATCCTAATGTAAGAGGTTGCTAGAGCCACTTAATAATCATAAAAAAATTTAAACAAAATACCCTTTAGGGGAGAGGGGCTAATAGTGGTACACCCTAAGTTAAGAGGTCCACAAAATCAATTGTTTATCATATAGATTGTGATTTTTTCACTAATATGTAGTTCATATTTGTGTTAGCTTATATTTTTTCTTTGGAATGTTCAATTGGAGGGAAATCCATATTTTGAATTGATTTAAAATAATAAATTTGAGTTACACTATAACCATGGTGGAAACCAATACTTGAATATGGGTGAAAATGCTTGAACATTGAATTTTTTATACTTGTACATGGGTAAGAGGTCTTACATGTCATGATGTAATTGGATACTCTACATAATTATTATGTCAAAAATAACTAACTACTACATAGTACTATGACAACATATTTTTAAGGGATTTAAAATATGTACATTTGAATACAAAGGAATTTAAGGAAACCCATTACTTGAGAATAAAATCACCTTTTATGGGTTGTCTATGTGTCACCATTTCATTGGATAATTTATTGATGAGACTTGATGTGACTTACTTTATTGGCTAGTTTTTATTTAATTTTTAACTTGAATTCAAACAACTAATGGTACTTTATTTCACATACCCACTAATGGTCATTGGCTCCTTTTCCCTAGCACAAGTAGATCATAATAGAAGAAGTTATTTGTCCCGACTAATGACTCGAATACTAATGAATTAATTATTGGAGGTGACTCCCATATTATTGCTAACATCATCATTTAAAAGCAGACCTTGTTAGGGATAATCAATCTTGTGTGATTAAAATTCCCTTTGTATGCTCTCATTAACTCTAGATTGGACCTTAAATCTTATCTATTAAGATAACTACTAAATAGGTAGGTTTTGTGAAAAATCAAGGGACTCACCAACTATTTTGTGATAAGATTTGTAATAAATATGTTGATTGGCCGGACTCATCACCTTTTCCAATAAAGGTTGATATTAAATTCAATGGCAAAGATTGTCTTAATTTCAAGCATGTGATGGCATATTCACTCCATATATTTATCTAAATGCTCCCCTTATTTCCACACCTTTTAGGTTTTTTTTCATGAGATTTCATTTATTCTATCATGGATGGACCAATGTTGCCTTTTATGCAATTTTCCATGGTTGTGGGTGAAATAGGATTCTATACCAAATTATTGTGTTGTCGTTTGAAATCCATTTTTGGTTTCAATATGAGAAAGACCTGGTTGCAATTGAGGTATTTATTAGAGATGATTATTTTTCTCTAAAGGGACATCTAAGGGTAAAAATAGAATTGGCAACAACGCTCGTTTACCATCTTCTTATCATTCATTCAACAAAGGATTGGGCTTTGGAGATGGGTCATCACTAGATCAAGCCAATGTATAGGGTTGGCATGGAAGTGGAAATGGACAAAACCTTGAGTGCGTTATGGTCCTTGATTTTTATGCTCACTATAAACAAGAAGGTTTGGTGCATGTAGAACATTTTTAGAGTTGTTCAACTGGTTTGATGTCCTAAATCGTTTCTTGTTTGAAGTGGACAAATGTGGTGAGAACTCGTTGACGGGAAGTAGGTCACCCGCTTTCTGACCTTGATGTTATTTCTGCCCCACTGCAATAGGAACCAATACATTGGGATGTTCTTTGCAGGTAAGTTCATGAGGCATACGATTGATTAAAGAGTCGAGTTGTTCTGGAAAAGAGCATCTTTTTCCGAAACATCCAAAGGAGACCATTTTCATTCCCGTTAAGTTCAAGGTTATAGATATGTCATTTGATTAAGATAGATAAGTGTTTCTAAAATCCGTCACGTTGTATATTTATTTTTTTGCTATATAGTGTTTTCAGTTCCATTGTTATCTATTTATACCGTTTATCTTCTTCGTGCAGGTTTTTTGAATTCCCAACCATTTGTGTTTTTTGGAATTTTCCTTGTGTTTTTACCATGTTATTACATCTATCATTGTATCTCGTAATGTAAAGGAAAGGGACCCTCCAAACCTCCTTTAACTATAAAATACAATAAATCTTTAGTAGAAGTTTATGTTGTGCGATGCAAGTAAGAAATTTAAACAATTACTCGCTATTAAATTTGGTTTGTTTCAAGTTTTCAATTTGTTGGTAGAAGTGAAGACTAGCGGCCGCTAGCATCTATATATTATAGGATATCTTTCCATTAATGTAAAAAAATAATCTTTATAGATTTAAGTTTGAGGGGCCTTAATGCAAGTGAAGAATTATCCTAGCAACCGATAATCTCAAGACTGTGTTATGTTACACCAACACCACGAACATCAAACAAAGAAAGTAAACATCCACCCTAGCACTAGTCTTAGAAGGTAGTATTGTAACATCCAAATATAATAAAGGAGCTTAGTTAGTTTTTTAGTTGGGTCATTATAAATTGTCCTTTATGCAAGGAAACAAATATCCTAGTGGTTGCTAATCTCAAGACTTTGTTATGTTGCACCAATGCTATTTAATAATCTTCGACATTAGCGGCTGCTAGGATTTGAATATCATGGTAGGATTCCAATAAATTAATATGGAAATATAAATATAATGGTAGGATTACTTTCTCTAAGCGGGACATGGAGGTGGACCTAGGTCCTTAATGTCCGCCGAGCAATCCACATTCAAAGTGCCCCGCTATGTTCCACTTGGTCCATATGGAGAATTTTGACCCCTACCTCAAGGTGTCCCCATGGCCACTTATTGAAAGCATCCAATGAACTCAATGGGAATGGAACTTGGGTTGATGATTACAAACTACTTGTAAATTTTGGATGGTAAATACTTTTATTATATAAGATCTATGAACTAGAGTGGTGGAGGAACACTTTCTCTAAGTAAGACATGGAGGTTGGATTAGGTGCTTAATTTCCACCAAGTAATACATATTTGAAGTGCCCTGCTATGTTCTGTTTGTTCCATATGAATAAGTTCAATCCCTACCTCAAGGTTTCCCCATGGCCACTTATTGAAAGCATACAATGAACTCAATAGGAATGGAACTTGGGTTGATGATTACAAACTACCCTTTAATAGTTCATGATTTTTTTAATATGCAGATTTTCTTTTAGACATTTAAATTATGTGGAGAACATATTTTTAAGGGATTTAAAATAAGTACTTTTGAGTACAAAGAAATTTAAGGCAACCCATTACTTTAATATAAAATCACCTTTTATGGGTTGTCTACGTGGCACCATTTCATTGGATAATTTATTGATGAGACTTGATGTGACTTACTTTATTGGCTAGTTTTTATTTAATTTTTAACTTGAATTCAAGAAACTAATGGTAGTGCTATGAAAAAATAATGGGTGACTAATGACTAGAAATTTAGTAAAATTTTAAATGTATAAATCAAGTAAGTTTAAGCACTGGAATGTTATTTTTCCCTGGCTAATGACTCAAATAGTAATGAATTAATTATTGGAGCTGACTCCCATATTAAAATACCATCATTAAAACACAGACCTTGTCAGGGAAAATCAATCTTGTGTGATTAAAATTCCCTTTGTATCCTCTCATTAACTCCATATTGGACCTTAAATCTTACCTATTAAGATAAGTACTAAATAGACATATTTTGTGATAAGATTTGCAATAAATATCTTGATTGGTGGAATCATCACATTTTCCAATAAACCTTGATATTAAATTTGCTAGCACACTTTTATTAATTTCAATATAAAAAGCATCGATGATAGACTATTGAGAAGTATCCTAGCAGCCACTAATCTAATAACATATTGAAATCATCGGTTGTTAAAAGTGCCGCCCATCTTCTTTGCAAAGTGGCCATCAATGGTCCCGATATCACATTGATTTCGTGCAATTCTAAATATTGGAATGGTCTAGTAGATATCATTTCACATAAAGGGAGGCGCGGAACTTACATCCATCATTAATGGTGGCTCGTGTCTTTTCATTTTTAGCTGGGCATTGGCTCCTCTTTCCTCACTATTATCTCTTCCCATTTTCAAGCAGAGAATTATGGTTTTCCTAGGATTTCCTTTTATTTATATGTGTGGTGAGTGGTGGGAATCAACCTTCTCATCGGCCATCTCCCACAGGTGTCTTCAAGATGTATTTCGTTATGAATCTATTCGTGAAGCTGAAGTGATCAAATGTGTGTTGGGTGACTCATATATGTAGGCTTCTAATAGGGTGTGGGCCACTTCTGAGATAGCCATGAATTTTGTTTCCAATTGTCTTCTACTTCACCTAGACAAGGAGGATGTTGAGACTATAAGTACTTCATTTACCTAGTTCAAAAAGGTAGATTTCAGGATGAATTGGTTGATTGTCACATCCCATACCCTTTATTTGGGTGGAAGAGGTTGATGAACAGGCTATCGGTCTCGGGTGTGGGGTTCATTGGATCGGAGAGCAATACTGGGAACTTCTCATTCATGCTAAGAATGTGCATGTTTCCCCTTGACATGATGACATGGATCTCAATAGTCTACCCCCTTAGATCTACTGCTGCCCATTTCCTATTGATTCGGCTATCGATCACCTTAACGAGTTTCATGCCCTATCTAGGGAGAAATTTATTCTCTTTCTTGGCAAGGCTTCTCAATGGGCAATGGGTGGTGTGGTCCAAGAGCTATTTGCGCCACTCTTTTGGCTCGTGTTCATGCTTGGTTCTAGTGCTTCCTGGTCTGTTTTGGTTCTTGGTTTTTTCTCTTGGTTTATCTCCCCTTCATGGTGTTCCTTGTTGTGGGGACTTGGGTTTTTTTGCATCACTTGGTTTTCATATTGGTTCTATATTATATGGGTGGGGTCCCGTAACCCCTCGGTTCAAAGCTCTGGTCAAAAGCATTTAAAAATCCCAAAAAAACATATTGAACTCACCGGATGTTAGGCTGAAAATTTATTTTTGGAATATGTGTAATCATGAAATTCATTAAAATTTGTTATGTTACATGAAGGGAGTATAATAAGATTGATCTTAGGGGATATGTGTAACCTATAAAATGGTTTATATATGTTCTTTCTTTAAATATTTTTTAGATGATTCAACGCTTTTGACAGGAGCTTAGAACCTGGGGATTGATGGGATCCCACCCAATTACAAACGTGAAATATAATCAATAAACCACATGACCCAGAAAAATAAAACCACAAAAACTAACTAGGATGCAAGTCAAGAAAACCCAACATCGATAGCAAACAAAATACCCAACCATTGCAAGTCAAGAAAATCCTCCGTGATGTTGCAACAATGTTGATTCGAATAACATAATGAACCCAGTGGCCACTAGTCTTAAAATTGAACACAACAGCCGCTAGGCTTAAATTTTTGTTTGGAATTCATGCGATAGGATTTGAATATACTAGTGATCTTTAGACACAACTAGGCTTAATTTTTTTGTTTTGAATCACGAGTATTCATGAAAGAAATGTAGTGAGCAACCACCCTAGTGGTTACCTATCATTAAAAATAGTCTTTTAAAATTGAAATATAATTACGGGAGCATTCGAAGTGCCTCGTTATGTTCCACTTGGTCCATATGGAGAAGTTTGATCCCTACCCCAAGGTGTCCCCATGGCCACTTATTGAAATCATCTAATGAACTCAATGGGAATGTAACTTGGGTTGATGATTACAAACTACTTGTAAATTTTAGATGGTAAATGCTTTTATTATACCAGAGCTATGATCCAGAGTGGTGGAGGAGAAATTTCTCTAAGTTGGACATGGGGGTGGGCTTGGGTCCTTATGGCCACCGAGAAATCCACGCTCAAGCGCCTCGCTATATTCTTCTTAGTCCATATGGAGAAGTTTTACCCCTACCCCAAGGTGTCCCCATGGCCACTTATTGAAAACATCTAATGAACTCAATGGGAATGGAATTTGGGTTGATGATTACAAACTACTTGTAACTCACCAATAGCCCAAGAACTTGAGTTCATCTTGTCTTCGAATATTTTTGTCTAGTCATGTATTTGAATATCCATCAGGTCATTACTGATTATCCTGCATGTAAGAAAACAACTATCCTAGTGGTTGCTAACCTCAAGCCTATGTGATGTTGCAACAATGCTTATTTGAATAACATATTGAAACTAGCAGCCACTAGGCTTAAAATTGAACACAACGGCCACTAGGTTTGAATTTTTGTTTTGAGTTCATGTGATAGACTTGTAATATACTATTGAGCTCAATGGTTGCTAGGCTTAAATTTTTGTTTGGAATCACGAGTATTCATGAAAGAAATGTAGTGAGAAACCACCCTAGTGGTCGCTATTGTCATTAAAAATAGTATTTTAAAATTGAAATATAATTGTGGGGAGTATTTGAAGCTCTCCACTATGTTCCACTTGGTCCATATGGATAATTTCGATCCCTACCCCAAGGTGTCCCCATTAACACTTATTGAAAGAATCCAATTAACTCAATGGGAATGTAACTTGGGTTGATGATTACAAAATACTTGTAAATTATGCTAGAGCTATGAACCTGAGTGTTGGAGGAGAAATTTCTCTAAGTGTGAAATGGGGGTGGGCTTGGGTCATTAATGGCCGCAAAACGATCCACATTTGAAGTGCCTCGCTATGGTTTGCTTGGTCCATATGGAGAAGTTTGACCCCTACCCAAATGTTTCCCCAAAGGCCACTTATTGAAAACGTCCAATGAAATCAATGGAAATGGAATTTGGGTTGATGATTACAAACTAATTATAACTCACTAATAGCCCAAGAACTTGAGTTCATCCTATCTTTGAATATTTGTTGTCTAGTCATGTATTTGAATATCCATCAGGTCATTACTAATTGTCATGTATGTAAGACAACAACTATCCTAGTGGCCACTAACCTCAAGCCTTTGTGATGTTGCAACAACATTGATTCAAATAACATATTGAACCCAGTGGCCACTAGGCTTAAAATTGAACACAATGGCCACTAGGCTTAAATTTTCATTTGGAATTCATGTGATATTTTGAATATACTATTGAGCTCAATGGCTAGCTAGGCTTAAATTTTTGTTTGTAATCACGAGTATTCATGAAATAAATGTAGTGAACAACCACCCTAGCAGTCTCATGTCGTTAAAAATAGTCTTTTAAAATTGAAATATAATTATAGGGAGCATTCAAAGTGCCCCACTATGTTCCGCTTGGTCCATATGGAGAATTTTGATCCCTACCTCAAGGTGTCCTCATGGGCACTTATTGAAAGCATCTAGTGAACTCAATGGGAATGGAACTTGGGTTGATGATTACAAACTATTTGTAAATTTTGGATGGTAAACACTTTTATTATACCAAATCTATGAATTAGAGTGGTGGAGGAGCAATTTCTCTAAGCGGGACATGGAGGTGGGTTTGGGTCCTTAATGTCCACCGAGTGATCCACATTCAAAGCACCCGCTATGTTCTGCTTGGTCCATATGGAGAAGTTATACCCCTACCTCAAGGTGTCCCTATGGCTACTTATTGAAAGCATCCAATGAAATCAATGGGAATGGAACTTGGGTTGATGATTACAAACTATTTGTAAATTTTTTATGGTAAAAACTTTTATTATACCAGATCTATGAAATGGAGTGGTGGAGGAGAAATTTCTTTAAGTAGGACATAGAGGTGGGCTTGGGTCCTTAATGTCCGCCGAGTGATCTGCATTTGAAATGCCCCGCTATGTTCCTCTTAGTCCATATGGAAAAGTTTGACCCTACCTCAAGGTGTCCCCATGGCCACTTATTGAAAGCATCCAACAAACTTAATAGGAATGGAACTTGGGTTGATGATTACAAACTACTTGTATTTCACCAATAGCCCAAGAACTTGAGTTCATCTTGTCTTCGAATATTTTTTGTCTAGTCGTGAATTTGAATATCCATGAAGTCATTACTAATTGTCTTGTATGCAAGACAACAACTATCCTAACATCCACTAACCTCAAGCCTCTATGATGTTGCAACAATGTTGATTTGAATAACATATTTAACCCAAAGGGCTACTAGGATTTAAAAGGAATGATAACCAGATCATACCAAGCCAAGAACACAAATGTTAATCAAACACCACAATCAATAAGATGAAATTGATTTTCCATAATAACTTTACATAAACCTTTGCAAACAAATGTAAAACAATATGACATATTATTATGGAACTAAATGAAATATAATGAGAATGGGCCTTACTTATATAGGCGAGGAATAACAATCTAAGAACCATCAAGATATTAGATCAAGCCATAAATCAAGGAAATAACTAGTCATCAATGAACTAGTCAAGACCATAGATCAAGGAAAGACCTATACCTAAAATCTAGATAATATATCCTAATATCTAACTTATCTAAGATAAGATAAAAGAAATATCCACACACATAAATGGGTGAGGATAAATATAATAAAGGTAAATAAAGTACCTAGGTCAACATGAGATAAGGTAAATACCTACTCTAATACCCCCTGTCAAGTGAAGCTAGGGCCATAATAAGAAGTGGCATGTCCAAGTAACATGAGGTGAAACCTAGGCCTCGATGAGGTAGTCATGTACAATAACTGGGAAAAAGGGACAATGCAAGGTACCCAAAACTAGGTCAACAAAGTAAAGAGAGTAAAAACTACTGCAAGGCATCCCAAGAATCTCACTCAAAAACTCATGAAAGTGTTGAAGAATTTTGGTGTGCACCGTGGTCTCGAATCCATTGCTCAATCATAAAACTCAAAAACTCGACACGATGGGCTTCACTAGAATAGCTCCATACAAGGATATCAATGTAATGATGTCGAAAGTGTAAAAAACACCAAACATAATTCAATCAACTGCTGCAAATAGGTGTGCCACAATCCAAGAACAATAACCAAAGCAACAAGGTAAGGACACAAAATCCAAAGTGTCACGATCCAAGAAAATCCAAGGTAACAAGGAAGGACACAAAACCTGAAGAAGCAAGATCAGCACCACACCCTCCCATACTACTGAATGGGTGGAGTGACGCTAAAAATATGTATGACTTGTCAAAATAATTACTCAAACATTGAAAAACTAACACTAGGGACTTCACTATAATAGCTCCTCGCAATAAATATTGTCAACATGCCAAAAGTGTCAAAAATACGGATGTAAAATATCTCAACAAATAAGAGAGATACACTACACTGTAAAGAAAAATGCTCAAAAAAATAAGCATTACAATACGAAGGTATAGAAATTGGAGTAAGAGTATGAATGGTGGAGGAGCCACGCATATAGAGTCCTCTCAACGAATGCCTATATCACCACCATGAGTGATCAAATATCCACCCCAAATCAACATAGATGGATGAAGAAGATGCATGCATATGACTTGGTAAATGCATAATGGGTGCATGCAAAGGAACATCAAAATATGTGTTAGGTTGATCATGTATGACAGCTAAAATATCAGGTTTCTCAAGCTTGAGTGAAGGTGCAAAACTCATGTGTTGCTCATGATCCTTTAAAGAGTCAAGTGAACAAAAATAGGAGCTTTGTCAATGTGTGATCCCAATGAAGTATCTACTCGAAAACTAATGTCATGGTGAGAATTCCACTTAACATGTGGAATAGGGGAAACAATACCCTGTGAATGTCTGCCAATACCTCCACCAGTGAAACCCATAGAATGAAGCATGTGAGAACCGAATGTAGTGGTATGCTTCTCAAAATAGCCATGCATATGAAAATGATTAGGATACACAACATGTGTTATTGTAATAGGCATAGACATGGAAGATCATGCAGTAACAAGTCGCATAGGCTTAGGAGCATCAAGAGAAGGAACAAGCTCAAAGACTGAAAGATCAACGTCAGTGGGTACAAGAGAAACAACTGCAAGTAGACTAGGAGCATGGATATGGTTTTCCATAATATGATGTCGAAGCTATAGGCTAGCAAGTTTTTACTTTGCAGGAGTGTATTAGTGTATCCTTATTGTGGTAATGAGTGATTGTAGAGAGAATTCACTTTTGATCAATCTATTTTCTTCCACAAATTTTACAATATCCTCTTGAAGTCCACACACTTCATATAAAATCATATCATTCTCAGAATCCATGATAGATACAATAATGCAGCTCCCAAAAGTTTAGGACGAAGGCTCACCAAATTACATCCATAATTGATTACAACACTCCTCCATATTTTACACTTTATAGTGACTCAAGTGTGTTACAATACGAAACTTTATAATTATAATTAAATTCTCAAAATAAATATTTTCAATGGAAAGAGCACGGAAAAAAAAATCACTTTTGCAAAAAATGGCAATCAAAACCGAGTTACCGATCAAAAGATACAAGCTTTTCAATATTATGCTCTACTATTTATTTGCACTAAAACAAAAAGAAAATGCTCTTGCCTTCACCACACAAATAAAATGAAAGGGGCCTAGATTTAAGCACCTACTAGTAGGAATCACAAGATTTAAGCTCTCATATGACCATACCATATATCCAGGGGTTAAGGATTTCAATGGGTATAAAAATGCATGCAACAACAAAATACGAGACAAATCCCGAATATATGACTATATAAAAATGTTTGTAAAACGAAACTTAGAGACGAATTTCAACAAATTGCCTACTATGCTACTTTATAAAATGAATGATAACCAGGTCATAATTAAGCTAAGAACATAGATGCTAATCAAAAACCACAATCAATAAGATGAAAGTAATTTTCCATAATAACTTTACATAAACATTTGCAAACGAATGAGAAACAATATCATATATTATTATAGAACTCAATGAAATATAATGAGAATGGGCCTTGCTTATATAGGC
The DNA here is from genome assembly GCA_018340775.1 of Taxus wallichiana var. yunnanensis. NCBI lineage: Eukaryota > Viridiplantae > Streptophyta > Pinopsida > Cupressales > Taxaceae > Taxus > Taxus wallichiana. The sequence goes on from CM031242.1 coordinate 1,011,129,976, forward strand.
AAGGAATAACAATCTAAGAACCATCCAAGGTTGTAAATCAAGCCATAAATCAAGGAAATAACTAGTCATCAAAGAACTAGTCAAGACCATAGATTTAGGAGAGAACTAGACATCAAAGATTTAGTTAATACCATAGATCAAGGAAATAACTATATGTAACAACTAGATAATATCTCCTAATATCTAAATAAGATTAAAGAAATATCCACACACATAAGTGGGTGAGGATAAATAAACAGAAAGGTAAATTAAGTACCTAGGTGAACATGAGCTAAGGTAAATGCATACTCTTAATAGACTTAAAATTGAACAGAGCAGCCGCTAGGCTTAAATTTTCATTTGGAATTCATGTGATAGAATTTGAATATACTAGTGAGCTCAACAGCCGCTACACTTAATATTTTGTTTGGAATCATGAGTATTCAAGAAAAAAATGTAGTAACAACCACCCTAAAGGTCACCAGTCATTAAAGATAGTCTTTTAAAATTGAAATATAATTGTGGGGAGCATTCAAAGTACCCCGCTATGTTCCGCTAGCTCCATATGGAGAAGTTTGACCCCTACCTCAAGGTTTCCCCATGACCACTTATTGAAAGCATCTAGTGAACTCAATGGGAATGGAACTTGGGTTGATGATTACAAAGTACTTATAACTCGCCAATATCCCAAGACCTTGAGTTCATCCTGTCTTCGAATATTTTTCTTCTAGTCGTGTATTTGAGTAACATGTTAAAACCAGTGGTTGTTAGGATTAAATTTTAGTTTTAAATTCATGAGATACACTTTGAATATACTATTGAGCTCAACGGCCACTAGGCTTAAATTTCCATTTAGAATCACCAAGTATTCAGGAAAGAAATGTAGTGAGCAACCACCCTAGTGATTATCATTAATTGAAAATAGTCTTTTAAAGTTTAAATATAATAACGAGGAGAATAGTTATATTTTTAATCAATTGGTTACAAATGATCCTGAATGCAAGCAACATGTATCCTAGAAGCCACTAACCTAAAGTCTTCATGATTTTCCTAGAGCTCCATGTAATCATCTTTGACAGTATCAGATACTAAGAAAATCATGAAATAAAATTTGAATAACATTTTGTACTCAGAGGCCACCTGGCTAAACTATTGGTGTTGGAGTTTAGTTTAGTATTGAGTTTTTAGTTGGGTCGTTAATCAATATCTTGAATGCAAGATAAGAATTATCCTAGTGGTTGTTAATCTTAAGTCTTTATTATGTTACACCAATGTAGTGGAATAATCTATGACCTTAGTGGATGCTAGGCTTCAAATATCATGTGATAAACTTGGATAACATATTGAACTCAACGGCCACAATGCAGAAAATATCATGTGAAGACAACAAATATTCAAAGAAAGAAAGTAAACATCCACCCTAGTGGTCGCTAGTCTTAGAAGGTAGTATTGTAACATCCAAATATAATAAAGGAGCTTAGTTATTTTTTCAGTCGGGTCGTTACTAATTGTCTTGTATGCAAGGAAACAAATATCCTAAAGGGCTGCTAATCTCAAGTCTTTGTTATGTTACACAATGTTATTTAATAATCTTCGACATTAGCGGTCGCTAGGCTTCGAATATCATGGTAGGATTCTGATAAATTAATACAAAAATCTAAATATAATAATGGTGCTTAGCTTGGTTTTCAGTGATCCGTCCTAGTTGTATCGTATGTGAGTCAACCAGAATCTTAGCGGCCACTAGTCTCCCTTCTTGTTTGAAAAATGTATTCAGGAAACTCTTTAATATTTTTCTTGTCTTGGAATATTTGTTGCCTTGTGTTGTTTTGTAATAGCTAGGCAATGTCATAAACATCGAGCTTAGTGGCCTCTAGTCTTGGAATATGTTATTTTAAAATTTTAAAATTGTTACTTTAGATTGGCTCATTTATCAAGTAAGTCGTTACTAACTATAAATGGAATATATGTTTGTAAATAGAATTATTAACATTTATATTTAATAATATTTAGTACATATAATGTGTTTACCTTTTACTAAACATAAAATGATTTTAAAGACAACACATTTAATTATTTCTACGTGGGAAAAAAATATAAAAAAACTTTATATATCAACATTGTAATCAATTTAGAATCGAATATTGAAGAATTAGTCATGACTACTTCTTTCATATTAAAAAAAACATTAAAGGAAGTGAAAAATGATTACCTTTACTATACAAAAACAAACCATTATGATTTATAAAAAAAGAATATGTGACTCATTTTTTGCTGCTAGAGAGAGATGTCAGTGCTTACAGGAAAAAAATGGATGAAGAAGAACAAAAAATTTATAAAAAAACACAGAGAAACAGATAGAAGGGCTGAAAAGGGAACCCGTTTAATAGACACAAATACTTGAGTGATGGCTGAACATAAAAAATGGGTTTTCAAAAGGAGTAAATATTTTAAAGGGATTACAAAATATTCGGTCATGGGTGGACAAAATCTTCAATCATGTCCGGAGAAAAATATTTGATCATGGGCAGACAAAAATGTGGTTTTTACAAGAAGATGGAATGGAACTACAAAGGCACCAAAGGGAAAGACAAGGACAAATTGCAGTGAGTGTGCAAAACACAAGAAATGGGCGAATACAAAGTGGTTAAAAGTGCTTGCCATCAACTACAAAGACACATACAATAACATAGGTGTTTTTATAAATACTTGTTTTAGTTGTATCTGATATTTTGACGTGATTTATAATGTATGTTTAAGCTCCGTATTCTCTCTAAAACATAGTATCAACGAGATTCTATCTGTAACTTGTTTTACTCGTCTCTTTTGATTCCATCCTTTGTGGGCCTCCTGATCTACACTCCAACCCGTGATCTATCCACAATCACTGTAATTTGTCTTGTTTTTGTGCCTCCCCAAACGTGATTATGATCACTGTCACAACTTACCATTCAAAAAAACCTCCAGGAATCGAGCACTCGGACCAGTGAATTAGTGTCTATGCACATTGTATTCTAATTTCAAGAGCTCCTTTTCTACACTTAAAAAATTAAAAAGAAACTCTAATATATATTTCTCTAGTTTATTTAGTTTTTTCCAAATGCATTCAACAAAAGAAATTAAGAAAATTGAATAAAGTGGGAATAGGAAATCTCAAAATTTGAACTTCATCTTCTTAAAGAGAAAGTGCAAGATTTTGATATTTCAAATACTAGCATCTAATGTGGGGGATTTTACATACCGTAATTTTAATTAAACCCATCATTAATGTTTACATTTAATTCGGGGCATATCGTGGGATACGGGAAATCAAATTGATTAATTTTACCTACTTTAGAAACAAGTGGGATAGCGACAAAAGTTTCTTTGTGAACACTGAGAAACCCAAATATTAATTTAAGCATAATAAAAAACCATTTACAAAATATAAGTGAACATTATGAAACAAAAAAATTAAATTTTATTAGAGCGATATACACCTAAATAATTATTAATTTTTATCAAACGAGAATTTTGATTATTTTTAAATATATTGCGCATTAATTCGGGGGATAGCATGGGATTCGGGAAATCAAATTTATTAATACTACCTACTTTAGAAACAAGTGGGACATCGACAAAATTTTCTTTGTGGATTCACGGCAAAACAACAATTGTTAATTTTAACATAATAAAAAACCATTTAGAAAGTAGAATTGAACATTAGGAAACAAAAATTAAATTTTTAAGGAGCGATATACGCCTCGTTAATTATTAATTTTTATCTAGTGCAAATTCAGTATTTTATAAATATAATTCGCATTAATTCAGGGAATAACATGGGATACGAGGAATTAAAATTTATTAATACTACCTACTTTAGAAACTGGTGGGACGGCGTCAAAATTTTCTTTGTGAACTCGCAGGAAAATGAAAAATATTAATTTAAGCATAATAAAAAACCATTTAGAAAATAGAAGTGAACGTTACGAAAAATAAAAAATAAAAAATAAGAGAGCGATATATGCCTCGTTTATAATTAATTTTTATTGAGTGTGAATTTGATATTTTTAGCTATCATCTGTGTTAATTCAAAAAAAATCCAATAAAATGTGGCATCTTGAAAGTTTGAACTAGTTAATTACACAATTATATAATTGACACATTTATTAAGAAATTTTTAATTAGCGATAGAATTAACAAATATTTTTAACCTATAAAAATCCGCATTATTATGGTGTAACTGTAATCCATTAAAATGTTGCCATGTGGCATGAAATTTCTAATATATCTCTTGATCATCGATATTTTGGAGTTATTTATGCATTACTCTAGAAAAATTAAAACATAATTTTACTCTACACCCGAATTTGAGAGTACCTTATAGATAGGAAAGAAAATAGTGAACGCTATGCTCCATTAGAATAATTTTTTTGCAACACCAAATTCAAAATAATAAATACTTAGATTTTATAGGGGATCAGGGTATTCTCTTCAACACGTGTTAATGAACAACTCGCATGTCATATGTTGTCTTTCTATTTGATGAGCAAAAGCCTAGCGGTCACTAGCCTCTACAACTCCTAGGTTTCATTTCCAGCAATGTAAATAAATATCTTTACAATTTTCGATCACTAGTATTTTCATCAACTATAATCTTATCTTATTGACTATACATTCCTTCCACAACCAAGTGTGGCACTACATACCATATAAATATTTCTCAACTTCTATATTACTCATAAGTTATTTTGTGTCTAACACATAATTTATATCGGTTCGTATCAAGTAAAATACTTAGCGACCGCTAAGCTCCATTACTTGAACAAGATCAATCAAACAGTGGTTGTGAAATAAAATTCTTAGTGACCGCTAAGCTTCAAAACTCACCAGAAGGAATGATTATGCGGAAAATAGGCTAAACAATTTCTTGATAACATAGATGCTTTATGAACAAATCATAGTAATAGATATTAGTGGTCGCTAGGCATTTTCCATAATATATTTTGATGGCTAGATAGGTGAGATATGGAAAAAATATTCTTGAAAGCTATGGAGGTCTTTGCATAGTTGAGAAGAAAGATGATTAATAAAAATGTTTTCAAGGTGCTCATATAACACCATAGGGACTGCTAGGCACACACCTTTGCATATTTTCCTTTTTACACATCGGTGTGCATCAATGAAAATGATTAGTAACCACTAAGCTCGCTACTTTTCAAGAGGAGTAGATTAGCGGCCACTAGGCTCAACTGATTTTTTATTTTGAATATAGAGATCAAACAACAGTTCATATTAAAGAAAATGCTTAGCGATCGCTAAGCTCGATTACTTATAGAAAGGAATGATTTTTGGTAGCTAGGCTAAACAATATCTTATTTCAAACATAACGTTATAATAACAAATCATAGTAATAGATATTATTGGGCGCTACACATTTTTTGTGAAATTTTAAGATGTAAAATCTGTGAGATATAAAAATTGTTTACTGTCAAAAGATAGGTAGGTCTTTTGAGAAAGTGATAAATTAGTGGCCTCAAGGCTAAATTCTTTATTAATTTCAAAAATAGAGATAAAAAACAATTCGTATAAAAGAAATTCCTAGCGACCGCTAAGCTCAAATGCTTACATAACATAGTGCTCTATAATTATTTTTATTGATAAATGAGAAAGGAATAGATTAGCGGCCTCTAGGCTAAATTGTTTCTTGATTAAAAAATAGAAATAAAAAAGTTCGTATTACAAAAAATGCTTAGCAACCACTAAGCTACAATACTTACAGAACATAGCACTCGGATAACAGATCATATGAATGGATGAAATGGTATTATAAGGAATTTTTATGTCGATTTGTATCAAAGAAAATGCATAGCGACCGCTAAGCTACATTACTTATTGAAAGGAGTGGCTTGGTGCTCACTTGGCTATATTGTTTCTATTTTTAAAAATATCGACCAAATAAAAATCATTGTCTGTTTGTCCCACTTGTTAGAGCATAATAATAGAAGTACATATTTTAAATGTGAAGACGTATCCTCATCATCTTGGCCCTACATATTTCTAGAAATAACCCGTTAAACAAAATAGTCCTAAACATTTTACTAAAAATGGAGGGCAAAGATGAACATGGGTCTTGCTCAAGAATGAATGATCTCGAGACCATGAAGAACAAAGCGTGTTTTATGATTGCCAATTATTCGTTGATGATAAGGCTATCAATTGATATCCTATATATATTGTCGATGAATCTATTTTAACAAATGCAAAAAACAATCTCAATAGGTTTGAAGTCATTATTTGAAATTATATTATATTCGATGAACTATCCTTGGCAGAGCCAAGTCCTTGAATACAAACCTTCGAGAAGGATGACTAACCACTAGAATTTTTGCAACTGATAAGCATCGTTAGTTAGTGTGGTTATGCAGATATGTAGTAAATTTTGAGAAGTCGATTCACAAATGCGAAGGTGTTATTACAGAGAATGCTGAAGAGGGTATTGAGAAAATAATGTTAGTGGAAAGCATGTTGTGTATAATTTGTGTAGAAGGAATTGTCTTTAACCAACCCTGTCGATACAATATTGTATCGATCAATTTTTTCCCAATATAGTGGTTCGTATTGCCCAGCTATATGATTTGTATCATGAAACAAGATGAAGTATGGAAGTTTTAGACTATTTTCATTAAATTTTAAGTAATGAGTTTTTTTTTGTTCAAGACCACACCAATATTTTTTATTTCAAAGGAAAGCAACAGAAGGGAATTGTCTATCCTCGAGACTTGTCTAGATCTTGATGGCATTATCAATATATGTGCACTGCTAGTTAGTAATTCATAGTTGAGGTTTAAATTTTTGCTTTTCTGTCGTGTGATGGTTTGTAATCGGATGTACTCTTAGGATTTTTGTCTTCCGAGTTTGAACTCATGGCTTTGGGGCATGCTTTCATACCGTCAATTTTTAGTGAATATTCTTATATCATTTTACTTGTTAATAGAATATAAGATGTTATTCATAAATAAAACACACCATCAATCCCAAATTAGTGAATTAAAAGTATATAAAAAAATTTATTAATGATTATTAATTGTTTGAAGAATAAATTATGCAAAGATATCTTGATATTGATTATCAACAAAGTGTCCCATGAATGTAGATTACGGACCTTGATCCCACCCAATGTAAATTAATAAATGTATGAATCAATAAATTAAAGTGTTGGAACATTGTTGGTCCGTTGTTATTGAATTAAATAGTAATGAATTAATTATTGGAGGTGACTCTCATATTATTGCTAATGCCACCATCAAAAAAGCTTGTGTGAATAAAAATCCTTTTGTATTATTTCATTAATTACATATTGGACCTTACATGTTATATATGGGGAGGCTACTAAAAATGTAGATTTTATAGAAAATTGCGTGATAAGATTGGAAATAAATATGTTGATCGCCTGGACTCATCACCTTTTTCAATAAAGTTCGATATTAAATCCCATAGTAAGCTTGTATTAATTACAAGCATGCAATGGAAAATTCACTCCACATATTTACCAATCCTTTCCTCCTTATTTTCACACCTTTCATCTTTATTTCACTGGATTTTGTTTCATCTTTCATGGCCTTTCCAATGTTGCATTTCATGTAATTTTCCACGTCGGTACATGAAATGGCATTTTATACCAAAATTTCGAGTCGTCGTTTGAAATCTATTTTTCGAATGAAAAGGATAAAGACCTAGTTACTATTGAGGTAGTTCTTGGAGATGATTTTTCTTGAGGGACGTTTAAGGGTAAATGGGAAAGTTTCTTTGACATTCATTTGTCATCTCCTTATCATACATCCAAATGAAGGATTGGGATTTGGAGATGGATCATCACTAGATCAAGCCGGGGTATAGGCTTGCATGGAAGTGGAAATGGAAATAACCACAAGTACAAAGTGGCCCTTGCTATCTGAGGCTCATTATAAACAAGAAGGTTTTTGGACATGGCCATTTTTTTAGAGTTGTACAAATGGTTTGATGTCCTAATGTGATTCATGTCTGGTGTGTCTAAATAGGGCGAGACATTGAGGGTTGGAGATATTTCTCTCCCTTTTCCTGACCTAGGTGATATGTGTTCTCTGTTGCAAGAGGAACTGGCACATTGGGATATTCTTCGACAAGAAGTTCACGAGGCATACCATTGGTTAAAGAGTCGGGATGCTGCTAGAAAAGAGCATATTTTTTCGTAACCTCCGCATGGAAACCTTTTTCATCCCTGTTAAAGTGGAGGTTACGGAAGTGTCATCTGATTTAAATAAATAAGTGATTATAAAATCCATCGTGGTGTAGCTTTTTTTTGGTTTTTATATATCCTTTTCATTTGCATTGTTACCAAATCATCCTATCTATCTTACTGGTCTAGAATTTTTTTGTATTCACAAGCACTTGTTTTTTTCGCATAGGCCCTTAAGAATTTTTTCACCAAAGTATTCATTGGATCATTTAGGTTTTTTAGAGTAACCCTCTCATCAGATCTATGATGTAAAGGAAAGGGACCCTTCAACCCTCCACTTATAAAAATTAAGAAATCATTAATAAAAGTTTTTGTTGTGTGTTGCACTATCTAATTTCAACAATTAATCACTATTAAATTTGGTTTGTTTGAAGATGTTAATTCATTGCTAGAAGTGAAGACTAGAGGCCACTAACATCAATATATTATATAATATCTTTCCATTAATGTAAAAAACAATCTGTATAGCTTTAGGATAGAAGAGCTAATAGTGGATTGATGGTTATCTTCCCATCACTTAAAAAAATTGAGTTAGACTACATCATTGTGGAAACCATGGAGGTCTTCAATTTTGAAATATATGGAGGTCTTTGAGAAAGGAATAAATTTAATTCTCTTTCCCTAATAATATAAGATAATGCAAATGGCTTTATTTCTTTTACAGAAACCTCTCCTATAACAATCTGTTTGGGGAAATTCCTATCATTAAAAACTTTTCATTTTTTCCTACATAAATTTGTAGATATAAACACAAATTTTCTCTACGTACCAACTCAGTTTTGTTTCTTATGGTTTTGGATATAACTAATTAACTGATGCAAGAAATAGTAGTTTTCTTTGAAATAGCTTGGGTTCCAAAGACATTCTTCTATTGTTATTGAAAAATTGGAAAACTTGGATTTGTATGATGTTGTTTGACAAAAATGTGGCCCAATGCAATGAACAACATCCATTTCAAAACTGGAAATTGTTTTCATCTGTTAGGGTTCGGGACTACTATTGTTCATAATTATAGCTCTGTATCATTCAAATCATCCAAAGGTATTTTAAAAAGTATTTGCAAACAAAATGGAGCTAGGTGTTAAAATTAACATGGAAAGACATGATTTCATATTGTATAGATTATCAAACGATAAATCGAAAGCAATATCATATTACAATTTATTTAAATACACATCTATTTGTTGCATTTAGGTTCTCTAAGGTTGGTCATACTGCACATGAACATGGCTCTTTACATGAATGATGACATAATGACAAACACAAAAATCTTAAAGAGAAATATGTAATTGGCTATGGTGCTACAAGAAATCTTTATAAATGTGATCTAAAGAATTCTAAGCCAATTATTATAAAGAGAATGTACAGTTGCTACCCATTAAGCTTTCTTGCATTTGAAACTGATGTTCAGAATGATTGGAAGCATCAAGCATCAAAATCTTGAGAGTCTGCATGGATGTTCACTTTCTCCACTTGGAAACCTGATGTTTTATGATTACATGGTAAACAAAAGTCTGTCGGACATCCTACATGGTGAGTAAAATGATTATGTTATGAAGAAAATGAATATGTACATTGTAGATTCAATTTTTCAAATAAAAGTGTCCAATCAACCTCTAAATTTCATATTAAAATGGATATTTGGAAAATCTAACAAGTGTTTTATTAATTTTTATTTTTGTATAGGATCATCAAAGAAGATTAAGCTAGAATGGAACAATCGGCTAAATATTTCTCATGGTGTTGAAGAAGGATAGCCATATCTTCATTATGACTATAACCCACACATTGTTTACAGGGATGTGAAGACTTCTAACATTCTTTTGGATTATAATTTTGACACAAATTTGTTAGACTTTGGCATTGCCAATTACATTTCCTCAACAAAACACCACACCTCTACCTATGTTATGGGTACCATTTGTTACATTGACCTAGAATATGCAAGAACATCAAGGCTGAATAAGAAATATATAGTACACTCTTCTATTGTTTCCTTCTCGTAAATACTAGTCTCTACTTTGATAGCACCTCCACTGCTACTTTACTCAACACTACTTGTATCCAAATCGCAGTAGTCCCGTTCTAGAGGCAACAAATGTATTCATGTTTTGTGCAAATAAAATTTTCCACCAAATGCAACAACTCCTCATATAAGATTTACAACTGTATATGTATGAAATTGTAACAAATGTAAAATGTATAAATATAACCTTTGAATGTAAAGATGATGAAAGATCAGTTTTTTTATTTCTTGACTCAAAAATTACAATTATAGCAAAATGAGTGTTTTAATTGATGTAAACTATAAAATAATGGTTCAATGTATCTTCAAGGGTGTAAGACATCGTTTCTCACAAACAATTTGCTTGCATTGTGGTAAGGATTATTTCATTTTCTTGCTCAAGGAAGTGACTCATTGTTTATACAGAGAATAGAACAATTTACAAGCATAAAGTCTACTATCTTTCAGAGTAATAGAATTTGTGATATACATAAACTCCTAACTTTTCTATTTGATTTTAATGATTACTCATGTATGTATAGTTTATAATAATAAACACTAGTGAACTTGTACAATCTAAAAAAATAATACTTGAGTTGTTACAAGGTATAGTTTGGGGTGAGAACGTAATTTTATTGTGAGTTCCACCAGAAGATAAATTAACACCACTAGAATTTAATTCCAGTGTCAAATTTAAGGATATGTGTATACTAAAAATTGAAAGTGCTTGTCTTGCACTTTCAAATTTTGAGATTTGCACTCTGAAAGTGTGAGTGCGAGACTTCACACTTTCAAGGTGCGAATCTCAAAATTTGAAAGTGTGGGGCTCGCACTTTTAGAGTGTGAGGCTCATATTCTTCAGAGTGCGGGGATATCACTTAAAAAGTGTGAGGCTTGGAATTTTAATAGTGCGAAGCTCACACTTACAAAGTGGCAGGGCTCTCAAAATTTTAACATTGTGTGGCTAGCACTTAAAATTGTGAGGCTCTCGGAATTTCAAAGTGCGAGACCCACTTTCACAATGCAAGCCCCACACATTGAGAGTGTGAAGCTCACACTTTTAGAGTGCGGGAATCACACTTCTATAGTGTGAGGATCGCACTCGAATACAATGGTATCGTGACTTATAATAGTTACCGGTAGCTAACCTTACATCGATAATTTTTCACTTTCATTTAATACAATGGGCTCGTGACTTATAAGAGTTAGAGGCCGTTCACCTTAGATCAATTCTCATAACTTGTAAGTGTTATAAACCACTCACCCTTACATTGAGGCTCATGAATTATAAGAGTTAGCGGTCACTCACCTTAGATCTATGCTCATGATTTATAAGAGTTAGCAACCTCTCACCCTTACAATGAGGCTTATGAGTTATAAGAGTTAGTGACTACTCACCTTAGATCGATGTTTGTAACTTATAAGAGTTATTTATCACTCACCTTAGATCGAGACTCTTGACTTATAAGAGTTAGTGACCACTCACATTTTTTTATTATTGGCAAATAGTTTTTGAAAGGGACTATACCCTTGTGTACAAAAGAAGGCCTAGGAGCCAGAATATGAATTAAAACCAGAAAAAGAAGGATCAGAATCCAAGTGTGACAATGAAGCCCAAAGTAGCCAAAAAATAGCTACCCCATCAAGACAAAACAACAAAAACTTTGCAAAAAGAAAGAAAAAGACCCAAAAAAAAAAAAGCAAAAACAAACAAGTTAGCAAAGTGACCACTCACATTAATACAATGGGCTCCGCAAATAATAGTTAGCAGTTTCTAGCCTTACATAATCGCAACATTACAAATCTAAAATATGGAAAAATTGGAATCCAATAATAGCCAAATTGGAATCCAATAATAGCAATATTGGAATCCAATAATAGTGAAATTGGAACTAGAATCATTCCATTAAATCTAATATTGGAATCCAATATTGCTACTAATGGATTCCGATAATAGTAATAATGGAATCTAATATAGAAAAAAATAGAATCCAATATACGTAAAAATGGATATGGATTTCTTACAATACTTGAAATACTGGAGTCTCAATTCACTAGAATATGTCCCAATTTAGTGAAATAAGCATTTTTGTGATGAATGCTTGTTAATGTCTAAAAGTTGTGATGTGGTCATAATAGTTTCATGAAGCAAATGTTAGTATGATGAGGATAGGGGAGAAAATATTATCGATGCCCCCATCATATAGATGATGAGGTTCATTTAGATAAGACCCCTCAAAAGAGGCAAGAATGAACAATGGAAAGAAAGACTGTGTCATCGAGAAATGATTCAATAGAGTTCACTATATGAAATGATGAAGCACATGAAGAGAGGTTCTTAGTGTAGCATATCCCTCAATAGTCATTTAAGAACCATAAGAACATGAGTGCATCATCAAGGATTAAGGTGATAGCAATCACCTACCAAATACTAAGGCAGTACGAAGCGGTGGAAGCATGTGGAATGAAAACATCTTGAGCGTATGAACTAAATTGAATATCTTACGGAGTATCGGTGAGAGGTGTGAATGCCAATATTTTTGGTATCCAATGTGAATCAGTAGCATGATGTTGTGGATGAGATATATGATATGGTGCAGCGATGGATGGACGTGATGGAGATCGTGCATGAGTGAAAACTTGTGGCAATGGATGAACAATGACCTTAGCACTAGATGTATGAGATAACTAAACCAAAGTAGTAGCCTGTTGACATGAGAAAGGAGATATAGACTGCTCATGGGAGTGAGATCAAATAACATGATGCCCTTATGCTCTAACTTTTGTAAATGATCATGAAGGGAAAAGAAATCATTTTCCCTATGGCCATTGATACGATAATAGTTAGAATAGGGTCAATCACGTTGATATTGTGAAGTTTATGTTTTGGATGATTTTCGTTATAAGGTAAGTGAATTAAATATTTATCGAGTAAAGAACACATCAAATCATGTGGTCGATCATGATGAGAGAAATTTAATGGCTCATGGGAAACATGTGTAGAAGAGTGAGGTGTGGCCTCGCCACATAGTACGAGAAGAAGGACACTTTTTGATGTATTAGATTGATATTACTTGCTAGGAAGAGATGGAGATCGTGTAGGATGCTCAACTTATGGAAATGGAGAATAAATAGATATTTTATCAATGGTAACAATATTAAGAGAATCTCTAACATGTGTAGCAATTAGGTTTTTTTATAGATCAATGACTCTATAACATGTAAGTGTGAATGATTTAGATGTGTCGTATTACAACCTTTGTTTTAGTGCTGGGATAAAACATGACAGAAGATAAATTACTTCTCTAGGTCAATAGGTTGGAAGACTAATCGATGCATACAAGCATTAAAGCACAAAATATAATCCATGATTGGTTTTGTTTTTCCTTGATGTAAAGTAGGTAGATGATCATAAGTAACTCTAGGGCCATTATTGATGATAAAGTGATGGAGAAAAGCCTCTTCCATCTCATGATAAGTGCTAATAGATCCAAATGGGAGATGACTATACCATTGTAAAGCATCATCGGTAAGGCTACGTTGGAAGGCCTTAAGAAATAATCGATCATTAGAATACGAAGCCATATCCATACAAAGAATGTTTGATATTCACGTAGGGGTTTCAATAAAATCAAAACATGAAAAGGTATACATGATAAAATCCTGGGGAAAAGTTGAGTTATGAATATTCTTAGGAATAGGGTTGTCATATAATGAATTGTTATCAATGGAAGCATAGTAGGCCTTTCTTTCTAAGGTGAGTGACTGAACCTGAGACTGTAAATGACCTACAACATAAATGAGAGATAAGATTTCCTGTGAAGGGATAGTAGAGGATGGCAACAATGTGTTAAGAGGTTGTAAATTTCCATTGTGAGTAATCATGGGGACTCGAGAGGAGATAAAGGATATTTTTTTTGAAAGGCACAATAATCGTAGGTATCGAAGAAGGGATAGGAGATGAAGGGTATAGAACATCCATAGAATTGGTAGGAATAGCATTAGAAACATCCTGAGGATATTAATAGATAGATGGAGATGGAGTGATATGAGAAAATGAATTAGTATGAGAAGATGCACTAATAGATGGATATGTTTCATGCACAAGTGTTACATATAACCTTAAGAGAAGATGAAAATGGAGTAGGAGATTCACACTTAGTAGTATGTAAAGTGGTAGAATCATGACTATCAATTGTTTCTTTGAAATGAGATAGAGATTCAGATATGAAAATTTCATTAAGTGTATTATCAACTGGATCATCAACATAGTATGAATAAGTATGTGAAATAGTATGTGATGGGTCATGAGAAGCAATATCAGAAATAGGAGAAACATGAGATGCAACTATAGTAGTGGTCTGATTAGGAGGAGAATCAAGTACAAACATGTGTACTATTGTCAAGACCAAGCATGCAATCAATAAGAGAATCATCTATAATTTCCTTGGTGAATTCGAGAAAGATGATCATGGCTAACTGTATAACATGGTGTACAACAAGTGAAGTTAATCACATTGGAAACAATTCCAATATAATAACACTCAAAGCTAGTACATAGATGTCGTTTGGCTACTAAGATTTGTTGGTTAACCTCATCCGACATAGTAAGATTGCTATAGAGATCCGTGAGCTCAGTGATAGTGGCCTCATCATAGATTAGATTGACACTAACATGAGGCATGATGAGCCAAGAAGGAGAAGAGTTATCCTTAGCCATTAGGGTTTTAGTGGATCCTGGGGAAATGTTCTAATCTACGGGTTCACCAAAATGATTCTATAAAATCTAGATTTTATTATGAATCTAAGAGTACAACAATGCAATAAATGGAATATACTTGAAATGTAAATGTTAAGTAATTTATTTTATATTTTAATGAAATTAAATGAAAGGGGAATGGTACTAACCTTAATTGGACTTACTTGAAAGTGATCAAGGACTCAACAGAGTGATAAACTAGTATAACATAGCATCATAATGAGCCTTAGAAATTTACAATGGAGGAAGATCTCGACCAAACCGGGGCTTTTAGGGAAGGATGAGGGCATTTGGGGCACCCCGATCTCGAAATATGGGTACCACGGTCTCGAAATATGGGTTCCCAGTGTGGAACAACTCAAAATCTAGTTCGGTATGGTTGTTAGGTCTTCACAATACTTCGCCTTTGATTGGGTGGATTTTGACATTGATTTTTTGATGTTTTCATAAACCTACAATAAAGAATCACCTGTAAAACCCCATACAAAGCATCAAACCCTAAAAAAGAAAGATGTAAATGAAGGGGTCATATTGTCCTTAGTGGCCACAATGGTGGACTTAAAACTAAGTGCTACACTATATCTCAAACCCTATGTAGTTTTGTGTGTTTGTGTGTTCAATAATGTGCCTAGGTTGCCCTAGTGCTGATGACACAGAGATAGCAAGCAGTAGCTAGATAAAAATGCAAAATGGTAAATGGAATATAATAGACACCCCTTCCTATGAAGTGTGTGATGATGAATAGTTCCCAAATGCATTCCCTTGTTTATATAGGGAACTCTTGCTCAAATTTTGACACTAATGACCCAACATGCCAACTAGCACCTAGGGATATAAGAGAGAAAACCAAAAATACCAACCTCGAATGTCTAAAAAAACAAATGTGATAATGACCATGAAGCCTAAAAATTAGGACCAGGGCACCCTAGGCACCCAAATCCCTACCTAAGAGCCTTATTCAAAGACCCGCGATGACACTAAGTGAGTACTAACAGATAGGGATCCCTAAGTCCTTCCGGAACTATGTGAGTGAGTGACAAATGTGTAAGACAGACAACAATAAAGACTAACAAGATAGACGACTAGACAATGGAATAGGTCATCAGTGAATACTTTTCTTACGCAAGATCCATATATAAAACAATATACTTGGCGGTATAATAATAGTAGTAAGTGCATGATATTGTGACTATATACACCCCTAGTCCATTAGTTTAGTTGGGGAACTTCCAAATGAACCCTTTGGAAGTGGAAATCCCTAATGTAGTTGGGATACTTCCCAATCTTATTACAAATTATCATGTAAAGCTATCATGTAAACCCCTTTTTCCAGTAAAAATTATCAATAATGTCCACCATTTCGTCCTTCCACATCCTCCTACATATTATCAATCTTATAGTACATGGTTACACATATATTCTTTTGATCTCACTCAAATTTTTTTATCACGTGATCCTTAAAAGAGGGAGCACTCGGTGGCGTATTTCTACAAATATAAACATTTTACAAGATAAAATAAAAATATTCTATATGGATCAGATCCTCAACAAAGGTTACAAATACTGAAATGTCGTAGAATTAAAACATGTTCAAAATTGTACAAAACAATTAGGACTATGGTACAGTCTTGAATTCTCCATTTGTTCCCGAAAAAGGGAATTTTCACTCAAATTTCTACTATTACAAATTATACCACACATTTTCAATATTTATACATAGTTACAAACACGAATCACACAATCATAACATGTTACCAAAAACATGAGTATGTCATTCCTTCTTCAAAATGGTATTTTAGATATAATTACAAAATGGGTATAGGGGCATTGGCCTCCTCCCTAGAAATTTTTGAATTCTAAATAATCAATTCAAACACAATGGCACCTTAGGGGCACTACATGGTTCATTCCATCTAAGGCTTTTTAATGGAAAAATTGGCCTATATCTATCTACAAGTGTTTTTATATATGGGTTTAGTAGAAAGCTTCAAGAAATAAAGAGAGCTTCAAGGTGGTATTTCCCCCTCTCTAACCATATTATCAAATAAGGAAAGTGTCAAAGAAAAATTGTGAGCTTCATAGACTGATTTTTCATCATCTCCATTCACACTCTCGAATGTGGATTGTATTAAAGCACATGCATCATTCATAACCTAATCATTCCTTACCATCTCCTACGGTACAACATTCTGTGTCGATCACCCCAATCCTATGGCATCCCCAAAGAACATTCTAACTCTCCAAGTCAAAAAAACACGAGAAATGCTCCCTCTAAGAAATTAATCGGTATATTATTTACATGTTTTTCATCTCCTTTGCATACTTTTTTACAACGTTAAAAGTTAGAAGGAAATATCTATATTTTGTGTTAATATCATAAAAATTGACTACACTCTATTCTGCAGGCTTCATCGTGCATAATACCAACACCAACACATCACAAAATTCCTTCGAGTGAAGGAAAAGTGTGTGTACACACTCAAGTATGTTTTTCATTTAAGCAGATAATTTTTAACTACACACTTAAAGGGGGAATGTATACACTAAAATATAGTAACTTGTCCTTTTGTAATACCAATTTTGACATTGTATCCTTGTCAAGATAAATTCTCACATTTAAAATCTAATTTCATCATCTCTCTAGTCATTCTACAACTTTATTATCTTACATCATGCTTTGTTGAAAATTTTGGAAATATTATTCAATCAAAGAGGCATAAAACATATTATATTCATTGCAAAACTTTCAGTTTATGATTTTCTCTATCCTTTCCAAAACCTTATTAAAGGGTCGGGATGTGTGGTTCAATCTAGCTAACCTATAAATTTTTCCCCTTCTCAATCACCAAATCTAGTTTTGATGCTAAATCATTATTTGGGTCATTTCATCTTCCTAGGGTCAACCTTATCATAATATATCACCTATGGAAGACTATATAAGCAATTCATTATCAAATTATAACTCACCTAGAATTCTTACGGGATCCTATTTCTAATATCATTCCAAAATCATCCAAAATGTTTCTAAATATGCACAAATCAACTATACATCATCCTGCGAAGCCCTACTACAATTCTGAAGCACTCAACTAGGTCAAGGAGCCTATCTTCACCCATATACAAACATGAAAATATCATAGAGCCATGTCTTAAGAAATATCAAATTAACTCCAAGTGATCGGGGATCAATTTTAGTGTCAAATTTTCCCTAAACTTCCCTAAACCATTCCAATGTAGTAGAGCCTTCAGAGAGCTTTCCGACGATTATAAGAACGTGAAAAATGGACACTCTGAGCTCAAGTTATGTCCAGTCAAAGTTCGGTCAACATGAAAGTCAACTCTGGTCAATAGGTCAATAATGGACCAATAACACTGCGACACGTGGCAAAAGGGCATTGGAAAAATTGGAGGTTTGAGAGGTTTTCACCACCGGTCTTCAACGATCGTAAAATGGTATAGCTCGGCGGAACAAGAGGCTCAACGCGTTTATTATGGAGGGGATCCCGGTTGCATGAGGACAATTATATCAACGCCGATGTGGTGGGTCCTCAAACCACCACGTGGCTTTCCCCCATGAGTTTGATTTTACTCTCGAGGATTCACAAGTGGTCTTAATTTTCATATTTCATTTAGAATGTCACATTATTATTCATGGTTGAATTTTATATTACTTTGTAATTATTCACCATGATATTTGCCATGTCACTATGTGTTGGCAATGCTCGAGGCCTATATTATTCTCAATAACCTATTAGAGAACATTATTCCACATTATTCAGACTCAACTATTTGGCCACTAGCCACCCCCTTATTTCTCCATATCGGTTGCTTAAATTATAACACCGTGACATGTGGCAAAAGGGCATTGGCAAAATCGAGGTTCAAGAGGTTTTCACCACCAATCTTCAATGATCGTAAAATGGTATAGCTCGGCGAACGAGAGGATCAAATTTTTGTTACAGAGGGGAGATTGTCTACCATGAGGATGATTATATCAATGCCAATGTGGTGGGTCCTCAAGCCACCATGAGTTTGATTTGTCTATTGAGGATCGACATTGTGGTCTTAATTTTCATATTTTATTTAGAATGTCACATTATTGTTCATGGTCGAATTTTATATTACTTTGCAATTATTCACCATGACATTTTCCATGTCACTATATTATTAGCAATGCAATGTTTGAAGAGGAAAGGGTGAAAAAAGTAGCAGATTTCTTAATCAAAATTCATAGCAGAAGAATCAAGCTTAGGAATGAGTGGAAGAAAGGTAAGTAGGGGGCATTGGTTTGTGTTTGCACTTCGGGTCCCATAGACTACTCGGTCTCGTGGACGTCATTAAAAAATTTCATCATCTTCATTCTCAACAACCAACTAGAGCACATTATTCCACATTATTTGGACTTACCTATTTATCCACTAGCCACATCCTTATTTCTCCATATTGGTCGCTTAAACTATTATTTGCCTTTTCACACACATTGTGTTATTTCAAACTTGCCACGCATTTACCCTTATCCACCAACTCCCCCTTATTTCTCCACGTGGCTATATAATCCATGCATATTTGTTTGGCGCAATAAAAGGTAAATTAGATGTGGCCTAAGCCATGGTGATAATGGGCGGTCTAGCCCAATATAAACATCAATCCCACCTTTCACGCCGAATATGTGGGATCTTCCCACGTAGGAGATAACAAAGGCCACGTCAAAATGTAGAACATTGGGTTTTGAACCCATGAACTCTGATACCAAAGAATTATCAGCCCAACCAACTCAGCCACAAACTCAGATGAGATGAATCAATGCTCAGTGTTATTCAAACAGCACTTAGGTAGAGACTGTGTAAAGGGGAATAACGAGGCGTTTTGGAAAAATGCAATTTTGGGGAACTTCTACTCACTTTCAGATCTCGTGTTATATATGAAAGTTTCTCATAATTTTGAGAAGATAGTGATGGTGTGATCATTTATCTGATTTGGAGCTTTTTTTATAGATTTATTTATTGTTAAAGTCACACAAATCCATAGAAGCAAAGGGAGACACCACTGCAAGTGGATCGGGAAGGTGAAGGACGGAGGTGAGCTCCATTAACATCTTTCAAAGGTCTGAAATTTTTTTGCAGGTTTTTAATTCATTATTGGTTAATGTAAAGGTTATTTTATTTACATATTTTAACAAGATTAATGGATCGGTTCACCACGAACCCGGGGACGTAGGAATTCCAAACCTCGTAAACAATTTGGGTGTTGTGTTCTGATTTTTTTTTTTAGTTTATGATATTTGTAATTAAATTAAATTCCAAATATGAGTATGGATGTAGCTATAATTAGTAATTGATAAAATGGGGAAATCAATTAAATCGAAAAAAGTGATTTTTGAGTAAATTGCAAACATAATTTCAGTTTGAATTCAAAGTCTAAATCATATTTTAATCAGTTTTTGGAAGTATAAAATCCTTTTAATTTGATTAAAATTGAATATCCTTTGAAATGATTAAAAGTGTTAGTTTCAAGCACCCATTTTTGGATCACCAAGAATTGCACAAGATTTTCAATAAACATAAGGGTTAGCTCACATAGTTGAGTCACACCACATATCACTAAGACCGCATTGTATGCATTCTATGTTATGCATTTATACCAATATCTTAGTTATAAGAGACATAAGGGAACCATTAGGGGATTGCTTATATTTACACACTTGCATAATCACATAGAATAACTACATGAGGATTGATTCTACATCAAGGATATGTAGTGTAGCATTCGGATTATTTCAGTAGCTATGAGTACAACCTCTCTCTCTCTCTCTCTCTCTCTCTCTCTCTCTCTCTCTCTCTCTCTCTCTCTCTCTCTCTCTCTCTCACACACACACACACACACACACACACACATGTTTTTCTCCTTTGGTTTTTCAATGTTTTTATGAACGGTTCTACATTTTTCTAAGGTTTATACTTTGTTATAGATCATCATAGGTAATCCAAAGGTTGTGTGAAGAGGAGTGATATACACTTAGCACTATTTCCATGAAAGTAAATAAAATAGAATGTTTCAAATATCAACTATCTTTTAGCCCAAGGCCACACATATATTATCCTAGAACATAAAACTCTAGTATAAATTGTATAGATAATGTACGGTTCATCACTTCCATGTTGTCCAGCTTCTAAAACCTTTTATGAAAAATATAGAGTTTCAAATTCTCATGTTCCACTACTTAGCACACCCAGATCATTCTAAATTCTTCCAAAATAAGCTAATTATTTGACTCCTCTTTATATTTTGAACTTGAATTACTTATTGTTTATCAATCATTTAGTTCATTTCAAGTTTCAATGCATTATTTTGGCCATATGTAATTGTTGTTGGAAGTTAATTAGATCATAATAATCTAATTTTTACTAACTCTTTTACCCTTCTTAGGTATTTTTAATCATAATACCTTTTAGAATATAATTAGGTGTAAAACCACCACTCAACCTCTTCCTCCTATTTCTCAAACCTCGATAAACATCTCCACTCTTATTCCCTTACAAGACATGATGTTTACCTCACACTCATTAAACATTTTATTTTATGTCCTCCCCTTGGATTTATTTTGAAAATTTTGTGTCCCTCAACCATAAAACTATATTTGATTAGTCCCCTATCCCTCACCCTTTGGATAAAAGGATTTTGTTCAAGTAAAATGGATCTTTGTTCAAATTTTTGAATTCATGATACGTAACAATAGTTTTTGTACAAAAATTGTAACCCTCAAAGGCCTAGATGAGAGGTGTAAAATACACCTTCATAGTATCTAATAATTATACCATATTAGAATTGTTGAGGTCTTTTAAACCAACCCACAAATATATGGTTAGTTAAAGTTGTCAATATTTCATTAACATGTAAATTATGTCTTTACTAAAAGTTAAAATTATAGGTTTCTTACTCCACGATGTTTATCACACTATTTGGTTAGATGAAATTTTTTAGATGACAAATCGTGAACATGGCAAAGGAGGTGTCGTCACATTGCTTTCATCATGCACCTCTCAAAATATATATTTTTGGGATTTGAACCTACCCATTGGATCATGTGGACTCTTTTTCTTTTGAATGTTGTATCATTGGGCTCATCAACCTTTATGCCTCCAATGATGTGACAGAATGAGCCCAATTTTGGATATGGATGGAAGACTCTTTACCTAAAATCTTGTGATCCTTTTTCCAACACTACAATGGTGTTTTTGCTTCTCAATCTTCCTACCCTTCCTAAGATATTGTTCTTGGGAAATTACTCCAAGTTCAGCCCCTACAAATTTTCAAAATCCCACTAGGTTTCCTATTACATACTCATCACCGTAAATGATCTAAAAGAAGATGATATGTAAATGACCACCAACAAATCCCCTAGCATTGATGGTTTCCTATGTGAATTTTATCAAAGTATTTAGGATATTGTTGACCCAAACTCACACCAACACTGGGAAAACTTATCAATCAAGGAAACATTAGTTTCATCCCTAAATTTGGATATC
Source organism: Taxus wallichiana var. yunnanensis (assembly GCA_018340775.1). Taxonomy (NCBI): domain Eukaryota; kingdom Viridiplantae; phylum Streptophyta; class Pinopsida; order Cupressales; family Taxaceae; genus Taxus; species Taxus wallichiana. Next base: position 1,011,152,502 of record CM031242.1, read on the forward strand.
TTAAACATTTCACTAATTGGTGACCTATCAACTTCCTCATTGTCTCATACAAAATAATTTCCAAACATATGGCTCTTATTTTATGGTATCTTATTCCCTCATTGTCATAAGTGAGGTGAATGGTTTCATCTAACACATATACATTCTTACCAATGTCATTTTACTATGGGAAGGTAAGGAATGTGATGGAAACTCACATCATAAATATGTTTTCATTAAAATTGATTTTGTACATTCTTATTATATATTTGAATGACATTTCATCATAAACATGTAGCAATCCCTTTCCTTTGGTCCCATTTTTATTCACACTATTGGTATTCCATTTCAATATATTGGGCCTACATCACCATTAACGGATCCCAATCTCACATATTTGGCCTTTTTAGATCCATTGCATAAGGTTTCCCTTTATTCCCCTCTCTCTATGTGCAGGTTACTAAATGTTTTAGCTAACGTCTTTCCAAAAATTCTTCTAAGGGTTTAGTCAAAGGTATATCTCTTCCTCACACTCGACTAATAGCTCACAAATGGTCACATTTTGGATGACCTTTCTTAATTTTTCTTGAATAAGGATAAATAATGAGAAATGTTATGGAATGTTTAGATTTTTTTACTAGCCTATGGATCTTCCATCCAATAGTGAAAAATCCAATGTTACAAACAAGGAGTGTCCCTTATTCCACGTTGTCTTGAGAAATACCAATGGTCATGGATCCAACCTAGAGTTCTATTCAAATTTGGAATTCCATTTTCATTTAAAGTATCCCTTATTGGGTTGTTTTCCTATGTGTCTTAGAGAGTGGAGGAGAATATTTCATATTGGATCACCAAACCCCTCTCTCTTATATTGAAATTCTAGACGTGTTTCAAATTAATTTCTTCCACTCATGTGTACTACTCATTTTATTGATCTCCTATAAAAATACTTATGGAAAGCTTGAGAAGCTCTTAAGAGACTTCTTATAGGCTATCTCAAAAGGAACTAAATGCTTTGACAGAGTATTTTGGAATATATGTTACATGTGTAAATAATAAGGAGGTTTCGCATTCATTGACATTAACTCCAAGCCCATACCCTAAGTGTGAAAAATATGATCGGATGCTTGGAAGGATTAGAAGATTGGAATGAGAAATTTTATTCTTATAGGGAAGTTTCTTGGGAAGAAATATGGAGATTATTAAACCTTCAATCTATCCTTATCACGTCAATATACATCAAAATTGGAAGCACCTTTGTGGAGAAAAATATATAGAAATCTTAGGAACCACTCAAATGCTACCTTATATGAATCGATAATGAATTTGGAAAAGTGGTTTCCATCAATTATCACGTGATTTGATGGTCACCCATTATACTGATTCCATAATGAAACTCTTAGATTGAAATATCTTCATCTCTTCAAAAATAGGATTCATACCATCAACGATTTATTATCGAAAACAACAAGAATTGGCTTCCTTAGGATAACATCAAATGAAAATTCTTCTTAAACAATGAAGATATCATCCCAATAACAGAAATTAAACATTCTATCCTCATAAAATTAGATTTTTCATTTCCTATTTTTTTGTAAAAAGACTAGATTTGGTTGACTACCACTCCTTTCTACTAGTATAAACCCGAAATTGGTTACAATTTTTAGTAGCTTATGAAATTTTTATTGATTTATTGAACCATCGGTGGAATATTAAATCCTCACACTATTTTTGGTTATGAGGTTTGAAAATATTTGGAAAATTTCCACTAATCCTAAGAAATATCAACACCTTTGATGCATCCTCTACCAAGGATCCTAAAAGGGGAAGGATTAAAGCATATGGGAAATGAAAATGGAATCTACCCTACTTGCAACTAAAATGATACCATTAAGAACTCGTTTTGGTTCTACCAATTTTCTAAATCTATGTGGACTTGGATTCACTCCTTGTTTTTATCCCTTTCTTTTAGATCCTTTTACCTTAAAAATGGTTTTTCTATGGTACTCAACCATTTTTCCTACAAAATACAACCAAATTTGACAATTTTGCATAGTTGATAATATTTTTCAAATTTGGAAATATAGAAATTATGTTATTTTTAAATATGTATACAGATATAATTTTTTACTTTATTTAACAAATTTTTTATTAAGAATGTGGTACTCAAGATCTAGGTTTAGACGTAGAAAGTAAAATTTGAAATGGAGTATTTGTAGACACTTATCGACCATTGGAGCATTGGTCCTTACATGGATATTCTTGAACCACCATATCACTCATGATAATCCTCTCCTCATTAGAGTCATGTTTGAAGTCTTCCATGTCACCGCCCTCAAAGTAGACACGAGAGTTTTAGTATTGATTCCTAACCACCCTTTTGCAAGGGTGATGGGAGGTAGAGTTTTAACCGTTTCGGTCATGACCGAGTTTTTGAATGTATTCATGGTGTTAATGGCAGTAGAAAATGGGATGATACCTTTATGATGATGTTGGAAATGAAGGATCTAATAATGACACTTGGGGCACCACCCTATCTAGTAAATTTCCTCCTTTCTTTGGCCATTTCCACCATATAGGAGGGAAAAAATGAGACTCAAGATGGATGGGAAGGCATCCTAGATAAAAATCCTTTCGATGTTTGAGGGTGGGTAGAAAACTAAATATCCCTCCACCTCCTCCTCCTTCTTCTGTGTAATTTCTTTAGACTCACCTATGTTGGAAATACTTAGCTTCATGGAAAAGTTTAGTGGCTAATATTCCTAATTTGGATAAAATTAGTAATTCTTGAATATGAATTTGGCTATTTTTACGACCATAGCAGTTCCCATGTTTCACCCACAATTTCCAAAAATATTAATTTTTCCCATGTGTATAGCCAACGAATCTCCAATCTCAACGTAAATTTTTTTTCGAATCATCATTTGATCAACGAACTTGGATTTTAAAATATTGTTGGATCGCCAAGAAATCTATGGAACCTTCCTAGTCATTTGGTCTCATTTCTTTGACATACGCATAGCATTATTTTTTTAATTTGAATAAATTATATATATATATATATATATATATATATATATATATATATATATATATATATATATATTGTAGAAACTAATCACTAAGTGGAACCCAATCACTTTGAAGAGGGTTAGAATGCCAACACATGTCCATGTTGATGCTCTTGATCTACACCATGTATCTCCTTCCTTGGCCATCGTGTTTCCTCCATGGATCGCTAACCCAAGACCTGACCCTATCTCAGACCTAAAAGTTATATTAATTACGGCTTATTCTATGGGATTCAACTTCACTAGAAGCCTTTAGTTTGAAGATCATTGGAATGGTGACACATGTCATGTATTTGACAAATTTTTGGATGTTTGGTGGAGTCTCTATAACTAGTGGGTCTTTTAAATTTGGTGGCCTTTCAAATGTAAAATGGTCCTCTACTTGCAAAGAATGGCTAATTCCATAATATGATAAGTTATCCTTCATTTTCCACTCCATCAAAAATTCCTTGAAAAAATATATCATATTTCGCTAATGCCATGAATGTTGATTTTAAATAATTCGCCAACCCAAAGCAAATCTGGTTCTAGCCATATTCATCATGATTTCAATAAGTTTTTTTCAAGCGTGTTCCTTATAATTTCCCTACTTAGCTCAAAGTGAGTCTATTTAACCATCTTAAACCTTCTTTGTAGCTTGATGTGGTTACATTGCTTTGCACTCAAAGCACACCATTAGAAATGAACTTGGCATTGGAAAAGGTAAGAAAACAATGTTCTCATTTTTGTGTTAGCTTGTTGGTTTTTTAAAAACTCGGGGTAAAAACATGGGTCATATTTCTATTATTGATTACAACTTTACATCTATTTGGTGCCATAAGAAACCATTTTTAGACCTGAAAATGCATTTTTGAAACTCTATTTCACAAAAAAATTATATTTTTGCAAAAAGGGGTGGATGCCTTTTGGATTTGAACTTTGAATTTGTCACAACATATTTTGAAAGGCATATTGCATGATTTTTTAAAAAAATTATATCTTGCAAATTTATGTTTGTGATTCGTGTTTCATGGTTGTAGTTGTATTTTCATTTGTGTATAACCATTTTCATATTTGAAATCTTGTACTTCTAAAAGCCTCGCATTTTGAAATATGTTCTCTTTTGCAAATGCATGGTTGTCTCGTATTCTTCCTATTTAGTTTTGAATACTTATGAAAGCTAATAATATGACATTTCTTACAAAATGCATGGTTATTCTTGAGGTCTAAAAATACCACATTTCTTGATAACCACTTTTGAAAATCTGTATTATGCAAAATGCACATGAGAAAACCTGTTATTTAACCATTTACATCTTTGAAAAATGTGTAGATGTGATGGAAATGGGCTTGTTATGAGCTTTCCTAAAGTATTTGTCTTTATTTTTGAAGAGAAACACACGCCGAGATATGAAATGATGGATGAAAACTTTGGAATTTGTTTTGGACACTTGAAAATGCATACTTGAAGGACATATTTTTGCCTAAAAGTTTGATGTATAAGGTACTTTTTTTCTGAAATTTTTTCATCTTGCAAAGTAAATAGGGATTTTAAACACCGGTTCAAATTTTTATATGACAACTGCAAACTTTTTCCATTTACCTACACATTTGAAATTCATTTTTGGAAGCTCATTTTTTTAGAAATTCTTTGTATGATGCAAATCTAGAAAAGATGTATTTTCGGAAACATCATCATAAAAATATGCATTATTTGCAAAACTATGGCCATGGTGCCATTGTTGAGGCTTGGTTCTAAAACTATGTTTCCTCATCTTTTATCTCGGTTTGTGCAAAAATGCATACTTTCATTTTTTTGCTTCTATATCATGAGAAACCTATAAATATGAGCTAGTAAAACTGGAAAGTGTATGGTCATTGTTTAAAACCTATTTTGAAAATATGTACTTCTGTTTCACTATATACCTTGCAAAAAAATTATCATTTACCATTGAATATGAATGAAAGAGATTACAATAAGAGACTTTACTTGTTCATCATGATTTGCACTTGAAATCCTTCCCTTTTCGGTTCTTTTCATGTGACACTCTTTCATTTTTTCAATACTCATTTATAGAATGAATATACATCTTAAGCTGGAAATTTAATGAAGTTAAGGAACCCCGAGGTCTAATCATCTTCTTCTCCCTCTTTCAAGTGCCTTTGGAGCAGCAACAAGATGAAGCTTGCAACAACAGATGTAAGGAAGGGGATTGTTCTCTCAGAAATGACAGTCTCCATTTTTCCTTACACTCTCAATTTTAAATTTATCTACATTCTTTGTTTAGATAGTCATATCCCATGGCTTGTGTGGGAAAAATTGTACAATTTCCTTATGAATATATACAAATGTTTATGCAATGAGTTGTCTAATGCTTCCTTTACATTGTTTTTCCTTTGCATAGCTAATAAAACATCGAAAACTTAATTGCTTACACACTTGCATATAATCATAATGAATTTTATAATAAATTATCTATACTTGTTCTCGATCACTTAAAATTGATAACACCCCAAACTTTTAAAAGCAAATAGTATGACCAATTAGAAAAGGCTAACACCCTATAACCAAGATTTAAGTTTAAGAATGTAACATCAATGATCAAATCTTAAAAGCGTGTTATGAATATAAAATAAATGGAATTAAACATTAATCTATAAAGCATCCTTACTATGTATGAATTGTTAACTTACATAGACCTAAATAGATCTAAGAGGGAAATCAAATTGGGATTGCTGCTTACTCCAAGGAAGGTGAGGTGGTCTCTCCAACAAATGACTACAAGATCATATTGGATACCCATCTACTAACCCCATTGAATACTTTAGGCGAGGATTGAACTTGGTTATTAATCATATTTCTCATATGATATGCAAATCAAAGCATGGTGCAAAGTTTAAGGGTAGATACATAGTCTTTTTGTATTTTTTCCTTTGAGGAAAACTAACATCTTAGTGCATGTGGGAATAAAAGTACAAATTAGATTAATACTTTTAATCATGATTAAGGCTTTGCTAATAACAATTAGTGAATTAACAAGTGATTAAGATGTGAGGAGCCTTAATCACCCAATTATGGTCAATTAGGAGGCTAGGGTAAGCTTTTGAAACTTCTTTGAGATGTTTTGGAGGGAAATGGGGTGATTTTGAATGGGTGGAAGAGGGTTTGAGCCAAGAATAGGGTATATAGACCAAAACAATAGTAAAATAAGCTTAATTAGCTAATAAGCATTAATTTTTTGTTTGGAAAAGGATTTTGACTTACGATGTGTCATAAAGTGGCATCTTGAATGCGTAGGGGTTAGCTAATCAACAAAGCATTGTTAATTAACCAAAATTATGGTAAGAAACATTAGTTAATTAGTGGAAATCACTAATTATAACAGAAATGGTAAGAATGAGAGTGATATGTGAGATTTTGGCAATAAGATTGCAAAAGCAGAATTTAGGTGTCTACAGAAACTAAGAATGAATGAATGAACACCTGAAAAAAAAATTCTTCTTTACTTAACCAATTCAAACCTACCATTTTCTTCCTTGTTATTCCAGCATGCTAGTTTCCAATGTATGATGCCCTTCCTATCTCCATTAGGACCCTACAATAGTCTTCAATGGTTGATGCATGATCTTGGCAAAGACGACAATTGGAGTGAAATCCTATTGAGGAAAAGGAATCCCAAATCCCGAGTCCTAGCTATTTATTTCTTGTGTATTTTCCCAATCCTCCACTCAAAATGGGTAGCCTAAATGTTTTTGTGTCCCTCCACCATGATGACCAAAAAATTGTCAACAATAAGTTGGATGAGAAAACACCAAGAAAGTGTTTCTATTTCTACCATAGAGGTTGAATGCATGGCTACAACACATGCTTACAAGGAATTGGTCAAGCTTCAATGACTATGCCTCTCAATTGGGTTCGTAAAAAATGAAGTAAGGATCATTTTTGACTCACATAGTGCAATTTCTCTACTAAGGAACCCTAATTATCACACTCGAACAAATAAAATTGATTTGCAATATCATTTTATCATAGAAATTGTAGAAGCGAAGACGGTGATGCTAGAAAAAGTTGAGACAAAGTTGATTTTGGTGGATTCATTGACTAAGGGAATGAGTGTTGAGAAGTTTACTTGGTGCGGGAAAGAAATGGTCTTAATAGTCTCAGTAGCTATTGAGGAATGATTTTGTGTTCTCTCTGGTGGAGTAGGCAACAAGGAGAGATTGTTGGTAATTATCTACCCATGCAATACCCATGCAAGAGTGCAAGGTTATTTTAGGTGTTTTTTAAAGAAATGGTTGTGTCTAATAGTAGTAAAGATAACTTATCTTTATAATTTGAGTTCATTATAAAAGCAAAGTGGCTTTGCTTTAAATTATTATTTTAATACTTTAGCTTGTTTTCCAAGAAAGTTAAATTATAGGATGTGGTTTGATTATAAAATCACATGCTCTCATTGTGAGGGGTATGTAGGAAAGACTTAATTGTTGGAGGCTAGAACTATGGATGCTAGTTATTGTATTTGCAAGCATTTCAAGTTAATACTTGAGGTTGAAGTTTTGTTAGGTTTCAAGGATAAAATTGTGTCAATATTCTTGGTAGGTTCTAGTTTATTTTATATCTACTTATTTTTGCATATTCTTGAATAGTTTATTTCTTACATGTGATTGCACGAAATCCCTATATATATATAACTTGTTTTATGAAAATACTTAAAATTCTAACCAAACAATAAATTCCTCTAATCCTAAATAGAATACCTCTATAAAAATATTAGTTGATATTTATTATATTTATGCACCATATAAACATAATTAGACCTTGTAATTAGTACAATTTAATAAAAACATAATTATATTTTACAACCAAGAGCAAATATACAATCATACTACCTTCAAATTTGACTTTTTATAAAAAAATGTATGTCTAATTAAAATTGAGAATTATAATATGTATTAAATAATATTGTATATTATGAAAAATAAATTATTTATCAAGTGATATATTTTAACAAATCATTATATATTAAATTTATCATATATTAATCATTTTAACAAAGTTACCTAGTATACACACACACATACATTTATCAATTAAAAAGACTACTCAATAATAGAGAATCATTTATGAGGAAAAAAAGCTATATAATTTAATGAAAGAATATTCTAAATAAAAAAATAATATTTCTAAATTATTATTCATTTATTTATTTGACATATTAATACGGGGTTTAGTGTTAATCTTTTTTTTAGAATATTTACTCAACAACAAAGATATTGTTCATAGATGACCCATGACATTTTCACAATCTAATACTTAAAACTGGCCTATAAAATTCGGTCTATAAAATCATCACAGCTTAGATTTGAAGATTTTTGAAAGGTGTGGATAAACACTCCCAATATCCAGTGCAGCCATATGCCAATTCTGCCCATATCATAATTCACAAAAAAATACTAACATTGTAACAAAGAATATATATTCATTAAACAAAACAAAATAAAGAATATAAAGCTAAACTGAAAGGGTCATTCTCTTAATATATATTTCGTTCTATTTAATATGTGTGACGTGCAGCAATTGTTGTTTTAATCAGCCTTTTTACGTGCAACAATTAGCACACCATCCGCTCATATCCATATTATATATTTCATGACTATTACGTGAGCATAAGGGAAAATTAATTATTATTCACATGAATCTCATGTCTCTCTTGTTAACACATTTTCCTTTCTAAATATTAAGTCAAATTTAATATTACTAGGAAGTGCATTTTGAAGGTAGAGGGTTGGAATGAGAGAATTTGAACAGAAAGAAATGTTTTTGGGTCCCCAATAATTGTTGCACTTATTTGATCTATAGTTTTTATTACAATTGTTTATTGATCAAAAGAGATGTGATGAAGAGATTTTCTAAATATTAAATTTTTATGATTCAAGAGAACTCGGACTATCTATTGAAGAGGAGGAAGGACTATGTGCAAAGTGTGCAAATTATTTTGGTTTTATTTGGGGAATGAGTATAGACAAACTAATTACAACGATGGTAATAATTTTTGAGAATCATAACAAGACTCTATTTGTAGTTTTTCATGGATAAATAACAAATATATTTCCTCTTATATTAATATTATGTTTCAAAGTATCATTTTGCTATTTTTATTGAACAACTAAGTAAGAAAATTGATAGCCAAATCCATTTGTTTTTGTCAACATGGGGTCTAGACACCCAAGTAAACACAACCACAATATTATCAAAAATATATGGATGCATACATCAGCCTAAAACGCACAATAATGTGGCAATTTTAGCTATTGATATCAAATTATAAGAATCTTCTATCTTCTCCACGTTTGAGGTACTTCCTTTCATTGTATTTCTTACACACATGATTGTGCTTTCAAATTTACATCAAAACTATAAGCCCGTCTAAAGCTTCAAATCAAATCAAGTTATATGCATGGTTCAAAGAGGGAAAAAACAAGGGAATAACAAATAGGTCCATTACTTTCAGCAATAGTTATTATCAAGCTCCTTGCATAGCTTCAATGCCGAACATGGAAACACAATAATATAAAAAATATATTATATTACCTCTTCTTCTTCTCATGTGGGAGATACAAAGTGTTCGATGAATTATTGGATATTGTACAAGTTAATGTTTGTCTAGTTTTTTGACCACCATAGTTGTGCTTTGCATTTTTTCAACATATACTTACTTCAAAAACATTCAAAACCTTCTTCCCAATCCAATGTCCCTATCCATTTAACCCATAGTTAATAAAACCCCCTACGCACAAAGGTCTTTATCACTTTTTGTTGTTGAAGTAAGTGTTTTGATGGAGCTACATATCGATAACATGTGTGTAATGTGAAATCATGGAAGACATACTTCCCGCTTATATATATAAAGGAAAAGAAGTTATTACACTGAGATCCATCAATAAAACAATCTACCCAAAAAGAAAGCAATGAAAAGAAATTCGACAATGCAATGAAGGTATTCGTTGGAGACAATGTAACAAATAGAATCGACCTAATGACAAGAAGAGACATATTTTTGTTGAATATACTGATCCCAAGAAATATAAGAAAAACATTGGAACCCTTTTAGTTGTGATTTCCTATTAGAGATGTATGTTATTTGTGAAAGCATGCTAAAGGCACATGAGTTATTTCACCAAATTTAAATAAAAGTTGAAAACCCAAACCTAGACTTTATTATGGGCTTTATTAATGCTTTTATTGAACAAAAAACTCATAATAAGGTCTTTTTGACAAATACGTTTTTTTGCATATATTAAAATTTGCATTCCATGAGACCACATACCTTTAGGAATTTTTTGTACAATTCACATGCTTTCACATTTTGCATACATATTTTCTAGCACGCTTGCAACTTAAACATCTTACAAATGTTCCTTGTCCATAACTCTTTGGTGAATATTCACACCTTGTTTCAAAGCTCCTTGTTTGAAAAAGGTTGGGAGCATGCTAGAAAAAGTGGACTTATTAAGTTGGAAAACTATTATTTACATATGTTGATACATTGTGAGGGTTCAAAGAGAACCATAAAAAAGGTAATAACTTATATTAATCATTTAAAGAGAACAAAAATAAGATTAAAAAAGGTATTATATCACTATAATAACTTAATTTTAGTAGTAGGTATCATCTAACTCCCTACATAGCTTCAATGCTTGACATAGATACACAATAAGATTTTTCTTAAACTATTTCATCACCACTTCTTCTTATAGAAACACAAATAATAATACTCTCCTAGGAAAAGCACATTATCTACTAATATCCTTATTTGTGAGCATACGGAAAAAAATTATTGTTCACATGATCTTTTTAAAAACATTTTCATTTATAAATACTATTTCAAATTTAATACATTTATATTGATGTTAATTTAAATCAAGCTTCATTTCCTATGTGTATGTCTTATATTGTGATTGGAATCATTATTTTGAGTATTTATTATATCCTTTCTTTATTGTTCATATGACATTAGCTTTTGGCCCCTCCTAACTTAAGGTACAATTATACACCCTTGTTATTATTTTTGTGTTCAAATTGAATATCTTCATCATGTATAGATAAACAAGTATGATAGCTCATTTGATTATCAAACATGTCTTCATATCACAATAATGGATACATGCATGTATGTTTTATTTTTTATTTTATTTTTTATTCTTGGTATATTTGTTCCAATTTTGAAGGTTTGATAGATCATTGGATTTCTACAAATAAAAACCTTAATACTTTAGGTCTATAAATTCAACCAATTACAAAATAAATAAGAGCGGTATGAAAAAGATGAACATCAAGTGGAGGAATCCTGCATACAACACATGAAACCTTAGTAGAGAATTTTTTTCATCCCAAATTACCTTCCGTGTGTGTGTGTGTGTGTGTGTGTGTGTGTGTGTGTGTGTGTGTGTGTGTGTGTGTGTGTGTGTGAGAGAGAGAGAGAGAGAGAGTATGTGTGACCAAATAAAAATGTTATTTTTCCATCTACATTAACCTAACAATTTCACCAAAGAAACCCTACACTAAAAATATATAACTTCTTTTGTACACCTAAAACATGTCTAAATTATTTTTAAATTAAGTTATTGTTCCATGATGCCATTAAATAATGGTGGTCGTGTGGCATTTTAGTTCATTTATATGGTCTTGTCAAATTCTTTTATATGAAAAAGTCATTAAAGTTCCAAAACATTATAACAAATACATAGCTTGAAGAGATCATGCAAATTGATGACAAAATCTCATCTTAAAGGGATGAAAATCTTGTCCCTCAAATAATATAACAAATCCTTTAACCCACACTCTAAAATACTTCTTTTGATGCTTCTTAATGGATTTCCATTGAATCTCAAACTCTGCAAGAATGAATCCAAAAGTCCCACTATGGTGGAACATTCCAATATTGTTGTCGATAAATCAAGCTCCACCAGACATGTAAAGTGCTAAAATCCCTTTGGATTTTCAATTGTATTGTTCTAGCCTAAATCAAGATTGTAAAGTTCTCTCAAGTTGGTTATATCAAAAGGGAATTCTTGAAAATGCATACTCCTCAAATATAACTCTTGTAATTATGGAATATTGGATAATGCAAGATGTTGTGGAAATGCATTAGCTAAAATTCCAGTCAAATCAAGAACTTTAAGCTTTGAAACTACTACAAATTCACCTTATACGACCTTAGTAAGGAGATTTATATCAATATTTAATCTCAAAGCTCAAAAAGAGCTCAAAATTTTCAATCAAACCACTCCTCTATCTTGTTATCTGATAAAAATAATGTTTTATAGAATTAATTATGAAATATGAACTAGTAATTCTTAATTTTATTCTTATAGACAACCAAAGTAAGTAATTCTCCTAGTTCTAATGCAACAAGTGGTATAGTTTCAAAACATACCCCACTAATTTATAATTTATTTGAAGATAATGCCTCCTTAACAACCATTTCAATGTGGTCATTCATATATCTTTCATCTAGTTGTTAAAGTGGGTAGTTTTCGGTTAAGACGATCAAATGTCAAAACCTTCTAGTGGAGGTTGTTATTGTGCTGGATTGCTCCCTAATCTAGTGGTTTATATTGGGAGATTTCATGCAAACCCCTTTGGGTGGAGACTATTGGTGAGTGGGTGATTCTCCCCCTGTCTAGTATTTTAGTGGGGATATGTCACATAAAATTTTATGTGGAGTTTGTTGATGTGTCTAGGATGATCCCTCATTTATAGAGGTTTATCCAGGTGATTCCATACAAGCACAAAGTTCTCAAAATGAAAATTTGGTTCAAACAAAAATATCAGTACAACCAATGGCTAATACCAAAAACAAAAAAACAACCCATGTCTATGGAACAGAGAAAGAAAAACAAGTTGATCTTAATGCCATGGACTGTAAGGATATTCAAACCAGATCTAGAAAAAAATTAATAGTCACTTTGTTATAATTACCGAGATGTTAGATGAAATTGAAACTCCTAGTTCAGCTTATTCTTAAGGTTGATGAAGAAGAAAAGAGAAGAATCCAGATAACAATTCTAAAAAACTCCATTTTCGAAAGACTTAAGGAAGTTATTGAGACTAAGAAATATGAACTAGTGTAGGAGTTAAGGAAATTAAATATTGAAATACCATTGTTAAGAAATTGAGAAAATTCTGAATTAAACAAATTAATCAAAATTTTATGGTTGAAAAGCCACGGAAGGAAGAAGCAAGACCCTAGGACTATTAAGGTAGATGGGAAACTTGTTGATTTATTAGCAGGAAAAATCTTACTTCCCAAATATGGGGATCTTGGAAGCCCTGTTATTTCTATTTCTATAGGAAATAAACATATACATAATCTTTTGGTTGATTTGGGAGAAGCTATAAATGTGATGATAGTAAACACTTTGAAAAAATTACCATCGACAGTATACAACCTACTAGCACCATCGACGAGATAGTAGATTAGTCGGTAGAAAAACCAGAAGGGATCATTGAAGATGTGGCATTCAAGGTGGAGTTATGGGAGTATCTAGTGGACTTCCTTATATTACGGCCAAAAGGTAAAACACTTGGTTATCTCATTATTTTAAGGCAGACTGCCGACATTAAAATTTTCCTCCGTAATTTCTATTTTATTAATGTATGTATTAGGAATAGGATGTTGTTAAGTATAATTAGTAGTGGCGTCTAATAGAAGATAACGACACCGTCAATACGGTGCCGCCAATAATGTAGAGTACGATAAAAGTCAAAGTACAATAGGAATGTTGTAAAAAGTAAATATTTGTCGTAAGTGGTCCGGTAATGTTAAAATGTCAAAGTTGGGATAAGTAGAGAAGTAGGGTCTACATGATTAGGAATTAGAAATATTATATTTGTAATAAGGACAAAGAGTGATGTCATAAATATTTTGTGTATTTTATTTATGGAAAAGTCTAAAAAGGTGGAACCCATGTGAGATGATAAGGTTTATCTTATCTTAGAAGATAAGCCTACATGTAAAGGCAAGAGTTTACGCATAGAATATGATTGGCGTAAGAGATTTCCTATCCTATCTTAGAGATAGGGTGGATAAGCCTGAATTCCTATAAATAAAGAGGCCACCCCCCTCATTTAGCATAGAAGGAAGTAGTGAGAAATATTGTATGAGTAAGTGTGTAAAGGAAGCCATCATTTTGAAGGTGTGTTAAAGAAGCCATTAAGAGGTGTAATTGTGAAGTTTCTCCCATAGTTATTATTGGAAGGCAAGTGAATTCAGTAACACTTGAAGTACCTCATGGGTGAGATTGTAACAATTTCATGTTGATATTATAATTTACACTTATATTTCAAATTTATCATCATTCCTTCTTATCATAGTCTATGGTATTCTTGTGTTATGTTTGTTGTTGTGTTTCCAAATTCCATCCACCAAACTAAAAGTTATGCATTAGTAAATAATCATAGCACGAGGAGTTCGGTGGTGAATTATCATAGTGTTGGATTGGTGATGACATTTTGGTCTGCATATCGGGACCATTCCTCGTTGGTGGATTTTCTGGAGAGATATTCCCACTTTGTCAGAAATCATTTGGAGGGTAGCCTTGTTTTTACTGTGCATAGGAGTTACTATGGTAAAGTCACTTTTACCGTGAATAGTATTTACCACAGTAACTTCATTTTTATCGTAAATAGTGTTTACCACAATAAAGTCAATTTTTACCGCAGTAAGTCAAGTTTTACCATAGTTTACCGTGGTTATTTCTATTTTGTTGTAGAAAGGTGTAAAGTCACTTTCTATTGTAGTGAGTCTAATTATTTGTGCACATAAGTCTTACTGATTGTACTTTTGAGTTGATATTTCTTTGTGGTTACATTTTTAAATGGGGAAGATTCCTATTTTTTCAGCCTAATCTAATGAAGATGCTTCCTCTTTCATTCAAGAGTTTAAACGATCTTGTATTTGTAATGGCCTCATAAGAAGGGAACAATGGACTGAATTTTTTCCTACCTTTTTGGATGGTTCGGCACTTAGGTGGTTTGAAACACTAGGTGATAATATAAAAAATTCATGGGATTTATTAACTGAAAGTTTTCTTGAAGAATTTGGTGAACAATAGAAATATGCATATCTCATGATAGAGATCACAAAGCTAGCCCAAGAAGAGAAGGAGAAGATAAGAGATTATCATGCTCGTGTTCTAGAGCTAAGGAGGAAGCTCGATGCCTAGATCCAGAAGGAAGGATTAGTGGATGGGTTGATGAATGGCATGGATAATATTCTCTATAAGCACTTTATTCTTGGGATGAAGCCAGAGATCAGACAACGAGTGAAGTATGACCGCCTAGCTACCATTGAACAAGAAAAGGAGATTGTAAGAAGGCAAGAAGAAAGCATGGAAGAGGATCCCAAAGAAATTGTTGCTAAAGTAGAGCCTACACTAGCACCTTTGGTCTAGAATCCACAACCACTCTCGGTGAGCACAAATATTTATCCTAGTACATCTACTAAGTATGAAGATCTACTCAAGAAGATGGGTCAGTTAACTATTAATCTTCTTCAAGAAAAGGAATTTAGTTCTCGGGAGGAGATAGAGGTCTAAAAAGAAATATTTTGAAGTTATATGTTATGGTTGTTATAAAAGGGTCATTATAAGTATAATTGTCTAGATAGAGCTTCTACATCCGGTACAAGAGATAATGAAAAAGGAAAACACTTGTGAATTCTTTTGATGTAGTAGATAAGAGCATAAATAATGAAGTAGATGTGTTTGTAATAAAAAGAAGAAAGAAAAAGATAACCAAGATGGAAATGATCCTAAGAAGATGAAAGGAGAAACTAGTAAGAAACATAGGAGAAGAAATTTGAGTGTGTAGGATTTTCTCGATTTCACAGGGGACAAGGACCATACTCCATCTTAGAAGATCCGTCTAAAAGGACTACAAATATTACATATGGTCAACTCTTGGCTATGTCTTCGAGAAGAGGCGGGAGCTGCGAAGTGGACTCAATGCTTGACGAAGGAAGGAGGTTGAAGTCCCCTGTTTTAGAGGCAGAGGCAGATCCCTACGCTCCACAAGCGAGGTATTATGTAATGGTATTTCAATTCATGATGTCGTAGTTGATGGAGTGCTGCATAGTTAATGTAATGACGAAAGTCTCAGTAATGAATATGTTAGGTTTAAAATTGATCGCCCTCAACACTTATGTTAAGGTCATTAAATAAGGGAAAACTAAACTAGAAGGTGTAGTTTCAAATGTGGCAATATCTCGTAATGGGTTTTTCATGTGTGGTAGACTTTCGGGTGATAAAAATGGTATCACAATTGCACTCCAATGTTGTTGGGAAGACTGTGGCTAAGGAGAGTTCATGCAAGAAACTACTGGAATAAATGCTTTATGACACTTGGACGTGGTAGAGAGAGGGTGAAGATAAACATGATCCCTCGGCATCATAAGGAAGAACCTATGGATTCAAGTGATGAAACTGATGCTTAGACATCCTCTGATTACTCTAGTACCAGTGAAGTGGACACTGAAGATGAAGAAAGTGAGGTTGATGTTTCGGTTATGGATATCCTTCTAGTCACACCGACTCATGACCCCATAAAATTATCTGAAGAAGAAATTGATTATCATCTCCAACAAATAAAGATTAGTGATGCTGTGATGGAGAGTGAGAAGGAATCCTACCTCCATCTCTTTTGAAGGTACATACACATATTCACTTTTGATTACAAGGAACTCCGTCAAGTAAGTTGGGTAGAACATTCTATTGAGCTAGTAGATGGTGCTAAGCCCATAAAGCAAATGCCATATAGAATGAATCCTAATTTTTCCAAGATTATAAAAGAAGAAATAGATAAGTTGCTTGATGCAGGATTCATATTTGTTGTGGAGAATTCAGAATGGGTTTCTCCCATTGTGATCTCAATAAAAAAGAATGGGAAGCTATGCATTTGTGTTGATTATAGGAAGCTCAATAAGGCAACAAAGAAGGATCATTACCCTCTTCCATTCTCAGATTAGATTTTAGACGAAGTAATGGCAGAGTGTTATAGTTTTCTTTGATGGATATAACGGATACAACCAAGTTCGTATAGTAGAAAAAGATCATTGAAGACCACGTTCCCCACTCCTCGGGAACATTTTCTTATAGAGTTATGCCTTTTGGGTTGTGTAATGCTCCGTAACGCCCAGCGCTTGATGAATAAGGTGTTTGAACCCTACATTGGGAACTTCATCGAGTATTTCGAATGATTTTTGCATCTATAGGAGAAAGATGGACCACCGCACTGATGGAAACAAGATTTCAAAGGTTAGATGAAGCACAAGCCTTACTAAACCCTACAAAGTGTGTCTTTGGATGTTCTAAAGGCATTTTGTTAGGGCATGTTGTATCCAGAGATGGTATTGGTACTCGATCCGATAAAGTTTCAAAATCAAAGAGTTATCATTTCCTATGAATAGAAGTAAGTTAAGATCATTTTTAGGCCATGTGGGTTACTATAGAAGGTTCATCAAGAATTTCTCAAATATTGCACAGCCACTAACCCAGTTCTTGAAGAAGGATGTTACTTATGAACTAGGAAATAAGGCGCATGAAGCTTTTGAACAATTGAAGGAAGCTCTGGTGTCTTCACCTGTTTTAAAGAATCCAAATTGGAGCAAGCCATTCATTGTGTATACTGATGCCTCAGATGCAACACTAGGAAGTACTCTGAGCCAAAAGGATGAAAATGGGAATGATCATCCAATTTACTTTGGGAGTAGACAAATGAGCAGTGCTGAGGTAAATTATACTGTAACTGAAAAAGAGGCTCTAGCTATCATTTTTGTTGTAAAGAAGTTTAGAAATTACTTGCTAGGGTAGAAATTTATAGTTTTATAGTTGTAACAGATCATCAGGCTCTAAAATATATTGTAAATAAGCCTAACCCATCAGGGAGGATAGCAAGATGGATAATTTTGCTACAAGAATTTGAAATTTATATTATAGATAGGCCAGAAAGAAGCATGTCAATGCAGATGCACTCTCTTGAGCCTATGATGGTTTAGGTTCACCTTGTGATGATGATGATTTTCCAGATGCAGCATTGTTATCCCTTGACACAATCCCTAGTGAATGCATAGATATTTGGAATTATCTAAATAAATTCAAGTTTCTTGATGTCGTCAATGCAAAGATTAAGAGGAAGATTACTCAAGCCACCATCCATATTCTATTCTCGCATGTAGTATTATTTCAAATAGGACACGATGGACAAAGTATAAGAGAGCAAAGAGTTAGACGTGATCAAGGGAAGGAGATGATAGAAGAATTTCACAATGGTACATGTGGAGGACACTTCTCTGGACAACTTATAACAAGAAGGATATTAGATGTGGGTTATCACTGGCCCACTCTTTTTAGAGATTGTTATAATTATTGTATGACATATGATATTTGTAAAACACATGGTAACCGTAAGACTTCATCAGCTCCATTATGCCCTATTCTTCCACTTGGTCCCTTTGAAAAGTGGGGAATAGACATTGTAGGTCCACTTCCAACTACCCCATGCCAAAATAAGTATATTGTAGTTGCCACAGATTATTTAACCAAGTGGGTTGAAGCTAGGCCATTGAAAACAGCTTCCATGGATGAAGTGGCAAGGTTCATATATGAACACATTGTCACCAGATTTGGTTGTCCATTAGAAATTGTAACAGATCAAGGAAGCCACTTCATTAATGAGGTGGTAGAATCCCTAGTCAATAAGTTTTCTATTAAGCATAAGAAGGCAACAACATACAAGCCAAGCACAAATGGACAGGTGGAACGAATTTTTTTTGTGTTGTGTCAAATTCTAGCAAAAGATGCAGCCTTGCAGGTACATAAGTGGGATAAAAGGATTCATGTAGCATTGTGGGCATATAGGGCAACATCAAAGTCAGCAACAGGATACTCCCCATTTCAGTTGGCTTATGGCATTGATCTAGTTCTTCCTATTGAGTTTGATATTCCCACTGTGAGAGTTATGAAAAATGAAAGGATGGATGAAAGTGATTCAGTAAAAGAAAGGTTGGTACATCTTCATTTGCTAGAGGAAATGAGGGAAATAGCGAAGGATACAAGCTATAAGAAGAAAATGAAGTAGAAGGAATACTTTGATCAAAATATCCGTTGGTCTCCATTTCATGTGAATGACTTGGTTCTAATATATGACTCCAGATACAAACAAATAAGACAGAGAAAATTTCTTCCAAAATGGATGGGGCCCTACAAAATAGCATTTGTGTATGAAAATGGTACATATCGACTGGAGGAATTGGATGGTAGTCACATTAAAAATGGGTCAACCATGATAAGTTAAAGATTTTCTAGGCACCAAACTTCAGAATGTCCATAAGAGTCTACTCCGAGGATGGAGTAGAAGTTAGGAAGGGGGAAAATGGCGACATTAAAATTTTCCTCCATAATTTCTATTTTATTAATGTGTGTATTATGAATAGGATGTTGTTAAGTATAATTAGTAGTGGCATCCAATAGAAGATAACGGCACCATCAATACAAAGGCATGCATAAATAAGTAATAATGTAGAGTACGATAATACTTCAAAGTACAATAGGAATGTTGTAAAAGTGAATATTTGTCGTAAGAGGTCCGGTAATGTTAAAATGTCAAAGTTGGGATAAGTAGAGAAGTAGGGTCTACATGATTAGGAATTAGAAATATTATATTTGTAATAAGGACAAAGAGTGATGTCATAAATATTTTGTGTATTTTATTTATGGAAAAGTCTAAAAAGGTGGAACCCATGTGAGATGATAAGGTTTATCTTATCTTAGAAGATAAGCCTACATGTAAAGGCAAGAGTTTACGCATAGAATATGATTGGCCGGAAGAGATTTCCTATCCTATCTTAGAGATAGGGTGGATAAGCTTGAATTCCTATAAATAAAGAGGCCACCCCCCTCATTTAGCATAGAAGGAAGTAGTGAGAAATATTGTATGAGTAAGTGTGTAAAGGAAGCCATCATTTTGAAGGTGTGTTAAAGAAGCCAATAAGAGGTGTAATTGTGAAGTTTCTCCCATATTTATTGTTGGAAGGCAAGTGAATTCAGCAACACTTGAAGTACCTCATGGGTAAGATTGTAACAATTTCATGTTGATATTATAATTTACACTTATATTTCAGATTTATCATCATTCCTTCTTATCATAGTCTATGGTATTCTTGTGTTATGTTTATTGTTGTGTTTCCATATTCCATCCACCAAACTAAAATTTGTGCAAAGAGTAAATAATCATAGCAGGAGGAGTTCCGGTGGTGAATTATCATAGTGCCAGATTGGTGATGACAGACCAATCCGGCACTATGAGATACAAAAGTAAAAATAGTTAAAAGTCTACTTGAGATAGTCATATCAACCCACAATTTCTCTTGATTATCAATAAAAGGTCGTGTAAAGGGGTATAAAAAAATTCTTAGAACTCTTACAATTTTAGATAGTCATATCACCACTCCTTTGGTGTATCACCTTGTTAGTTTAGTTTTATCTACTTTTCTCTCTTCTATCCTTGTCTGCTTGGCAGAATTATAGTAGTATTTTGAGTTAAACCTCTGCAAATTTCATGTATACATCTGATTAGAGGAGTAGAGGAACCAACCTTTAATCTGGAGAGTTTTTTCCCATTTTTGCAAGTCCCACACTTGGGAAAAAGATTCAATGTTGTGCAATCACATTGGATGCCCATTATCAAACTAGAAATCTAAGAAAACATCTAGGGGTGCTACTGATTTGCACTAACAGTTTTGGCATGCCCAGTGGGACCTTAGAGTTCTTCATCTTCATTACAACAAGGTTGATGTGCATTTTTGTAAGATTCTTGCTTTAAAAGAGCCCCGATTTACACATCTCGGTGACTTCAAAGAGATGAATCAATTGGTTTTAGTAGTCCAAGTATAAAGATTCATGAGAAGGATCCAAACAAGGTCAAGAGCCAAAGAAGAGGGATTGTTTGAGTACCGCATTTATCCCGGGAAGAGAGAGAGAGGAAGAACAATTCAAAGGTCTCCATCTCCACAAAAGAACTTTATCAACTCCTCCACCTGGTAGACCTTTCACCCAATAAACAAGGGTTCTCGGGCCAATCATAATGGCACAACACAACCCTTATGTCAACTTCACCGGCAAGTAACCCACTTGCTATCAATGCACAAAATCTAGTTCCATTGCAGCATTGAAGAACATTCCATACTTTATCGGGGGAAAATCAGACCACTTACTGGTGATCATGTCAAAGATATTGCTAATATTTGTGCAATCCATGAGATTGTTGAGATGCAAATTGTTGTCAAATTATTGGCATCTTCATTCAAAGGAAAGCCTTGAATGGTTGGGAGCCTTGGGGACAGCTCTATCCAAAATTGGAACCAGCTTTTACATAGCTCTCCATGAGCAGTTTGGAGAAAAGAGAGATAATTTGTCTCTATTGGAACAACCGACAACTATCAAGAGAGCTCCCAATGAGAAATTAATAGACTTCAATTTCAGATTTCAAAGGACATGGGATAGAATCCTAGTGACAATAAGGCCAACAGTGAAGGTTCTTTCTTATACTATCTCAAAGCTTTAAGTTATGATATTCCTATGTTAATCCAATCCATGGGAAGTGCAAATATACATGCAACTTATAGCATTGCCATTAGGGCTGAGAATTATTTGATCCAAGCTGGTAAATTGGGTCCTAGGCCTCCCATGCCCTTATATCCAAACTTAGAAAGTTCAAGCACTAGTCAAACAACTACTTTAGCTCCTATTCCCACTCCTAGAAATCGAGTTCAAATAAAACTTCTACTTCATCCTCTAGTGCTTCAAATGAACCTCGAGAATTCATGAAACAATTACAAAATTTAGGCAATGAGCTGGTTACACTCAAGAGGTAGCAAGCCCAAATTTTAAGACCTTCTTATCAGTCCCAAACTCAGCCTAATAGGCTACCCAATCCAGCTGTAAATCAAAATCAAGTAAGGCCTCCTGTCAATAGACCATTTCAGCCCTATAATCCTAATGTTGCATCTACCTTTAAAGCCTTAGTGCCGGTGCAAAATAATATAGCTCAAGAGTATGATTGGTTTTTCCTATGCAATGAACCTCACAACTAGTCTATGTTCTTTAATGGTGCTTTGAACCAAGCTTTAATGGTGACAATAATTGGCATAGAGAGTGAGGTGAGTCAAGAAACAAACCAACAACAAGGAACATCTCAGCAAAATACAACTCCAAATGAGACTACACTTGTGAACTGGTAGGCTAAAGATTTTTGTGGCATGAATCAAACAATTTCTCAAAATGTAGCAGCTAACACATGGTCAAAGAAGAGGAATATTGGTGAAGGGTAGTCATTAGCTCCAGGTGATCCACAACCTTCCATCACTCCACAAAGTGTTGGCAAGAAAAATGTAGTTCCAAATGTGCAAGGACAGCCCAAGCCACCTTCTAGACCAGCTCAAATGCCAGCTATTACATCCCATGTACAAGAAAAGAGTGTGCAAGATAAGGGGTAGCAAAGAGATGTTTCATCCCCATTTAGCATCATTGAACAAATGAAGAAGACAAATGTGAATATATCTATGTGGGAATCACTATCCATCCCAGGCCAAAGGGATCTACTACAAGATACCATGAAGAATTGGTCAACTTCGAATCAACAAGCTCATATGCAAGAGAAGGTACTCATGAATGTTGCTCATCCTGAAGGGAATCATGGAGGAAAACAAGGTAAATTTTTGAAGGCCCCTCCATTCTATGTTTCATTGATCATTGGGGATAAACTAGTATGTAATTATATGATTGATTCTGGGGCAAGTAGTTCTGTGATGCCCAAGCAAATAGCTGATCAGCTGGACCTCTAATATGAAGTCATATCCAAAGGGGTGATGCAATTGGATGGGACAAAAGTAACAACATTGGGGGTAGTTAAAAAATTGAGCCTCACTTTTCATGCATGCCCCAATGTCACTATTTTGTAAGATGTGTCAGTGATATATTTACCACCACTTTTTGCCCTATGTTTGTCAAGGGATTTTATAGCTAGAATTAGAGGCTATTTATCTACTAATTGGTCACACATGTTGTTTAGAACAAGATATGGAAGTAAGGCCACAATTAGGTCTGAACCTATTGCAAAATTTCACATTGAGCCTCATACTACAAGCCCAACCAATGCCAATTGTTCAGCATTTGATCAAGAGGATTATCTAAGCACATATGAAGCTAACACCAAAGTTGGAAGCATCCAAGATTTGACTCTTGATGAATGGGCAAGTAAGGTACATGCTTTTGATCCCTACAAGGAAATAGAGGAATCTGAACTAGGATTTTATTGCATGCATGAAGAAAATTAGCCTATTTCTGGCATCACCAAACCAGACCATAAAGATGACAATGAGGTATGGCAGTTGTTCTTTGATGGATCAAGAAGTAGACAAGGTGCAAGGGGGAGCTATGTTTTTTTCACCTCAAGGAATTAAGTATTATTCAGCTTTTAGATTTTAGTTTACATGTTCTAACAACACTTCGAATATGAAGCTTTCATACAATGATTGCATTGGTCAAGAAAGAGAGGTATAAAAACTTACAAGTCTTTGGTGACAAAGTGAGCTGGTTGTTAATCAAGTTAAAGGGTATCATGCTGCCAAAAATGATCTCCTCAAGTGTTATAAGAATAGGGTGTGGGACCTCATTGATTATTTTGAAGGCTTTGGCATCAACTCCATCCCTAGGAAAGAAAACCATGTTGTTGAAGACTTGCAGCGGTTGGAGAAGCCTTTGATGTTGTGGAGAGTATCAAGGAATATAAAGTGCAACAAAACATTCATGTGATTATAAGGCCATCGGTGCGAGACAATAATGTAAGTTGGAAAGTGTTTGAAAGTGACCAAAAAATCACCAATTTCTTACAAGAAGAAGCTGAGTTCTCAGCCAAAAATCAAGAAAAGTTAGAACAGCAGTATGGTGATCAAGTGGTACAACTGAGAACCAACAAACTACCAAAAGGACTTGTCACTTTGGATTCCATCTTTAATCCTAATGATCAATTTAGGAAGGAGAAAACAAACATCCAAGTCAAGGGAGAAGATTCAGTGCCCATCTCGGTGGGAGAAGGCAAATCACTTCAAATTGGTAAAGTGGCAACCAAGAAAGAAAGGTATGAGTTCATGCAACTTTGCCAAGAGTTCCTAGATATATTTTCTTAGAGCTATGAAGATTTGAGAAGTTTCAATACTAAGCTAGCTCAACACACAATTGAATTAGATCCAAGTGCTAAACCCATCAGGTAAAAATAAAGGCCAATCAATCCACACATGGAGCCTCTCATGAAGAAGGAATTGAATAAGTTAATAGAGGCAAGTATCATATTTCCCATCAAGCATTCAATTTGGGTTGTAAACTTGGTTCTAATTAGAAAGAAGAGTGGAGAAATCAAATTGTGTGTAGACTTTTAGATTTGAATAGAGCATCCCTCAAGGATCATTACCCACTTCCTTCTATGGAGTAGATTTTGCAAGTTGTTGCTGGCTCTGAGAGGTTTTCATTGCTAGATGGTTATTCAAGGTATAACCAGATCATGGTAAAGGACGATGATCAGTTCAAAACAGCCTTCACCACTAAATGGGGAACCTATGTATATAGGAAAATGCCATTTGGGTTATCTAATGCCGGAGCTACCTTCCAAAGGGAAATGGATATGGCGTTCAAGGGATTGATCAAAAAAGTAGTGCTGATATACCTAGATGATATTACTGTATTTTCTAAAAGTGCAGTAGATTATCTCTTCCATTTGAGACAAGTGTTCCAAAGATGTAGAAGATTTTGGGTATCCTTAAATCCCAAAAAATATATTTTCCTAGCTCATGAAGGAAAACTCCTAGGCCACATTTTTTCCAAAGAGGAACTAGTAATTGATCTAGAGAGGGTTGAAGCAATAAAAGCACCGCCATTACCGAGTCATAAGAAGGCCCTTCAAAGTTTCTTGGGAAGAATAAATTTTGTTAGAAGGTATGTTCTAGACTTTGAAGCCCTTGTCAAGCCAATAACTATGATGTTGAAAAAAAGTATGGCTTTCAAATGGACAGTGAAGGTAAAGAAATTTTTGAGGTAATCAAAGAGGTTATCTCACAAGATCCAACTCTCATTAACCTGATTTCTCTAAGGATTTTATCCTTTATGCATTTTGAGGTGATGATATAATTTCTACAATTTTAGTACATCGAACAAAGAAAATGTAGAGCAGCCAATTGCCTTATTTAGCCAAAGCTTAGAGGACTATGAGGTGAGGTATTCCTTCATTGAGAAGCATGTTCTTATAGTGATTAGGAGCTTGAAGAAATTTAAGCATCTAGTTTCAAACAACAAGGTTCAACTGTTGGTTTCTCATGTGGGAGTTAAGGACTTCCTCCTCAACAAAGACCTAAATGAAAAATGTGTAGGGTAGATTACTCGTGTCATGGAGTATGACATTGAGATCAAAGTCACCAAGATGGTCCAAGGAAAGGGATTGTGTGAGAATTTGGTCTTGAGCAAATCAATGGAAGCAAGTAATGGGAAGGATGTTGTTTTGGCATTGCAAAATAACCAAGAACAAAGAGGTGTTCAAGAAGATAATGGTGGTATGCTCACTCCTTGCTGGACCCAAGACATAATGCACTTCTTACAAATAGGCCTATGCCCTCCGAGAGATGAATAAAACCAACAGAAGACACTTTATATTGTAGGCTATTCCATATGCACTTGTTGATGTTGTCTTGTTCAAAAAGGATATAAATGGAGTCCGCTTTGAGATGCATTGGGAAAAATCAAATTAAGAGAATGTTAGAAGAGTTCCATGGTGGATCAACTCGGGGTCATTTTCCTCCAAGGGTGACATCCCTCAAGATTATGAAGGCTAGCTATTATTGGTCCAAGGTGTTTAGTGATTGTTATGAGTGGATCAAGAGGTGAAAAAATTGTGCATTCTTCACAAGCAAGGAGAGATTAGCATCCCTTCCATTGCACCCAATTTTAGTTGACCAGCCATTCATGTAATGGGGTTTGGACTTCATTGGAGTCATTAACCCAAACTCAAGCCAAGGACACAAGTGGATTCTAACAGCAATAGACTACTTCACCAAATGGACTGAAGGGGTGGCACTCAAAGAGGCAAATGAATCTAGCATTCTAGACTTCTATGAGGAGATAGTAACCAGATTTGGTATACCTGCCACTATAGTATCATATAATACTTTGGCATTCATAGGATCAAAGGTAACTGAATGGGCTATTAAAAATGGGATTTATCTTAGCACTTCATCAAATTATTACCCTCAAGGTAATGGCCAAGTTGAGTCTACCAACAAGAACCTATTAAGGATCATCAAAAGGAATCTTGATGAAAATCGAGGACTTGTCACACTAAACTTAAATCATCCTTATGGGCTAATAAGATAACACCCAAGAGATCCACAGGTAATTCTCCATTCAGACTTTTTATGGAAGAGAAGCAATTTTGCCTATGTCACTTGAGTTGCCAACATTGGAACTCATGAAGCAATTGGAATTGTTGGAGCTTAAACCCATGGAGGTTAGATATGTAGAATTGATGGAACTCTAAGAAATCAAAGAGCATGCAGCCCAAACAATGGAGAAGGACCAAGCCTTAATCAAGAGAACCTTTGATAGGAAGGCTAAGACTAGAACGCTCCACGTTGAAGATTTAGTGTTGAAATGGGATGCAGACCGAGCAAAGCCAAGAAGGCATTCAAAGTTTGATTCCATTTGGAGTGGCCCCTACATGGTCACAAAATGTAAGAACAACAATGCCTTCTAATTGTCTACATTGGATGGTGAAGAACTACATATTCTAGTTAATGGAATCCATCTAAAGCATTGCTACTAGAAGGGAAACTCCTCACCTTGTACATATTATCTTAGATTGTCATATCTCCAAGTGCTTGTGCACATTGTTTTGTTGTAGATTAGTTTTACTTTTCCCTAAGTGCTTTGGCACAAGCTTTGTTGTCCCAAAGATGCATCTTGCGCAGGCCATGTTCCAGATCAAGTGATGTTCTACTCTCCCAATCTTCCTTTTAGAAATTTTTCGATGAGTTGAGAGTACCAAGTAGTTAAGTTGATGAATCCATTGCCCAATGGATTGCTTTAGGCAAATGAGCATATTCATCCAGCAGTAGATGACCCCCTTGAGTTGCCAAAATTGTTATCCAAAATAATCCCCTTGCTTATTTTTGCCTAACTTCCTTTCATTCCTTCCTTCCTTGTGCCTCAGTCCAAATTTTCCACTTTTTAGGCACTCAATTTTTTTGGAAATGGCTTCATTAGATAGAGAATTTCCTCACCTTTCCAGAAAGGTAAAATTTTCCTTCTAACTCCTTGTATTTTGCAAGTTATGGCTCGGTGGAGTTTTTGAGGGAAATTTTCCCTGGGAAGGTCCGTGACCAATAGGAAGGTGCCACATGGCGGCGGAATGGT
Source organism: Taxus wallichiana var. yunnanensis (assembly GCA_018340775.1). NCBI lineage: Eukaryota > Viridiplantae > Streptophyta > Pinopsida > Cupressales > Taxaceae > Taxus > Taxus wallichiana. Next base: position 1,011,180,044 of record CM031242.1, read on the forward strand.
GGGTCGGTGGAGGTAAGTTAGAAAATTTTCCAAAGTTATTGGCGGGGGCACGAAGAAAAATCTTGGCCCGAAGGCCCGCAACGAATAAAAATGTGCCACATGTCCATGGAACCGGTGGGAGTCAGAGAGGCGGAGAAAACCTTGTCTTTTTGCCAAAATTTGTAAAGGGTGCAAGGGAAAAATTTGGCCCAAAGGCCCGCCAAGGAGAAAATGAAGGTTTTGATAGAAGCCCGTGGACTAATCAAGGTGTGACACATGTCCTGTTCTTGGTAGAGGTCGGGCGTGGGGAGAAGTTGGAAATTTTTCCAAAGTGATCAGCAATATCAAAGGGAAAGTTTGGAGTGCACACCCAAGTGAATAGGAGGATGACACGTGGTAGCGAGCGGCAGTGGGCAGCGGAGAAATTTTGGAAAATTTTCCAAAATTCAAAAAAGTGTAAAATGTTTGTTTGAACCCGCGGACCAACAGGAATGTGCCACGTCACATCGGAGCGACAGGGGAGGAGTTTTTGAGAAAGTTTTCCCAAATTCAAAAAAGGGGAAAATTTTTGGGTTTCAGCCCGCCAACCCGATTTTTGCCCTGTTTTGCCCTAAATCTTCAGAGGGGCATATCTTTCAATCCAAAGCTCGATTTTCCTTGATTTTGGTGTCATTGGAAATCTATTAAAGTCCTCTACACGATGGAATCTTCAATTTTGTTTTTGGTGAGTTTAGTGAGAGAAAAATGAGAAAACGCCTCTGGCATGGGGAAAAGAGCAGAACCAACATTCAACCACCATTTTTAATGCAGTATGGCTTCCATTCTTCTCCAACATGGTCAAAAATATTGGGGAATGGACTTTTAAGGGTACCCATGCTATTTTGATGGATCTGGTTGGTGGTTGAATGATTCCTTTCATTTTTCCCGTGTTTCTCCTTCTTGGCTCGGGTTTTCATTATTAAAAGCCAAATTTGGCTCATTTGTAAAGGGTTGGACATTTTTATGATCTATAGGCTCCCTCCTTCACCCTGGCAAGTGAATTTGTGGAATATCAGACCTCTTTTAGGACTACAACATGTTTTCTACCTCCTTGCTGTTATAATGCACTGTATTTAAAAAATGGAAATGACAATGCAAGCTCTGTGAATGAATTTTCAATCTTTTCTTGTGTTGTTTGCTCTATCCTAATATTTCATTACAATTTTAGCAATTTGTGCATGATTTGTGTTACATTATTATAATTTGTGTCAATCTGCAAAACTAGATGTTCACCACTCCTTTGGTGTATCACCTTGTTAGTTTAGTTTTATCTGCTTTTCTCTCTTCTATCCTTGTCTCCTTGGTAGAATTAGAGTAGTATTTTGAGTTAAACCTCTGCAAATTTCATGTATACATATGATCAAAGGAGTAGAGGAACCAGCCTTTAGTCTGGAGAGTTTTTTCCCATTTTTGCAAGTCCCACACTTGGGGAAAATATTCAATGTTGTGCAATCACACTGGATACCCATTATCAAACTAGAAATCTAAGAAAACATCCAAGGGTGTTGCTGATTTGCACTAATAGCATGTCATGATGAACCAAGTGGAGGACACTTTTCAGTAAAAAGAACAACTCACAAGATACTTAACACTGGCTATTATTGGTCATCTATGTATAAAGATGTGAAGAGATATATCAAGTAATGTGATCCTTTTCAAAGGATGGGACAACCAACCTTTACCAGTGAAATGCCTCTACAACCTCAAGGAGTGATTGATTCATTTGAAAGGTGGGGGCTGGATTTTTTTGGTCCCTTTTGTAATCCTTCACAAGGAAAGGATCACATTATTATGTGTACTAATTATGTGCCAAAGTGGGTAGAGGTGCAGGCTTTAACAAATGCCACTGAAGAAGCAGTTGTTGATTTCCTTTGGCACATAATTATGATGAAGTTTGGTGCACCAAGGACTATAGTTTCATATCGGGGATACAATTCATGTCTAATGTGATCTAGGCATTCACAATGTAATATTAAATCAATCATAGGAAGTCATATCCATATCATCCACAATCAAATGGACAAGAAAAAGTAACAAACAGAGAATTGGAAAACATTCTTACCAAAACAGTTGAATCAGGAAGAAGAGATTGGATAAAGAGACTACCTGAGGTTGTTTGGGCTTATAATACAACTTGGAAGACTACAACATGTTTTTCACCATATGAGTTAGTCTATGGGAAAAATCCATTGTTACCTATTGAATTTAAACTACAAACATTTAGGATAACAGCTAAAGTGGGTATTGAGTTGGACACAACACAAAAGGAAATAATTCTTCAACTCAATGAATTGGATGAGTTGAGAATGGAAGCACTTCAATAGATAGAGATAATCCAAGATCAAAGGAAGAAGTGGCATGACACACATATTAAGAAAAGACAATTCAAGGTAGGATATTGGGCATTACTATTTGATTCCAAGTACCAACAATTCAAGGGCAAGTTGAGAACCAAATGGTTATGACCCTATCAGATTGAGCATATATTTGATAATGGCTCTATTCAGCTACTTCCCATTGATGGCAGCAGAAGGACACTTTTGGTCAATGGACATAGGCTAAAACTTTATAGGAATCCTCCTACTAGGGATGAATTCTTGAAGCAGATTGAAGCAGACAAAGAATTTGATCATATGGAAGAACCAGTTCTTCCAAAATGATCAAATAATTAGATGCATGGATCCAAAATAAAGGGAAGAGAATGAAAACCAACAAATGGCATTCTCTTATCCAAAAAAATATAAAAATAAAAAGGGAAGGAATGAAAACTAGTAAATGGCGTTTTTTCCCCAAAAAAAAAATCTCTCAAAGATCAATTGAAAACCAGCAATGGTGATTGGTCTCCTCAATAAATGGCTAATGCAAAATAAAAATAATTTGTTTGAATTCTAGTTGTCTTTTCTAACTGTTTTTCCTTTTTCACTTTTAGGAATGATGAGTCATCAAGGTGGAGGGATTACATCAGCAAAGGATGGTAATTATGTCTTGAACTTATTAAAGGTTAAATTAAAATTTTGCATGTGTGATTAGACTTGATTTAAAAATTTGGTATGATGAGTCATTTATTGTGCATTATGATTAAAAGAAAGTAATCATGAGGTTGATGTTGATAGAATAATAAAGTGGCGGTGTATTTATAATTACCTATCATTTGGGTGAAATAAAAAAGTTGAGAAAGAGTTGTAGAAGAATTTCAAAGAAGAAGCAGAAGAATTATATTTGAATTTCGTAGCTAAACCCATCAATTCCACAGATAAACACAATGATATGTAGTTAAACACAATAGTTTACGTGGCTAAATCTAGTAATTATGTAGCTAATTCTGAATTAAAAGAAATAATAATTTGAATCATCCTATTTTCCATGGGGATTAAAAAGAAGTCAAAGCCAAAGGATGATACCCAACTTCTTGCAGATGAAGAAGTGGAAGCCATTTTGACGAGCAAGGTGGTTGGAGTTCTGAAAAATTTCTCGACGACAATTACGAATTGATAATGAAATTCGTTGTAAATTTAGAAGAATCTAGAACTAAAGTTAGAAGCATTGTTATTCCTCTTACTTTCAATTAAATGAGTAATGTGTTTGGAATACCAATTGAGCGTGTCCCAAATCCCGTCAAGGGAACCCTTAAAGATCCGATAGAAACTTTGATACAAGAGGGGAATCGAGCCCCAATATATCTATAACACCAAGAAAATCATAAAGGGGGTCGAAGTTCTAGATTTCCCAAACCATATGATAGGGTAGCATTTTGGGTAGTTAAGTATTTAACTTGCAATGGTCAATTTGGGATTGTGGGAAGAGAAGTCATTAAGATGTTAGTATATCTTATGTATGGGAGTTCAAAACCATAATATATAGTAAATCTTCCAGATTCTTTTTGACTCCATTCAAACAATGGCTCAGAGGTATTCCTAGGGATTTGGAACAATCATACATCATGGGTTAATCCATTTGGTATTCCAACACCATTTCCTTTCAAAGAAAAATGGAGAAGAAATATGGGAAAAAAATTTAACAAGTTTAAGCAAAACCCTGATATTATCAGAGGGGAATACTAACCCCTTTTTCTCCTACAAGTAATTTGGAGATTGATTCCCTGCAGAGGAAAAGAAGGAAATAGGTGGGGGTAATGTACCAAAAATAATGAGATCTGGAAGAATGATTAAAGTTGCAGAGCCTACTGTTCGTGTCAAAGAAACTCCTTACTCTGCAACAGTACCAGGAGAGCTAATATCTATTTCTAACAGTGATATCTCACCTAAGCTAGAGCATGAAGTGAAATTCAAAAGAAGCTCTAGGAGGAAACCCATTTCCAAAAAAATTTAAGCTCCCTAAAGAAGAAGAGTTCATAAGAGATCTAGGGAAATTCCAGAAGAGATGGAAGAACATGATGGGTTGGAAAAAGAAGTTGCTGATATTTTGGGCAGCATGGCCATGACTCCTCTTGAGCCAAGCCAAACTGAGGTGGAGAAGGAAGATGAAAGATTTGAAGAACATGATTTTCAAGATTTTGGTGAACCAAAGCAACATTGTCACATGAAGAAGAAGAATTGGAATCTTGGAAATGGAAAGGGAAATCCCCTTTAGTAGAAGAGGAATGCTCATTTCCCAATGAACTTTTAGAAAAGGAGGAAAAACAACACTTAAAACAGACTCTATTTTTGTCCAGAGTAGAACTCATCATCAGAGAAAAGGATGAGGAATTAAACTTCCTCAAACTCAAGTTAGAACAGAGGGAAATGCTCATTGAGCAAATAACAAATCAGCTAACAAATAGGATGAAGAGTTGATAATATTCAAATAGCATATGATGGAAAAGGAAGAAGAATGACAGAGTTTTCCAAAAGAACAAGTGCTAAGTCAAAGATATCTACACAGACTAAACTCGACTTTGGCCGCCACTCAAGCAGTTGTGGGATGATACCTGTAGGGAACTTAATGAATTCAAAACATCAAATGAGGACTTGAGAAACAAGATGGAAGAAGAAAATAAAGCAAGGAAGAAATGGGAAGAAAAATTCTACAAAGAGGAAGAAGACAAATTTAAATGTCTTGTAAAAATACAAATGGTTTGCATAATGAGTGAAAAGTTACTCACATGCAGGAGACCTTCTCCTACATACAATATCTTTTGGAAGAACAATTTATTTGTTGACAGCTATCAAGAATTACATGTGGCCTTCCACATGAAATAAAATATGAATTTGATTTCTGACAATTTGTATGTAGGGAAAGCCAGTGAATGCATTTGTTTCTGTTCTTCAAAATCAGATTGCATGGAAAGAGAGAGATTTTGAGAATCTATTAAAAGTTATTTAATCTATTCTCTCGCATAAGGGCTCACTATGGTAAACCATCTACCTTTGCTATAAATTTCAGATCCCATACATTTGATAGTCGGTTCAAGGCACATTATCCGGCCGCTTTGAGAAAAGTATTGACGCCTTCACCTCTTATGAGGAGGAGATATTTGAAGATATTTATGATGTATGTTTGAAAATATGGGAGTTTCTCACAGTTACATTGAGAAGAAGAGAAGTGATATCTCCCACAAACTTAATATGGATCCTAGAAAGAGCTAAATCCTTGTGCACACTAATCCCTCAGTCAATGAAAAACATAGGGGCATATGGATGGGAATGAGAACAAGGCATCCCCTTCTTCTCACTCCCATGTCTCCATGGAAAAATAGAGAGCCTCAAGATCCCACTCAATTTGAGGAATGATAGAGGAAATTAGAAGTAGGATCAGGGTATAGTACTTCTGAACTAAAACATTGGGATATTCAGTTTCAACCATTTGACCTGAGCAATCAATTGGAATGCAGAATACACAACCCAAGATTTGAAGAGTAAAGTTTGTAAGGGGACTTATAAACAAGTAAGTACGGGGGAGATGATAAGGCCAAAATATGTCTCGTTAATGCGCAATAAATGATCTTATTTTACTCTCCTTTTTATCAAGTTTGACTACATTTTGTGACTTTTGTTTTATCTAATGTAAGTTAGGATGTAATTGTCCATCTTTTGTTGAATTTAGTTCTAATGTTTAAAATCTCTATAATTCCTAACAAAGTGTGTGGAAATTTAATTTTTGTAATAAAATAGGTCATAATCAGTCAAAAGAACAAAGTATGAAGCGATTAACATGTTTTTGGGAGCCTTGGCTTCAATACGGCTTAGTTTCAGAACTTCGAGACTTAGTTCTAGAACTCCATCACACAATTTATGAGCTCTATCACCTAGTTCGGGAACTCCTGTGTTTAGTTCTGAAACTTTCAAGGTTAGATCAAGAACATTCTTGTTAAGTTCGGAACTTATCTAAAGTTCCGGAACCCATGGGAATCTATTTATTTTGACGACATCCAATGATCGAGAAATCAATGAGCCTTTCAATCGGAGGATCGATCGGAAGATTTCCGATTATTCATACTCGAAGATACATGGATAAATTATCAGACAACTATACATCCAAAGCAAGGTTCCAAATTCAACATCTATTTTGGGCATAATTCGGTTCCATCTAAATCGATAGAACAATTATGGTTGTAAATGCATCTTTGAATGAAATATATATATATATATATATATATATATATATATATATATATATATATATATATACATATAAATAGATTTGAAAAGAAGAAGAAGAGAGAACATATACATACAGATACATAGAGATAGAGATATAGAAAGATCCAATACGTTTTTGTAAGAAAAAATATTTCAGCAATAAAATAGCCACTTCATTTTGAGAGAATATCACTTTGTCAAATACTTGATTCAAGGTGGAGCAAGGGCCCACTCCAACAACCAGGATTCTCGTTTTATTAGTATTTATATTTCTAAAGAAAATAGTGTAGATCTGTTAATTATGTAAATGCGTTTTGATTCTTTAAGTTGAACTCTATTTTATACTTTTCCCTGCAGGTGTTATATACTATATTTACATTTCCTTGTAAGATTTTCACATTATTTTCAACCGTGTGTTTATGTCCAAGAAAAGTGTGTTTATTTCCAAAAATATATTTATTTCGTATGTGTGTTTATTTCCACCAATGAGTGTTTATTTTAGTAAGTTTCTTACAACAGATATATAATAAGGCTTTGGCCATGGAATCATAAGGACACTGCAAAAAAAACCCAGAAAATAAAATAACAAATACCTACAAACAATTACTAGATAACTATGATTTTCTTGTTACATATAGCTTCAAAAACACCCCTGGTTTGAATATGACATCAACAAAGAGTTGATTAAATGAAGGGAATAATGACACCCATCAGCTTCATTGCCGATCTTTCATCATCTCCATTCACACTCTCAAATGTAGATTGCATTAAAGCACATGCGCCATTTGTATCCTCATCCTTCCTTTACCATCTCATATGGTACAACATTGGAGAATGATCATCCTATTCCTATGACATCCCCAAGAACACTCCAACTCTATAAGGAAAAACAAACACGAGAGATCCTCCTTCTAAGAAATTAATTGGTGTATTTTTACATGTTTTTCATCTCCTTTGCAATTTTTTTGTAATGTTCATAGTTAGAAGTAAATATCTATATTTTGTGTCAAAGTCTAGACTATATCATAAAAATTGAATACACTCTATTTTGCAAGATTCATCATGCATAATACCAACACCAACACATCAAAAATTCCTTCGAGTGAAGGAAAAGTGTGTACACACACTCAAGTATGTTTTTCATTTAAGAATACAATTTTTAACTACACACTAAAAGAGGGGAATGTATACACTAAAATATAGTAACTTGTCCTTTTGTAATACCAAGTTTGACATTGTATCTTTGTCAAGATAAATGCTCACATTTAAAATCTAATCTCATCATCTCTCTGGTCATTCTACAATTTTGTTATTTTTACATCATGCTTTGTTTACAATTTTGGAGATATAATACAATAAAAGAGGGATAAAACATACTATATTCATTGTAAAACTTTAATTTTACGAGTTTCTCAATCCTTTCCAAAACCTTATGAAAGGGTCGGGATGTGTGGTTCAATCTCTAGCTAGCCTATACAATTTTACATCATAAATTCTCACATTTAAAATCTAATCTCATCATCTATCTAGTCATTCTACAATTTTATTATTTTTACATCATGCTTTGTTTACAATTTTGGAAATATTATTCAATCAAAGAGGATAAAACATAATATATTCATTGTAAAACTTTCATTTACGAGTTTCTCTATCCTTTCCAAAACCTTATGGAAGGGTCGGGATGTGTGGTTCAATCCTAGCTAGCATGTACATTTTTCCCCTTCTCAATCACCAAATTTAGTTTGGATGCTAAATCATTATTTGGGTCATTTCATCTTCCTATGGTCAACCTTATCATAATATATCACCTAAGGTAGCCTATGTGAGAAAATCATTATCAAATTATAACTCACCTAAAATTCTTGTAGGATCGTATTTCCAATATCATTCCAAAATCACTCAAAAGGTTTCTAAATATGCAAAAATCAGCTACACATCATCCTAGGAATCCCTACTAAAATTCTAAAGCACTCAACTAGGTCACGAAGCCTATCTTCACCCATATACAAGCATGAAAATATCATAGAGCCATGTCTTAAGAAATATCAAATTAACTCCAAGAATTGCACAAGGTTTTCAATAAACACAAGGGTTAGCTCACATAGTTGTGTCACACCACATCTCACTACCACCGCATTGTGTACATTTTATGCTATGCATTTATCCCAATATCTTAGTTATAAGAGACATAAGGGAACCATTAGGGGTTGGTTAGATTTACACACTTTCATAATCACATAGGAGAACTACATGAGGATTGATTCTACATCAAGGATATGTAGTGTAGCATTGGGATTATTTCATAGCTAAGAGTATGACCACCTTGGGTGGTATAGCCTCAAAACACACACACACACACACACACACACACACACACACACACACACACACACACACACACACACACACACACACACATGTTTTTCTCCTTTGGTTTTTCAATGAATGTTTTCATACTTAAAAGATTATCAATCAGAAGGAATGGAAGAATATGGAGATGGGAGAAGGAAGAAAACAACAATGCTTTGGGAAATATAGATAGCAGAGTATCTCCCTACTCACATTGAACCAAGAAAATATAGAAAAGGATCAATTACTTCACCACCGATGCAAATATGCAGACACAAAGTTCTAAAGATTCACACAGACTAGAACACAAAGTTTCTATTGAATGCAAAACAAATGATCCATTGAATCGAGCAAGGAGAGAGAAAGATATAACAGAGGAAAATAAGAAAAGAAAGAAATAACTTCTATATTGAATTACTTCAGAATTTACAACCTTCCCAGAAAACCAGAATCCCTTTTTCCGTGGCCAAAACCATATATTTATAACAATTTGTATACATCCATACTTTGTCCCCAAGAAAAGAATATCCAAAAGGAATAATGTTTGTTGCAGATCCGCTTTTGGAAAGTGACATGAAACAAACGCACTCATGAAAACCGGAGGTTCAAAAAGGTGAATATTTCATTTGTTTGAGCATGATTATTTTAGCATGGGGCATCTCATGATTTTCTTCTTCACGTGGTCCTGCCATTTCACCTTTTAACCACTTTCATAGCACTCAAGTGCTTACTGGTAAGTTTTATCCCTTTTTATCGCGTATGCCCGATAAACTCCATTTTTTGATAACCAAACTTTACATCCCTTTAAACTTATCAATTTGGCTCCATAATAAACCAAAAATGCATCTCATGGAGAAACGACAAGAATACAGAGAAAAAGAATGAAGAATGATCCATTTTTGTGTTTTGCAGAACTCTGGTTCGTTAATGGCGTTAAAAACCAGATGAGTGCATTTGGCTATCTTTTCCCCTTTTACCTTCAAATTTGGACCCCACACGTGGCAAGATCCAAGCAAACGACGACCCGGGGAGAAATCTGCATTTCCTGACATTTGGGAGAAAAAGCGTGATTTCTCATTTTTCTCCGCCTCCGCAGCTCCGCCAAAGGCCGGACACGTGGCGCCATCTGAGTGGCTGAGGAAATGCGGTTCAAATCTGCCATTTAAACTCTTTTTAACAAAATCTCAAATTCTCAAAAAATTCTCAAAACGTGAACTCGATTGGAAAAGGGCTGGCTCAATTTGCAACATTTTAACCCTTTGGTGAAAAAGGCTCAAATTCTCAATTTCTCGACATTGTTTTGATTTCATCCTTCAACATGTGGCATCACCTGACTAGTTGTGGGGTGTGTTTCACTTTTATACTTTATCTATTTTGGAAAGGGGAAAATTCCAATCTTTCCCCCTAAAAGTCCATGCCTCCGCCATTGAATTTTCAACATAAAAACCATGTCCCTTTCGATTTGCGGACTTCAACTTAGGCCACGTTTAAAATGTCCCATGCATTCCAAATGCATAAAAGAATAACTAAAATCATTTCCCATCCATGAAAATAGGGCCTAACGGTAGGACTGAAATTTTGATTAAAAACATCATTGAGCATCCGGGGAGTTTAAAACATGAATTTCTTCTATGGCAGGGCTCCAATTTTCATGAAATTAGATTCAAAAGGGTGGGAAAATTGAGAGGACAACAGCTGGCTCCTTCTGGGGATGATTTGGCAGAGGAAAGAGGCAAAATCAAGAACCTTAGAGAATTTTGGGTAATCAGATCGAATCAGTGTCTTAGCCAATGGGCAATGGAGTCAAAAAGAAGCAATATCAACACAGAAGACAACACACACAAGGTGGGAAAGGAAACAAAACAAACCAAAAGACAAGACCCAAAACAAACACCACACACAACAAGGAACAAGGAAAAGAAACAAGCCAAAACAAAGACTATACAAAATATACAAAGGGGGTCCTAATCACTTTGGACTTGAAATTACACAACTCCAGAGACAGGCTGAGAAAAATAGGTACCTTTGTGGAACAACCAAGTGAAAGTATGAGGTACCCATGAATTGGGAATGAGCAATTGGGCATACCAAAACATCATGTGAACACTATGTGGTTTGAAAAGAAAAAATGAGGCAAGAAAACCGTCCAGATAATGATACCCAAGACCAAAAACATTCAGTCCTTGTGAAGAGTTGAATGTCTGCCGAAAGCTTTTCTCTTGTGAAGGAGTAATGCCATTTTTAAGCTTTAAAAATGCCTGACTGCCTCCACACTGATCCCTGCACACCACTGAATTATGACAACTGGATTCATGACAAAATCCAATTCTTATAACACCAACTTCTTGCTTCAGCGAATTACCAATCACATCTGTTTGGCAATCATCATGGAATATACCTTGAGACCCATATGTTCGCACAAAATCTTTCTTGTAATAATCCTCAAAAGGAAATGGGAAAGAGACACTGAATGATTTATCATTATCATTTCCTTCGGCCTGCACATTTTCTGATTTATCCTCATGATGAGCAATTTCTACCATGCCCATCAGAAACATCTCTGCTGCCTTTGCAAACTCAACAACTTTGTTTTCCACTTCTAGGAGATCTTGGCTCTTGGGTGTAGAGTTTCACTACTGATTTGTCTTCATGATCCAAAGGGAATTTGAAAGCTGATAGACTAGGCAAAAATGAATCAATCACATCATCTTCTTCTTCTTGTTTGCATCCCAAAGGGTGAGTTGAACCAGGACTGTCATAATTGTGAAGAAAAATTTCCAGGTGTGGCTCATCAACTTCTATTTGTTTTAAAGGGTTGCAAAAAGATGTATGTGTGCTCATCTCATTTATAAACATAGCAAGTGGACCATTGCTCCAACTAACTCCATTTTCTTTAGGTAGAGGCACTTGTTTGTCATTGAGGTAATTTAAAACAGCAAGAGAATGGTGACAGAGACCTCCATTTCAGTATATTGGAATCCCTCAAACACAGGAGAAGGAGAAAACCCATTCACTCTATTGTGATGCACCTCCTCTTTTACCAAGCATGAGGTTATTTCCTTCAAAACAAGAACATCCAATCCTAGCACATGACATATCTTCCATAAACTCCATTTCAGGCTGAAACAAAGCCTCAAGTTGTTTATCTTCCTCATCATTGGAAGAAAGACCAAATTGGCATGCATCATGAGGGGCATTAAGAAGACATTCATTGGTGAGATTAAGATAATGCTGAGGAATGAATACCTGAAGGTGTGAAGAATCACTATGAGCAGTTTTAAGAACTTGAATGTTCTCTTTTTTGTTGCAAGGTATCCCAAATCCATTGGATGAGTTTCCTCCCACTGGCTTTGTCTCACCTTGTGACATAACCATGTAATTACCACGCCCAATATCTGCATACAATATTTGTGCTTTTGGATCATCTATTTTTTGCACAATATATTCAGTTTGTTTTTCAGGCATCAACTTCCTCATCTTCCCATTCACTGGAATAAGAGCATGTGACCAATCCATCATGATTTCTCCTCCAACATCTTTGCAAAAATTTCTACTCAACAACATGCCGTAGGAAGGGGGAATATCAACTACCAAAATGGTGGCTAAAACTCTCTTCTCTGGCAAAGCAACAAAGGCTACTTGTGCATCCTTGATCCTTCCAACCAATGGCACTTCTCTACTTTCCATTGAGTAACATGAACCAAAAGTGGGTTAGGGTTAAGCCTAAAGCATGAGCTACCTTAGCAGGCATCACATTATCTGAGGCACGTAATCAATAACACAATTGCTGAGTTTGTGGCCAGCTATGAGGAGAGTGACATAAAATGGTTTGATCTTCTCATCAGATGAAGTGACTGCTGCCACAAGGCTGGGTTGAGATGAAGGAGATGGAGTGGGCAAGAGACCTTTGGAACTAGGGGATGAAGGCTTGGATTTGGAGTTTACAAAGTCTACCATCTTAGCAAAGGCCTTGGGATGGGTTTGGTAGAATTCAAGCTTCGAGATCGGATCTTAGTTTTCTTGAGATGGTCAATAATGTCAAAAGAACCAGAGGTAGATGGAGCATCATTGATAGGAGTAGATGAAACTTTTGACTTATCAACTCTATCATTTGAAGGGCAAGAAGTTTTAGGAGTAGAAACAGAGGAGGAAGGAACAACAAAACTTACCTTGGGTGTGGAAGAAGTTGGAATAGGAGCTCCTCTCCTTGCAATCACTGGAATGACCGTAGGAGGCTCCTTAGATCTTTTAGCAGGCTGCACCACTTTCTCCTTCTTGTTGGCTTGCTCATGAGTCATGACAACATATGATTCATTGTTCATCTCTGCAACTCTTTCTTCATAATCATCCTCTTCATCTATACCTTCAAGTGGTGAGAAAATGGACATGAGATCCATTCAACTCTTCTAATTCTTCATCAACTTCCTCTTCATGTTCTTCACATTTCATCCTCCTCCTCGTCATCAGGCTCCAACACTTCACATGTTGCATTGACTGGAACTTTAACAGGTGGGCCTTCAATTGCAATCTGGTCTGAGTAGAGGGCAACCGATTTTCTGGGTTGAAAATTCTTCCTAGGAACATCCTGATAAGGAGCATGTTGGGAGAATTGCTTCTTGAGAGAAATAAGATCATTAGCAAGTTTTTGTACTAATTGATCTGCATTAGCTCCAGGAGAAGATGTGGAAGAAGGAGATGCTTTGGATTTGGATGAATCTCTCCTTAGCTTTCCAGACATGATCAGATCATCTTCAACACTAACAACAAATCTCTGATCAACATCTAAAGTGGCAAGATTAGCTCTTCTAAGTGCATAGCTCACTTCAAGCAATTGGGCATTAAGGAAGAAACATCTTTGAATCTGATCCACATGGGTGTGTGTTTTGTGGGATCTTGTTAACTACCTGTTGAATTTGGCCACAAATTCCCTCATGGGCTCATGTGACTCTTTCTTGATTTGAGAAATCTGGGCCAAGAGGGCATGTACATCCTCAACATGTTTGAAATGCTTTGCTCAAACTGGGTCATCATGGTGTTCCAATTGGTGATGGATCAACAGGAGATGATAGAACCAATCAACAACATTATCTTGCAATGTCTCCACAAAAAGTCTAACGGAGATATCCTCATGTTCAACTCCGAGAACACCACAAGCAACAATGAAGGCCGCAATATGTTCATCTGGATGAACCTTCCCATCACCTCTGAATTTAGGGAAATTCTTTCTATTGCCTCTAGGCAATTCATGCAATGGTTGGGGAAGAGCAAGAGGCCCAACCCTTTGGCCCCAAGGCAGAGGAGCTGCCATCCTTGGAAAGATTGTTTGGAGAGGAACTGAAACACCAACGAGAATCAAAGCATGCAAATTAGGACTGATTTGATCTTGAGGGATGTCACTCCTAGAAGTTTGTCTCTAAGGAGGAGTGCTTGAGATCTTGTTCCTCTTCTTTTTCTTGATGAAGAAGGGAGAGAGAAACCTTGATGATCCAAAAGTTGGAAATGAGGGTCTTCTTCCCCAAGGGTTCTTCTACCCCGAGTGTATCTTGGAGTCGCCAGATCAAAGATGATCAAAAAGTTGTTATTCAAAACTTGGAATCCATTTGCAATGAATTCCCAGCGGAGTCACCAAAAACTATTGGGTTTTAGAATGGAACATGGGTTGAAACCACAGTCAGGGGACAACAAGTCCCTCCTCTTTAATGGGAGAGGTTCCCTTATTGAAAGCAGGAAAACAAATGTACAGATATACAACTCTCAATGTTTGGACCCTGATATCCTGGAATGTTTTCATACTTAAAAGATTATCAATCAGAAGGAATGGAAGAATAAAGAGATGGGAGAAGGAAGAAAACAACAATGCTTTTGGGAAATATAGATAGCAGAGTATCTCCCTACTCACATTGAACCAAGAAAATATAGAAAAGGATCAATTACTTCACCACCGATGCAAATCAGACACAAAGTTCTAAAGATTCACATAGACCAGAACACAAAGTTTCTATTGAATGCAAAACAAATGATCCATTGAATCGAGCAAGGAGAGAGAAAGATATAACAGAGGAAAATAAGAAAGAAAGAAACTTCGTATTGAATTACTTCAGAATTTACAACCTTCCTAAAACCGAATCCCTTTTCCGTGGCCAAAACCATATATTTATAACAATTTGTATACATCCATACTTTGTCCCCAAGAAAAGAATATCCGAAAGGAATAATGTTTGTTGCAGATCTACTTTTGGAAAGTGACATGAAACAAACATACTCATGAAAACCGGAGGTTCAAAAAGGCGAATATTTTTCGTCAGTTCGAGCATGATTATTTTAGCAGGGGCATCTCATGATTTTCTTCTTCACGTGGTCTTGCCATTTCCACCTTTTAACCACTTTCATAGCACTCAAGTGCTTACTGGTAAGTTTTCTCCCTTTTTATCGCGTATGCCCGATAAACTCCATTTTCTGATAACCAAACTTTACATCCCTTTAAACTTATCAATTTGGCTCCATAATAAACCAAAAATGCATCTCATGGAGAAACGACAAGAATACAGAGAAAAAGAATGAAGAATGATCCATTTTTGCATTTTGCAGAGCTCTGGTTCGTTAATGGCTTAAAAACTAGATGAGTGCATTTGGCTATCTTTTCCCCTTTTACCTTCAAATTTGGACCCTACACATGGCAAGATCAAGCAACGATGACCCTGGGGAGAAATCTGCATTTCCTGACATTTGGGAGAAAAAGCACGATTTCTCATTTTTCTCCGCCCCCGCAGCTCCGCCAAAGGTCGGACACGTGGCGCATCTGAGTGGTTGAGGAAATGTGGTTCAAATCTGCCATTTAAACTCTTTTTAACAAAAAGCTCAAATTCTCAAAACCTCCCAAGCCCACTTTGACTTTTCAACAACGTGGCACACCATGATTGGAAAGGGGTGCGGCTCAATTTGCAACATTTTAACCCTTTGGTGAAAAAGGCTCAAATTCTCAATTTCCTCTACGGGCCCGTTGTTCCGATTTCATCCTTCAACACGTGGCATCACCTGACTAGTTACGGGGGTGTGTTTCACTTTTATACTTTATCTATTTTGGAAGGGGAAAATTCCAATCTTTCTCCAATTTTCACGAAATTAGATTTGAAAGGGTGGGTAAAATTGAGAGGAAAAATTGTTTATACTTTGTTATAGGTCATCATAAGTCATCCAAATGTTGTGTGAAGATGAGTGATATACAAAGTGAGGACTATTTCAATGAAAGTAAAGAAAATAGAATGTTTCAAATATCAACTATCTTTTAGCCCAAGGCCACACATATCTTATCCTAGAACGTACAACTCTAGTATAAATTATATAGATAATGTATGGTTCATCACTTGCATGTTGTCTAGTTCTAAAACCTTTTATGCAAAATATAGAGTTCCAAATTCTCATGTTCCACTACTTAGCACACCAGATCATTCTAAATTCTTCCAAAATAAGCTAATTATTTGACTCCTCTTTATATTTTGAACTTGAATTACTTATTATTTATCAATCATTTAGTTCATTTCAAGTTGGAATGCATTATTTTGGTCATATATAATTGATGTTGGAAGTTAATTAGATCATAATAATCTAATTTTTGCTAACTCGTTTACCCTTCTTAGGTATTTTTAATCATAGTACCTTTTAGAATATAATTAGGATGTAAAACCACCACTCAACCTCTTCCTCCTCCTATTTCTCAAACCTCGATAAACATCTCCACTCTTATTCCCTCACAAGACTTTATGTTTACCTCACTCATTAAACATTTTATTCTATGTCCTCCCCTTGGATTTTTTTACAATTTGGTGTCCCTTAACCATAAAACTATCTTTCATTAGTTCCCCTATCCCTCACCCTTTGGATAAAAGGATTGTGTTCAATTAAAATGGAGCTTTGTCGATTTTTGTGAATTTATGATGCATAACAATAGTTTTTGTAAAAAAATTGTAACCCTCAAAGGCCTAGATGAGGGGTATAAAATGCACCTTTATAGTATACAATAATTTTACAATACTATAATTGTTTTAGTATTTTTAACCAACCCACAAATATATGGTTAGTTAAAGTTGTCAATATTTCATTAACATGTAAATTATGTCTTTACTAAAAGTTAAAATTATAGGTTTCTTACTCCACGATGTTTCTCACACTATTTGGTTAGATGAAATTTTTAGATGACAAATCACGAACATGGTAGAGGAGGTGTTGTCACATTGCTTTCATCATGCACTTCTCAAATTATTAAAAATTGGTATTTGACCCTACCCATTGGGTCATGTGGACTCTTTTTTTCTTTTGAATGTTGTATCATTGGGCTCACCAACCTTTATGCCTGTAATGATGTGATAGAATGAGACCAATTTTGGATATGGATGGAAGACTCTTTACCTAAAATCTTGTGATCCTTTTTCCAAAACTACAATGATGTTTTTGCTTCTCAATATTCCTCCCCTTCCTAAAATATTGTTCTTGGGAAATTACTCCAAGTTGGCCCCTACAAATTTTCAAAAGCCCAATAGGTTTCCTATTACATAATCATCACTATAAATGGTTTCCTATGTGAATTTAATCGAAGTATTTAGGATATTGTTTACCCAAACTCGCACAATATTTACTTGGAATCTCTTCAAACCAACACTGGGAAAACTTAGCAATCAAGGAAACATCAATTTCATCTCAGTAAACCTAGAGATCTTGAACATTTCACTAATTGGTGACCTATCAACTTCCTCATTATCTCATACAAAATCATTTCCAAGCATCTCGGCCCTTATACTATGGTATCTTATTCCCCTCATTTTCATAAGTGAGGTGAATGGTTTCATCTAGCACATATACATTCTTAACAATGCCATTTTAGTATGGGAAGGTAAGGAATGTGATAAACACTCACATCAGAAATATATTTTCATTAAAATTGATTTTGAAAATTCTTATGATATGATTGAATGACATTTCATCATAAACATGTAGTAATCCATTTCCTTTGGTCCCATGTTTATTCACACTATCGTTATTCCATTTCAATATGTTGGTCCTACATCACCATTAACGGATCCCAATCTCACATATTTGGCCTTTTTAGATCTATTGCACAAGGTTTCCCTTTATTCCCTATCTCTATATGCAAGTTACTAAAGGTTTAGCTAATGTTTTTCTAAAACTTCTTCTAAGGGTTTAATTAAAGGTATCTATCTCCCTCACACGACCAATAGCTCACAAATGGTCACATTTTGGATGACTCTTTATTAAATTTTCTTGAATAAGGATAAACAATGAGAAATGTTATGGAATGTTTAGATTTTTTTGCTATCCTTTGGATCTTCCATCCAATAGTGAAAAATACAATGTTACAAATAAGCAATGTCCCTTATTCCACGTTATCTTGAGAAATACCAATGGTCATGGATCCAACCATTCAAATTTGGCATTCCATTTTCATTTCAAGTATCCTTATTGGGATGTTTTCATATGTGTCCTAGAGAGTGGAGGAGAATATTTCATATTGGATCACCAAACCCCTCTCTCTTATATTGAAATTCTAGACGTGTTCCAAATTAATTGCTTCCACTCATGTGTACTACTCTTTTATTGATCTCCCTATAAAACTACTTATGGAAAGCTTGAGAATATCTTAAGAGACTTCTTATAGGCTATCTCAAAAGGAATTAAATACTTTGACAGAGTCTTTTGGAATATGTGTTACATGTGTAAATAATAAGGGGTTTGAATTCATTGACATTAACTCCAAGCCCATACCCTAAGTGCTAAAAATATGATCGATGCCTTGAAGGATTAGAATATTGGAATAAGAAATTTTATTCTTCTAGGGATGTTTCGTTGGGAATTCTCGATCATGGAATAGTGCTATGATTTAATAACAAAAAAATCATGCACACAGGATCTAAACAATTCCCCAAAATATATAGCAGTTGAAGTATAAAGTAGAATAATCCAAATCAAAACAAGGTACACTCACATAACACAACATGTACCGTGGTTCACCCAATGTGGGCTACATCCCCCAAAGATAGAGATCTCGTATATATAATACAACAAGAGTACAAAGCATCTCTTCCAATATAAGAGTACAATGCATCTCTCCAAGAGTATCTCCTATCCTCCAGATCTCTAAACGGATCTCCATGAGTGCACTTTAACTATGCCTCCAAACACCACCAACAAATCTCACATAACCAGGAACTACTGCATCTATGAACTGCTACCAAGTTCTCTGTGGATCTGCAAACAAAACCTCTCACATGTGTCTACCATATGTGCAACTATGACTGTGCACCAAGAAGTAAGTTTGTCTCTCCATCACTGCATAACCTGTGCAAACATGAAGACAACCTCCTCTACAATATCTAGATCTACATGTATCAACAATACAATATGATCTCATGCATCTACAAGATAATACTAGATATACATAGATCTATAATATAAGATCTCACCAAGATGTGGATCTACAAGAAGAAACTCTATGTGCTTTGTATACTATGCAAGACATTACAATGAGACAATAACTATACAAAGAAAATACAGTAAAATATGTTACCCTCTTCTCACCATTCAGATGTACATGTTATTTCCTTCTGTCAGCTCCTCTCTATGGAGACTTTGTCTTCATGTAACATGTTCTTTCTTTCTCTTCTTCTTCTTCATCCTCTCAATCTAGGAGAATCAAGGATCTAATTCAATCCTTCTCTTAATTCTCTTCGAACACTAGCTTTCATGCTTATATAGGCGTATATAAACTTAGGGCACTTAGCCATGCAATTACAATCAATAGATCTGCTTTAATGCTAAAAATAGATCTAATTCCCGAGAGTTAAATATAAACTTTCACGCACAGATAACCGCATCGCATCGATTCTTGATCGATCAGCCAATGTAGCTTCACTTCACTTCGACTGGACTAACCAACGCCGGTTATTGTCGTAACCGATAACATGTAAAAGCAATTTTCTTGTGAAGCAATGAAGCTCCATTCTTACAAGTTTCTTGGGAAGAAATATTGGAGAGTATTAAACCTTCAATCTATCCTTATCACATCAATATACATCAAAATTGGAAGCACCTTTGTGGAGAAAAAAAATATAGAAATCTTAGGAACCACTCAAACGCTACGTTATATGAATCGATAATGAATTGAGAAAAGTGGTTTCCATCAATTATCACATGATTTGATGGTCACCCATTATACAATTTCACAATGAAACTCTTAGATTGAAATATCTTCATCTCTTCAAAAATAGGATTCATACCATCAATGATTTATTATTGAAAACAACAAGAATTTGGCTTCCTTAGGATAACATCAAACAAAAAATTCTTTTAAAAAATGAAGATGCCATCCTAATAAAATAAATTCAACATTCTATCCTTAATGAACACCTTCATAAAATTAGATTTTTCATTTCCAATTTCTTTGTAAAAATACTACAATTGGTTGACTACCACTCCTTTCTACCAGTTTAAACCCGAAATTGGTTACAATTTTTAGTGTCTTATGAAATTTTTATTGATTTATTGAACCATCGGTGGAATCTTAAATCCTTACACTATTTTTGGTGAGGAAGTTTGAAAATATTTGGAAATTTTCCACTAATCCCAAGAAATATCAACGCCTTTGATGCATCCTCTACCAAGGATCCCATTTGGGGAATGATTAAAGCACGAGGGGAAATGAAAATGGAATCTACCCTACCTATCACTAAAATGATACCATTAAGAACTTGTTTTGGTTCTACCACTTTTCTAAATCTATATGGACTTGGATTCACTCCTTGTTTTAGCCCTTTCTTTTAGATCTTTTTACCTTAAAAATGGTTTTTCTAGGGTACTCAACCATTTTTCCTACAAAATACAACTAAATTTGAGAATTGTGCATAGTTGATAATATTTTTCAAATGTGGAAATATAGAAATTATGTTATTATTAAATATGGATATGGATATAATTTTTTACTTTATGCAAGAAATTTTTTATTGAGAATGTGTTACTTAAGATCTAGGTTTAGACGTAGAAAGTACGAGTTTGAAGTGGAGTATTTGTAGCACTTATCGGCCATTAGAGCATTGGTCCTTACATGGATATTATTGAACCACCATATCACTCATGATAATTCTCTCGAGTCATGTTTGAATTATTCCATGTCACCGCCCTCAAAGTAGACATGGGAGTTTTAGTATTGATTCCCGACCACCCTTTTGCGGGGGTGACGGGAGGTAGAGTTTTAATCATTTCAGTCGTGACGGGGTTTGTGAATGTATTCATGGTGTTAGTGGCAATAGAAAATGGGATGATTCCTTTATGGTGATGCTGGAAATGAAGGATCTAACAATGACACTTAGGGCACCACCCTATCTTGTAAATTTCCTCACAATTCTTTGGCCATTTCCACCATATAGGAGGAAAAATGAGATTCAAGATGGATGCGAAGGAATCCTAGATAAGAAACCTTTCGATGTTCAAGAGTGGGTAGAAAACTAAATATCCCTCCACCTCCTCCTCCTTCATCTGTGTAATTTATTTAGACTCACTCATGTTGGAAATACTTAGCTCCATGGAAATTTTTAGTGGCTAATATTCGTAATTTGGATAAAATTAGGAATTATTGAATATGAATTTGGCTATTTTACGACCATAGCAGTGCCCATGTTTCCCCAAACTTTCCACAAAAATTAATTTTTCCCATGTGAATAGCCAACAAATCTCCAATCCCAACATAAATTTTTTTTGAATCATCAAGTGATCGATGGTGGGATTTTAAAATATTCTTGGATCACCAAGAAATCTATGGAACCTTCCTATTCATTTAATCTCATTCATTGACATGTTTGGGAATGTTTTTTGAAATTTGATTATAGAAACTAATCACTAAGTGGAACCCAAAAACATTGAAGAGGAATCAAATATTGACACATGTCCATGTTGATGCTCTTGATCTGCACCATGTATCTCCTTCCTTGGCCATCATGTTTCCTCCATAGATCACTAACCCAAGACCTGACCCTAGCTCTAGACCTAAAAGTTATATTAATTACGGATTATTTTGTGGGATTCAATTCTGCTAGAAGCCTTTGGTTGGGAGATCACTGGAATGGTGACACATGTCATGTATTTGACAAGTTTTTGTATATTTGGTGGAGTCTCTATAACTAGTGGGTATTTTAAATTAGGAGGCCTTTTAAATGTAAAGAATGGCTAATTCCATAATATGATAATTTATCCTTCATTTTCCACTCCATCAAAAAAATTCTTCAAAAAATATATCATATTTCACCAATGCCACGAATGTTGATTTTAGATAATTCGCCAACCCAACAAATCTGGTTCTAGCCATATTCGTCATGATTTCTATAAGTTTTTTTCAAGCGGGTTCCTTATAATTTTCCCCTGCTTAGCTCGGTGAGTCTGTTTAAACATCTTGACCCTTCTTTGTAGCTTGACATGGTTACATTGCTTTGTACTCAAAGCACACCATTGGAAATAAACTTGGCATTGGAAAAGGTAAGAAAGTAATGTTCTCATTTTTGTGTTAGCTTGTTCATTTTTAGAAACTCGGGTAAAAACATGGATCATATTTCTATTATTGACTACAACTTGACATCTATTTGGTGCCATAAGAAACCATTTTTAGACCTGAAAATGCATTTCGAAACTCTATTTCTCGAGAAAAATTATATTTTTGCAAAAAATGTGTGGATGCCTTTTGGATTTGAACTTTGAATCTTCTTAGCATATTCTGAAAGGCATATTGCATGAGCACATTTGAAATTCATTGTTGGAAGATCATTTTTCATGAGAAATTGATGTATGATGCAAATCTAGAAAAGATATATTTTCGGAAACATCATTATAAAAATATGCATTCTTTGCAAAACTATGGCCATGGTGCCATTATTGAGGCTTGGTTATGAAACTTTGTTTCCTCATCTTTTATCTCACTTTGTGCAAAAATACATACTTTCATTATGTTGTTTCTATATCATGAGAAAACATAAATTTGAGCTAGTAAAATCTGGAAAGTGTATGGTCATTGTTTAAAACCTGTTTTGAAAATATGTACCTTTGTTTCACTATATACCTTGCAAAAATGTATCATTTACCATTGAAGATGAATGAAAGAGATTAAAATAAGAGACTTTACTTGTTCATCATGCTTTGCACTTGAAATCCTTTCCATTTTGGTTCTTTGCATATGACACTCTTTCATTTATGCAATACTCACTTATAGATTGCATATACATCTAAAGTTATAAATTTAATGAAGTTAAGTAACCCTGAAATCTAATCATCTTATTCTCCCTCTTTCAAAAAGTGCACTAGAGCAGTAGTGGATCAAGCTTGGAGCAGCAACATGTAAGGAAGGGGTTCTTCTCTCGAGGAAATGACAGGTCCTCTTTTCTTCCTTACACTCTCAATTTTAAATTTATCTCGCATTCGTTGTTTAGATAGTCATATCCCACGGCTTGTGTGGGAAAACTTGTACAATTTCCTTATGAATATATACAAATGTTTATGCAATAAGTATCCTTATGATTCCTTTACATTGTTTTTCCTTTGCATAAATAATTAAACATCTAAAAACTTAATTTCTTACACACTTACATATAATCATAAGGAATTTGATAATAAATTATCGTAGATTTTTTTATTACTTGAAATTGATAACACCCCAAACTTTTAAAATAAAATAGTATGACTAATTAGAAAAGGATAACACCATGTGACCTATAACCAAACTTTAAGTTTAAGAATGTAACATCAATGATCAAAGCTTAAAATCATGTTATGAATGTAAACTAAATGGAATTAAACATTAATCTATAAAGCATCCTTACTATGTATGAATTGCTAACTAACATAGACCTAAATAGATCTAAGAGGGAAATCAAATTGGGATTGTTGCTACTCCAAGGAAGGTGAGATGGTCTCTCCAACAAATGACTACAAGATCATATTGGATACCCATCTACTAACCCCATTGAATACTTTAGGAAATGATTGAGCTTGGTTATTAATCATATTTCTTATATGATATGCAAATCAAAGCATGGTGCAAAGTTTAAGGGTAGATACTTAGTCGTTCTTATATTTTTCCTTTGAGGAAAACTAGCATCTTGGTGCATGTGGGACTAAAAATACAAATTAAATTAAGAGTTGCTAATTATGATTAAGGCTTTGCTAATCAAAATTAGTGAATTAACAAGTGATTAAGATGTGAGGAGCCTTAATCAACCACTTAGGGTCAATTAGGAGGCTAGGATAAGATTTTGAAACCTTTGAGATGTTTTGGAGGGAAATGGGGTGATTTTGAATGGTTGGAAGAGGGGTTTGAGCCAATAATAGGGTATATAGACCAAAACAAGGGATAAATAGGCTTAACTAGCTAATAAGCATTAATTTTCTATTTGGAAGAGGATTTTGACTTATGATGTGTCATAAAGTGGCATCTTGAATGCGAAAGGGTTAGGTAATCAACAAAGTGTTGTTAATTAACCAAAATGGTAAGAAATATTAGTTAATTAGCAGAAATCACTAATTATAATGGAAATGGTAAGAATGAGAGTGATTTGTGTGGTTTTGGCAATAAGATTGCAAAAGCGGAATTTAGGTGTCTCAGAAACTAAGAATGAATGAATGAACACCTGAAACAATTGTGCTTTTGTACTTAACCAATTCAAATCTACAACTTGCTTCCTTATTGTTCAAAGCATGCTAGTTTCTAATGTATGATGCCCTTCTGTCTCCATCAAGACCGTCATAATAGTCTTGATGGCTAATGCATGATCTTGGCAAAGACGAAAACTGACAATGGAGTGAAATCCTATATGGGGAAAAGAAATCTCGAATCCTAAGTCCTAGCTGTCTATTTCCTATCTATTTTCCCAATCCTCCACTCAAAATGAGTAACCTAAAAAAAATTGTGCCCCTCCACCATGATGACCAAAAAATGGTCAACAGTAAGTTGGATGATAAAACGCCAAGAAATTGTTTCTATTTCCACCATAGATGTTGAATGCATGGCTACAACACATGCTTACAAGGAATTGGTCTAGCTTCAAGGGCTATATGCCTCAATTAGGTTCGTAAAAGGAAGTAAGGATAATTTTTGACTCACATAGTGCAATTTCTCGAGTAAAGAACCCTAAGTATCACATTTGAACAAATAACATTGATGTGCAATATCATTATGTCATAGAAATGGTAGAAGAGAAGAGGGTGATGCTAGAAAAAGTTGAGACAAAGGGGATTTTGGTGGATTCATTAACTAAGGTAGTGAGTGTTGAGAATTTTACTTGGTGCAGGAAAGAAATGGTCTTAATAGTCCGTGGCTATTGAGGAATGAGTTTGTGTTCTCTCTTGGTGGAGTAGGCAATGAGGAGAGATTGTTGGTAATTGTCTACCCATGCAAGAGTGCTAGGTTATTCTAGGTGTTTTTAAAGAAATGGTTGTGTCTAATAATAATAAAGCTAACTTATCTTTGTAACTTGAGTTCATTGTAAAAAAGTGGCTTTGCTTTAAAGTATTATTTTAATACTTTAGCTTGTTTTCCAAGCAAGGTTAATTATAGGATGTGCTTTGGTTATAAAATTACATGCTCTCATTGTGAGAGGTATGTAGGAAAGACTTAATTATTGGAGGCTAGAACTATGGATGCTAGTTATTGTATTTCAAGCATTTCAAGTTAATACTTGAGGTTGAAATTTTGTTAGGTTTCAAGGATCAAATTGTGTCAATATTCTTGGTATGTTCTAGTTTATTTTAGATCTACTTATTTTTGCATATTCTTGGATAGGTTATTTCTTACATGTGATTGCACAAAATCCCAATATATATATATATATATATATATATATATATATATATATATATATATATATATATATATATATATATATATGTAACACTTGTTTTATGAAAATACTTAAAATTCTAACCAAACAATAAATTCCTCTAATCCTAAATAGAATACCTCTATAAAAATATTAATTGATATTTATTATATTTTTATAGCCATATAAACATAATTAGACCTTGTAATTAGTACAATTTATTAAAAACATAATTATATTTTACAACCAAGAGCAAATATACAATCATACTACCATCAAATTTAACTTTTCAAAAAAAAAAATGTATGTCTATTTAAAATTGAGAGTTATAATATGTATTAAATAATATTGTATATTATGAAAAATAAATTATTTATCAAATGATATATTTTAACAAATTGTTATATTGTATATTGTGTAGGGCAATGCCTTCCGTCAGTGCACACACAAATACACACACACAAATACATTTATCAAAATCAGTTATATATTAAATTTATCATATATTCAACATTTTAACTAAGTTACATAGTATACACACACACAAATACATTTATCAATTAAAAAGACTACTCAATAATAGAGAATCGTTTATGAGGAAAAAAAATCTATATAATTTAAAGAAAGAGTATTCTTTTGAAAAAATCTAAAAATAATAGAGATGGTTTAAATAAAAAATATTTTTTCTAAATTATTATTTATTCATTTATTTGAGAAATTAGTATGGGATTTAGTGATAATCTTTTTTAGAATATGGCGAGCCTATGCCCTTTGCTTACCGACTAGGTTTCTCTTGCACTAACAATATTTCTGATTACAAAGCACTCGAAAACAAATATATTGTCCATACATGACCCATGACATTTTCACAATTTAATACTGTAAAACTAGCCTATAAAACCCAGTCTATAAAACCATCAAAACTTAGATTTGAAGGTTTTTGAAACGCGTGGATAGACACTCCCAATATCCAGTCCAGCCATATGCCAATTCTGCCCATATCATAATTCACAAAAAAATACTAACATTGTAACAAAGAATATATATTCATTAAACAAAACAAAATAAAGAATATAAAGCTAAACTGAAAGGGCCATTCTCTTAATATATATTTCGTTCTATTTAATACGTGTGACGCGCAGCAGTTGTTTTAATCAGCCTTTTTACGTGCAGCAATTGTTTTTTTAATCAACCTTTTATTTTTTCGACATACTTTAATCTGCAGTTTAAATTTCCAAGGTAAAGCACACCATCCGCTCTTATCCATATTATATATTTCATGACTATTACGTGAGCATAAGGGAAAATAAATTATTATTCACATCAATCTCATGTCTCTCTTGTTAACACATTTTCCTTTCTAAATATTAAGTCAAATTTAATATTACTAGGAAGTGCATTTTGAAGGTAGAGGGTTGGAATGAGCGAATTTGAACGGAAAGAAATGTTTTTGGGTCCTCAATAATTGTTGCACTTATTTGATCCATAGTTTTTATTAGAATTGTTTATTGATCAAAAGAAATGTGTTAAAGAGATTTTCTAAATATAGAACTCGACTCTATATTAACGAGGAGGAAAGAGTATACAAATTAGATGATTTATGTGCAAAGTGTGCAGATTATTTTGGTTTCATTTGGGGAATGAGTATAGGTAAAGTAATTACAACGATGGTAACAACTTTTGAGAATCATAACCAGACTCTATATGTAGTTTTTCATGGATAAATCAACAAATATAAGATCGGGATCATTTTGCTATTTTTATTGAACAACTAAGTAAGAAAATTAATAGCTAAATCCGTTTTTTTGTGTCAACATGGGGTCTAGACACCCAAGTAAATGCGACCACAATATTATCAAAAATATATGTGAATGCATACATCAGCCTAAAACCCTCAATAATGTGGCAATTTTAGCTATCGATATCAAATTTTGAGAATCTTCTATCTTCTCCACATTTGAGGTACTTTCTTTCATTGTATTTCTTACACACATGATCGTACTTTCAAATTTACATCAAAGCTATAAGCCCATCTAAAGCTTCAAATCAAACCGAGTTTTATGCATGGTTCAAAGAAAAAACAAGGGAATAACAAATAGGTCCATTACTTTCAGCAACAATTATTATCAAGCTCCTTGCATAGCTTCAATGCCCAACATGGAAACACAATAATATAAAAATCTATTATATTACCTCTTCTTCTTCTCATGTGGGAGATACAAAGTGTTCGATGAATCATTGGATATTCTACAAATCAATGTTTGTCTAGTTTTTTTACCACCATAGTTGTGCTTTGCATTTGTTCAACATATACTTTCTTCAAAAACATTCAAAACCTTCTTCCCAATCCAATGTTGATGCGCCCGAATTAGCAGGAACTTGACAAGGTCATAACTTGAGCTCGGGTGTCCGTTTGAGTCCGTTTTTTTTTGAAACCACATGTTTTGATGAGACGAACGCAGCGGCAACCCGCCCTACCATTGGGGCAAGTTTTGACACGTTTTCGGGCCCTAAATCCGCCATCTTGAGGCCGAAAATTAGGATTTAAGTTATAGTTTGGTTTTTTCCTATTTTTGAGCATTAGTTAATTTTAGTCTATTAATTGCATTGTGAGTTAGAAAGTTGGCAATTCCTCTAATTTAGGGATGTAGAAGATGTGTGGCAATTTCTGTGCCCGTAGGAATAAGCATGCGAACTTACTAAGAATAGCAGGTTCTAGTAAACTGCTAAAAATAGTAATTTCCGCCACCTAGAGTAGATTTAGTCAGAGTTAGCTAGAGTTTACTTGGCAACTCGAGTTGGGAGTTATTTTCCTATTTAGGAAACATTGTAATTCATTATTTGATAACGAAGAAGGAGATCTTTTTTTTTTTGGAGTTCATTTTATTGCAGTATATCTGGTTGTTCTTAATTTGGCTACATTAAATGTCCCTATCCACGTAACCCATAGTTAATAAAACCCCTACGCATGGAGGTCTTTATCACTTTTTTGTTGTTGAAGTAAGTGTTTTGATGGAGCTGACATATCGATAACATGTGTGTAATGTGAAATTGTGGCCGACATAATTCCCGATTATATATATATATAAAGGAAAAGAAGTTATTACATTGAGATCCATCAATAAAACAATCTACCCAAAAAGAAAACAATGAAAAAAATCTATAATGTAATGAAGGTATTAGATTTAAACAATGTAAAAACATAGAATCGACCTAATGACTATAAGAGACATATTTTTGTTGAATATAGTGATTCCAAGAAATATAAGACAAACATTGGCACCCTTTTAGTAGTGAATTCCCTATTAGAGATGTATGTAATTTGTGAAAGCATGTTAAAGGCACATGAGTTATTTCAAAAAAATTAAATAAAAGTCGAAAACCCAAACCTAGACTTTATTATGGGCTTTATTAATGCTTGTATTGAACAAAAACTCATAATAAGGTCTTTTTAACAAATACATTTTTTTGCATATATTAAAATTTGCATTACTTGAGACCACATACCTTCAGGATTTTTTGTACAATTCACATGCTTTCACATTTTATGTACATATTTTCTAGCGCACTTCGCAACTAAAACATCTTACAAATGTCCCTTATCCATAATGCTTTGGTGAATATCCACACCTTGTTTCAAATCTTCTTCTTTGAAAAAGGTTGGGAGCATGCTAGCAAAAGTAGACTTATTAAGTTGGAAAACTGTTTTTGCATTTGGTGATACATTGTGATGGTTCAAAGAGAACCATAAAAGAAGGGAATAACTTATATTCAGCGTTTAAAGAGAACAAAAAATAATATTAAAAAAGGTATTATATCACTATAATAACTTAATTTTAGTAGTAGTTATCATCTAATTCCCTACATAACTTCAATGCTCGACATAGATACACAATAAGATTTTTTTAAAAGCTATTATATCACCACTTCTCTTATAGAAACACAAATAATAATACTCTCTAGGAAAATCACATTATCTACTAATATCCTTATTTGTGAGCATAAGGAAAATAACTTTTGTTCACATGAATCTCATGTCTCTCTTGTTAAAACATTTTCATTTATAAATATTAGTTCAAATTTAATACAATTATATTGATGTTAATTTAAATCAAGCTTTATTTCCTATGTGTATGTATTATATTGTGATTGGAATCATTATTTTGAGTATTTATTAAATCCTTTCTTTATTGTTCATATGACATTAGCTTTTGGCCCTCCTAACTTAAGGTACAATTATACGCCCTAGTTATTGTTTTTCGTGTTCAAATTGAATATCTTCATCATGTATAGATAAACAAGTGTGATAGCTCATTTGAGTATCAAACATGTCTTCGTTTGAATATAACAATAAAGGATACATGCATGTATGTTTTATTTTTCAATTTTTTTCTATTCTTGGTATATTTGTTTCAATTTTGAAGGTTTGATAGATCATTGGATTTATTAACGAAGAACACCAAATAAAACCCTTAATAATTTAGGTCTATAGATTCAACCAATTACAAAATAACTAAGAGCGGTATGAAAAAGACAAACATCAAGTGGTGGAATCAAATAAAAATGTTATTTATCCATCTACATTAACGACAATTTCACCAAAGAAATATGTAAGCTGGATTTGTACACCTAAAACATGTTTAAATTAAGTTATTGTTCCATGACGCCATCAAATAATGGTGGTCATGTAGCATTTTAGTTCATTTATATGGTCTTGTCAAACTCTTTTATATGAAAAAGTCATTAAAGTTCCAAAACATTATAAAGAACTACATAGCTCCAAGAGATCATGCAAATTGATGACAAATCTCATCTTAAAGGGAT
Organism: Taxus wallichiana var. yunnanensis; assembly: GCA_018340775.1. Taxonomy (NCBI): domain Eukaryota; kingdom Viridiplantae; phylum Streptophyta; class Pinopsida; order Cupressales; family Taxaceae; genus Taxus; species Taxus wallichiana. Next base: position 1,011,210,678 of record CM031242.1, read on the forward strand.
GAAAATCTTGTCCTTCAAATAATATAATGAGATCCTTTTACTCATGCTCTAAAATAGTTCTTTTGATGTTTCTTAATGGATTTCCATTGAATCTCAAACTCTACAAGAATGAATCCAAAAGTCCACTATGGTGGAAACATTCCAATATTGTTGTCGGATAAATCAAGCTCCACCATGCATGTAAAGTGTTGAAAGCCCTTTGGAATTTCAAATCGTATTGTTCTAGCCTAAATCAAGAATGTAAAGTTCTCTCAAGTGGCTATATCAAAAGGAACTTCTTGAAAATGCATGTTCCTCAAATATAACTCTTGTAATTATGGAATATGGGATAATGCGGGATGTTGTGGAAATGCATTAGCTAAAATTCCACTCAAATCAAGAAATTTAAGCTTTGAAAATTCTATAAATTCACCTTATAGGACCTTGGTAAGGAGATTTATATCAATATTTAATTTCAAAGCTCAAAAAGAGCTGAAAATTTTGCACAAAACCACTCCTCTATTTTGTTATCTCGATAGAAGTAATGTTTTATAGAATTAAATTATGAAATATCATTTGGTAATTTTAATTTTATTCTTATAGAAATCCAAAGTAAGTAATTCCCCCTGGTTCTAATGCAGCAGATGGTATAGTTTCCAAACATACCCCACTAATTGATAATTTCTTTGAAGATAAAGCCTCCTTAACAACAATTTCAATGTGGTCATTCATCTATCTTTCATCCAGTTGTTGAAGTGGGTAGTTTCCGTTAAGACGATTTAATGCCAAACACCTCCTAGTGTAGGTCGTTAGTGTGTGCGGATTGCTCCCTAATCTAGTGGTTTATCTTGGGAGATTTCGTGCAAACCCATTTGGGTGGAGACTACTGGTAAGTGGGGGATTCTCCCTGTGTAGTAGTTTAGTGGGAGATGTCACATAAAATTTAATAGGTGGATTTCGTTGATGTGTCTAGGATGATCCCTCATGTATATAGGTTTATCCGGGGTGATTCCATACAATCCCATTTAAGTGGAAGATCCTTGTGTGTCTATGATGCTCCATTGTTCCAATAGTTTTGTTTAGGATATTCCATGCAAAAATTTGTAAGTGGAAATCTCTAATGTGGTTGGGTTGCTTCCTTGGTTTATTGTCTTATAAGGGGAGAAGCTATGCAAACCCTTGTGAGTGGAGTGAAATTGTGTATTTGAGATGCACCCCTATTCCATTATTTTATTTTTGGAACTTCCATATGAAACCTTTGTAGTGGAAATACCTAATGTAGGTAGGATACTTCCCCGATCATATTGCAAATTATCATGAAATGTTATCATAAAGCCCTTTTATAGGTACAAATTATCAATGATGGCCACCATTTCATCCTTCCATATCCTCCTATATATTATCAATCATATAGTACATGGGTACATATATATTCTTTTAATCTGCATGCTCAAAAATTTTATCGCACGTGCCTCCAAAGAGGGGGCATTCAATGGGGTATTTATACAAATATAGACATATTACAAGATACAAGAATAAATTTATATAGGCATCAGATCCTCAACAAATGTCATAAAATCTTGAAATGTGGTAGAATTAAAACATGTTCAAAATTTTATAGAACAATCGGGACCATGGTATAGTCATGACCTCTCCATATGTTCCCGTAAAAGGGAATTTTCACTCAAGTTTCTAGTATTACAAATTTTTCCACACATTCACAATATTTATTCATAGGTACAAATACAAATCACACAATTCATAACATGTTATAGGAAACATGGGTATGTCATTCCTTATTCAAAATGGTATATTAGATATAATTACAAAATGGGTATTGGGGCGTGGGCCTCCTCCCCAAAATTTTTATATAATTCTAAATAATCAATTCAAATTAAATATCACCTTAAGGAGCATGACATGGTTCATTCCATCTAAGGCTTTTTGCATAAAATTAAGCATAGATCTATTTGAAACGTTTTCATATGTGGGTTTAGTAGAAACCTTCAAAGAAATAAAGAGATCTTCGTATACTTGTATTTCCCCTTCTCTCACCATATTCTCAAAAAAGGAAAGTGTCAAAACAAAATTGTGAGCTTTATAGACTAATATTTCCCCATATCTCTTCACACTCTCGAATGGGGGCTGCATTGAAGCACATGCATTATTCATCGCCTAATCCTTCATCCTTTACTATCTCATATAGTATAACATTGGAGACTGATCACCCCCAATCCTATGACATCCCTAAAGCACATTCCAACTCTCCAAGGCACAACAAAAATGGGAGATCTTCCCTTTGAAAAATAGATTAGTACATTCTTTACATGTTTTTCATCTCCTTTACATAACCTTTTACAATTTTAAAAAAGTTACAAGGCACTATCTACATTTTGAGTTAAATTTCATTTTATATCATAGACATTGACCATAGTCTATGTTCTAGTTTTCATCATGGATAATGCCAACACCAACACATCACAAAATCCCTTCGAGTGAAGAAAAAGTGTGTGTGCACACTCAAGTATGTTTTTCCTTTAAGCATATAATTTTTAACTACACACTTAAAGGGGGGAATGTAGACACTAAAATATAGTAGTTTGTCCTTGTGTAATGCCAAGTTTGACCTTGTATCCTTGTCAAGATAAATTCTTAAAATTAGAATCTAATCCCATCATCTATTTAGTCATTCTACAACTTACTTATCTTTACATCATGCTCGTTGACAATTTTAGAAATATAATTCAATGAAAGAGGGATATAACATCTTATATTCATTGTATAACTTTCAATTTAGGAGTTTCTCTATCCTTTCTAAAACCTTATTGAAGGGTTAGGATGTGTGGTTCAATCGTAGATGGCCTATATGGTCCTTCCCTTCTCAATCACCAAATCTAGTTTTGATGTTAAATCATTATTTGGGTCATTTCATATTCCTAGGGTCAACCTTATCATAATATATCACCTAAGATAAACTATATAGCAAGTCATTATCAAATTATAACTCGCATGAAATTCTTACGGGATCTTATTTCCAACATCACTCCAAAATCACTCAAAAGGTTCCTAAATATGCACAAATCATCTACACATCATCTAGGGAGCCTTACTACAATTCTAAAGAACTCAACTAGGTCAAGGACCCTATCTTCACCCATATAAAAGCATGCAAATATCATAGATCCATGTATTAAAAAATATGAAATTAACTCCAAGAATTACACAAGGGTTTCAATCAATAAAGGGTTAGGTCACATAGATGAGTCACACCACATCTCACTAATACTGTATTGTGTACATTCTATAGTATGCATTTATCCCACTATCTTGGTTACAGGAGACATAAGGTAACCCCTAAGGGGCTGGTTAGATTTATACACTTTCATAATAACCTAGGATAACTACATGAGGCTTGATTCTACAACAAATAATATGTAGTGTAGCATTACAATTGGTTCGAGTAGTTGGAAGTATGACCACCTTGGCTGGTATAGCCTCAAACACAAACACACACACACATACACATGTTTTTCTCCTTTGGTTTTTCAATTTTTTATAAAGGGTTCTATATGTTGCTAACATTTATACTTTGTAGTAGGTCATCCCATGTCATCCAAAGGTTTTTTGAAGAGGTGCGACACACGGTGATAACTATTTCCGGTGAAAGTAAAGAAAATAGAATTTTTCAAATCTCAAATGTCTTTTGATCCAAGACCGTACATATCTTATCCTAGAGTGTACAAATCTAGCCTAAATTGTACAAATAATGTGATGAGGGTCGTCAATCCTCTTTATTAAAGAATGTCAATCTAGGGCTGGTGTTTGAAGGTTGTATGCAAAAGGAGAAAGAGATATATGGTAATGACCCTTTTATCAAAAATCCAAACTTACATGAATTAAAAATCACTCTTTGTAAGAATTTAAGTTCACACTTGTATGAAAAGAAACAAACATTTACAAAAATTAGAAACACACATTTTCAAGAATTACAACAACACATTGTGGAAATTAAATTCACACTTACATAAAATGTAAACACACTTTCTCAAAAGGAAATAAAGTTTGTAAGAAGGGAAATTGCAAATTTGAAAATAAAGGAAAAACACATGCAGGTTTACAACAAACTATACATCACAAAAATAATTACATTATACAAAGAAAAAGACAAAAAAATGGAAAAATGGAAAAATAAACATAAATATACATGTCCATCTTCCTTGGAATGAGTGGCCAACTCATTCCTCGGAAGAGGATTTTAATCAATATTATTTATAAATGGACATAATGGAATTTTAGAATTGATCATAAAAATGGTGATTACATTCAAAGGTGTGGGAGGTTGCATTTATATTTGCATGCTTCCAACCACTTCCTAATTTTAAAAAATATGGTTTTTGTAAAACCCTAGATATTTTAGAGACACATGTAATAGATACAAAACTAAAGTACAAATATGACACAAGCAATAAGCTAGATAAAATTGAAACCCTATGTAAGAGAAAGGATAAAACACTTAGATAATTTCGCAATAAATTCTGAAGTGTACTATCCAAAATGGAAAACTAATGAACATGATGAATAAAGTATCGCAACCGAGCTTAGAAAATTTGTAACCTCCTTATTTTCCTAGATTTGGGGCACCTAGAAAGGGTCGGTGACACAGGCACCTTGGTGACTACTTGTAGGTTCCTGTGACTGAGAAAAACCTAAGAAATTGATTTATTCTATGTTGCTAGTCTTCTTTGTTGATCGCATGTGTGTCGCATGATCTTAATTACAATAAACTTTTAGGCCATCCTTGGATACATGTCATGGAAATTTTTCCTTCTACCCTTCATACTTTCCTCAAATGCTCTTATCAAGGATGTGTGTACACCGTTTCCTATGACCCCTCCTGTTCAAATGTGGGGTCACTACTACATATGATTATGTTCTTATTTGTGCTCCTAAAATTGAAAATGTTATTGCATATCCTAAATACACAAAATCTACTCTTATTGATGTTTATTTCATACCTATCATCAATTACAAGGTAAAATGCTAGTATACCTTTTAAGCCTCTTACAAAGTCATAACATTTTAATCCTCCTATCACCCCTTGTGTTTAAATCAAGAATGTTTAAAAGGAAATTTCCATGCCTAATGTTGCTACCACTTTTGATCCACCATCTACCAATGATATTCTTCATAAGAATACCCTAAAATTTATTTAAGCATTAGAAAATGATTTTCACTTACAAATTCAAACTATAAATATTGAGATCAAATCTCTCAAGGATGAGCTAACACATTTAATTTATCCCTCGCACATACCCATGTATCTACACATCATGATAAATATAGTTCTAAATCTGCCAAAAATAAATTTTATATAAACATTATGCATCATACGTGTGCTCATATAAGTGGATTGAAAGTCTTACATAGAGGCAAAAAAGAGCATGTTTCAAAATATTAATCTTGGATACTAAGGAAAACACAATAGAAATCACCTCTTTGGTTCAACAAGATTTTTCTACATAATGAAATTCTATATGAGCTACTTGATAAGTGATTAATAATTTATTACCTACTCATTACTATCCCACTATCTTCTTGAAAAATCAAAGGATCAATTATCATGGAATAAACATACATTGTGAAAATTATTGTTATGATTTACAATTAAAATTCCAAAAATTGAGCGTAACAGTTTTATTTCCTTCTATACATGACATTGTGAAAAATCTCCAAAACAATCAACTCAAGTATTTAAATCTTGGTTCCTAAAACTACAAATCCTAGTAAAATATTGAATGATACAGATCGACTATACTACTATAAGCGACATACTCACAAAAAGGAAAAAATTAACTACCTCTTACTACTATGTAAAAGCAACAATATAGACACAACCAAATGATCGTGATGATAATACCTTTTCAATTATATGGGCATGTCCTACATAATTACCTAAATAAAACCTTGATACTTTCCTTCCGATACCTCCATAGATGATGATGGTGATCATGAAAAAATAGAGATAGGTTTTGATATGAATGATGATATCGATTGGGATGCCAAGTATAATGCAATTATGAATGAGCTTGATTACAAATAGTTTTTGATATGTACATGTTATATTACAATCCCATTGGGGAGTTGAGTCTGATGTTAATGTCATCGAAAATTAACAAATTGATATACAAGTGAGCCTTTGTGCAATGTCAATAACATTTTCTTCAACAATGATTATTCTTTCTTTATCCTTAATGGCTCTAGGTCTTATTCGGTTGATCAATCTAAAATTATTGCTCATATCAGCTAGGTTTTTCCTAAATTTGATGGATACATTGTTTGAATATATCCTTTCCTTAAATGGTTCTAAAATAGAATTCTATTAAATGTGCTTCAATATAGTGGTTTTATCTTGATATTATATCCATATGCACTAATAAATAATCCCTTCTTGAATGCTCAAGAGCATACAAAAATATCCCTTCCTTCTTTTTCCAAGAATAGGTTTCCTTGCACTATATATGCCCCTATGTATTGTTGTAAGGGTGATGCTTCAATTTATTTGCTAATATTTCTAATATTGTCCCTAATCATCACAATGGATATCACAACCAAACCAAAATCAATATCAATCAAATTCAATCTCTTAATACACAGTTCTCTACTCACAAATCACAATTCAAATCCTACATATGATATCATTCTTCTACACTTTATACATGATTATCCATAATCTAATATGACATAGTTTAGTCCTACACCTCCCTCGCCATTTGGGGCTTGTATTTCCCTTGGATGAGACTCTTATTGAGTAGCTTTGGTGCTATCTATTTTCTTGCACATAATTATTTTCAAAATACTACAAAAACATTCAATTAATCACATCATACAAAAACATTAAAATATGATATAATATATAAAATCATGACATATTCTAGTTTACTTGGCTGGCCTATTACTTTATATGATGATATAATTTGTCACATTGATTTGATGCATAGCATATGTATTCTTTACACACATGCATTCACAAAGTATCTTGAGCTTGATGTAAGACACTAATAAACTATTGCACAATGATGGGAGCATGTTTGGTTGCTTACAATACTCTCTTGGGGGAATCTCCCTACACTATACATGTGATTTTGTTTCATTATATGTTACTTTACATGTTCACCATCATGCTTGCTTACATGCATATTGTGTATTTCTATCTATTGGATCAATGGGACTAACACGTGGTTTGTATAGTGCTAACTTGTCTTGTTATTTATGTTATTATTGTTACTATTTTTGCACTTGACTTCTATGTTGTGGTCACTACTTGTTTATATGGATTCATTCTTTGATTTATTACTATGTGGATTCACTTGATTGGATTCTTTGATTCTCGATGTTATGATTGTTTTATTTATATATCCTATGGGCTTTTCTTTTTTTTGTGGCACTTTGGGTGTCCAATGCTTGTGGCTTCATGCCTATTTTTGTATATACACTTACTTCTATGATTGTAACAAATTGTGCTTTCTCTGCGATTATCTTGTAACATTATAGGTGTCTCATGTTTTGGCTCTATACCTACATATGAATATGTTTCTACATGTTACTACTTCCTTGACTATATGATGTTGTTTCTATTACTCTATTGTTGTTAACTCACTTTAATGATTATACTAATTTTTTCCCTGGATTTTAGCATGTTTACTATGCTAATTTTACATGTGTTTTACTATGAAGTACGACATGATTTATTTTTTAATCTATAATTAGTCATTACTTTACACATGTATTCTTTCTTATTTCTTGTTGTATATTGCTTTATCTACATGCCATGGTTTCCACCATGTGAACCCCCTTTACAAAAATACATTATCATAGGTGGCCACCATCTTAGTCTTCCATGTGATCCTACAAAGATTATCATCCATATTATACATGGGGACACATATATTATTTTGATCCACATGCTCAAAAAATTTATCACATGTGCCTTAAAAGAGGGGGAATTCAATAGGATATTTCTTTAACTACAAAAATTACAGAATACTGAAACATATTTTCATGGATTAAATCCTCAAAAAATTATAGATATTGAAATATGGTAGAATTCAAACAAGTTCAAAATCATACATCACGGTTATGACTATGTTCTGTTTTGACCATTTCATATGTTCCCAAACATAAGGAAACTTCACTCAAGATTTCAATTTCTACAAATTATATCGAGTAGTTTATAAGATTTATGCACAATTACAGATTGATATGAAATAATTTAGAGTAGGATACATGGGGAGTGATTATTTCATTCCATTTTTGCAATACTATTTAAATGAAGTATCAAAATTTGGTTTGGGAGCATGGATTTACTTCTCCCCTTCAATATTTCAAAATTATACACAATCAATTAAGACACATTAAGCACCTTACGAGGGAATGGAAATCTCCATTCCTTCCTAGGTTTTTTTAATTTGGAGATATCCGGGCCTAGATCCATCTACATCTAAGTGGTCCATGGGTTTATTGAAAATTATCAAAGTAACATTGCAAGCTTTATAGACTAATCTTTCCTCTTCTCTCACCAATTCCCAAATTAGGAAAGTGTCGAGCAAAACTCGAGCTTCATAGAGGCGCTTCTTTCGCACTCCCATAAAATTCTCAAATGGGGAAGGAATTGAAGAAGATTTAATTTTAGTGGCGAATATTTGTTAATTCACAAATATTTCAGTTTTTAAAATTTGCATTTGGAAATTTTTTAGGGTAGGAATTAGGACCAGGGTCGCCTAAATTTTCTAGGTACAAGTTAATTTTAGGGGTTGGTTCACCTAGCATTTACACCAATAGCCAACTGTTTTAATTCAAATTACCTTTAGCATGAAATTGAAATTTTCCAATTTCACCTTCATATATATACTAATTATGTATTTATAATTTCGTATGCAAATTCCAACTATCAAATATTCTTCGCAATTTATTTTGTTTTAAAGATCAAGATTGACTAGATATTGCAACCATGCATTAAGGTATTTTAAATTTTTATCATTTATGGTATTGTATCGCATGCTACTAGAATATATTCTATAATCCGATAGCATAGAGTACATTATTGACCGGTAGCATAGAGTTCGAAGATCGGCCGGTAGCATTGTCTATGTTATCATCATGTAACATGTTCAACGCTACCATTAGGTAGTATTGTGTATGTTATAATCCGTGACATGTACAATGTTACCAATCGATAGCATTATACATGTTACTAGTTGACAAGACATTATACATGCTACTGATGATAGCATTGAACATGCTATCATCCAACAATATAGACAATGCTACCATGGCTAGTAGTATTTTCCATGTTATCATCCAAGAAAGCATTGTGTACTCTACTTGAAAATCTTCATAATGTTAAGATCCAAACCTTTTTCACATGTTATTTACAATTTGTTAAATATTTTGGTTAAAAAAATTGGCCAATTTGAAAATTACACTTTGATAGGTATAATGGACTCGTGAATAATGAAAACAAGGTAGATCAACACAAAAGAAAAATTAGCATATTAAATTATTTCAACCAACCAAAAAAATGAGGACTCAACTTGCATCCATTGGAAACAATAACACAGTAACAAATTTTCATTAACTTTTTCTTTATTTTTTAGTTTAGATTAAATTTTTATATCTCGGTCACATGATTGAACCTTTTCATGTTTGAATACAAAACCCCTAATATTAATTTTATTCCGCATGAAAAAATTAACCAAAACATATCCCCTAAAGAAATAATTAAAAATTTAGTAGATGAAGATATAATTGATGGTGGCATGTTAGATTTGGAAGACAATCCTCACTAAATGCCTCCAATCTAGATTAATGTTCTTGATGCATAATGATCCATGTGGCAATTATAGTGGAGCAACTTTTGAGAACCATAACTTCCGCATCGTAGCTTCAATTGACTCCGTTCAAAATGCAACAAAAATATTGGAACGCATAGAATATGATGGAAGGGTGCAGAACTTTGTATGGAAAATTTTGACCCACGAAATTTGTGTCTAAAGTCCTCAAAATGTAATTTTTGTAACGCTTTCTAAAATAGTAAATTCCTGAAATCATCGCATATGTAATTCTCGTAAGATGAAACACCTTGTCTCCCTCAAGACTAGCAAATTTTCACATTCTTCTAGGTGCCTCATCACATTTATAAAAATAGTATATAATCATATGTAACCCGTAAGGGAAAGGATGACATCTCCTCACGGAGGTAGCTATTGTAATCACAATCTTTGAGCAATTTATATACATCTCTTCTCAGAGATAATTTTGAGCATTATACATCTCTTCTCAAAGATAGATTTATTTCTTACATCCAGACTATTGTTATTTTTTCGTTTAATTGGAAAAACCCCTTGAGTTTTGGATTAGTTATAATGAAAATATTCAAGTAGAAGGTGATGGTGACAGTACTCTTCAAAAAAAGAAATCTATGAGAAGGAAGAAACCTATGTGGACAATTGGAAGGTCTTTTCAGGTAGACTAGGTAGAAAAATATACATTCATTGAACCTGTAGAGCCTAGAAAATGGTAATGATACTCCAAAAGAATGTAGATGTACAATTTGCAGTTAGAAATTAGGAAAAGAACATAAAATGCAACTAAAATTAGACACAATTGAGAAACATTGTGGTAAAGTATATGTGACAGTCAAAGAAAATGATGGAAAAATAACAAAGACACATAGATGGAAAATTGCAAAAGAATGCATGCATGTAAGATATGTGGAGGAGTATGAAAATGGGCAGAAACATTATTCGAAAACTTGTGGAGAAAGGAGGAAAAATTAATTTAAAATTTGGAAAAGCTATAAATGACAATCTTAAGGTAAAAAATACATAGTTTTCAACTATATTCTTCATTCTTAAAATGGGCAGACCTATTTCATATTTTTTAGAATTTAAGAAATTGTTTAATTTTAATGGGTTTCCTTACCTTCCATAATCCATAATCACATTGGTCATATAGCAATGCTTGGGAAATGGCAAAATATCTTACAATGATTGAAAAGGAGGATTTGAAAGAGAAAGTCAAGAATGTAAGTTTTATCTCCTTTCCATTGATGAGGTTACAACAATTGACAACACATATTGGGTTTTCATGCATGTTTATAATTTTGAGAACCACACAAGGCAACCTCATCTTCTAGTTGTTCATAAAATGAAGGAAAACTGCAATGCTAAAAATATTTACAAATTGGTTATATCTAATTTGAAGGATATAGCTGGGATGGATGATTATTCAATAGATACAAAGCTTATATGTGTTGGTGTTGAAGGTGCATTAGTAATGTAGGACCATAGAATGGGTCTTTGTGTCCGCCTAAAAACATAAATTTCTCCTTAAACATGATTTTCTCCTTAAACATGATTCCAATTCATTGCATGCCTCATAAGATGAATCTTGTATATAATATAGTTAGCACATTTGAAAATATCAAAACATTGAAGAGCTTATCCGCGAATTGCATGTGTGTATATGTCAAGCAATCCAAAATGATTTCTAGAGTTTCGGAAATTTTCAATTAGGTTGATAGATGGTAAAAAACTTATTAAATAAATTGATACAAGATGGATTTCTATGTATGACCCTGCATGCAAATTTTTTGATGAATATCCATCGTTATATAGTTTCATGTTTAAAATATTGTATGCATGTTGACAAGGAAAAAGATCTACTTTACCGCTTAACAAAATTGGAAACATTGTTTACACTTTGTGGGATTTTATCCATGTTGCATTAAATCAATTCCTTAACAAAACATGCTCAAGAAATATCCATTTATATAGTCGACTTCATTAGATTGAGAAAACAGTATGTCAAACATTAGATTTGTTATACAAATATGGTGAATGTTATTGGACATGTACTTAGTAGTTGGAAAATTTTAACAAATTTAAAGGATCCTAAAGCTATTTTAGATTCAATATAAGTGGTAATATTTGTATCCTTGTAAATGGGAATGAGATTCAAATGCACACTTTCCAAAAAAGAGTGGATATTGTTGGATCAAACATTAAAGAAGTACCTATAACACGTAATTTATACTGTCTTATATCTCAAACAAGAATCAAATTAAAAAAATTCACAATGCTTATCTAGTGAGATCAAATAATGATTTAAAAGGGATGAGATTCTTGAGGCCATGGTAGTGATCAATCCTATATTTTGGAATCCTACAAAGCATGTAAGAAAGCTATAAGTGGTTCTTATAGAAATCACATGGGTACTCTCATTAAGCATTTTGGAAAATCAATAGAATGTAACAGAGTTGAAATTAAGGGTCTTCTTCAAAAGGAATTACTTTCATGTCAATCAACTCATTTTGGCATCACAATGGTTGAACAATATGACTTACTAAGTGAACCAATCAGATAATGGTGCAATTACATGGCTATGGAAAAGTTGTATCCTAGTAGCATCCTACATGAAAGCATTAGTGAATATTTTGATTGTATGAATTATGTCAAACAATGATATTGGGATAATTTGAAGATGAAATGGTTTTAGCATATTAACATTTGTTAAATCAAAATATCAAAATAGACTAGATAAAAATCTTGAGACTTGTTTGAGATTGTATGTTTCACGATATGATGTGGAAACATTTCCTTATGAAAGAGTAATGGAAATATGGAATTATCTTGCAGAAAGGAGAGGGGTCTGTAATTCTAATATAGGGGATAACATTGACAAAGAAGACATAAACATCGAAACAATGACTGAAAATAACAACAAAATATTAGATAACAGTTTGAGTTTTGAAGACCTAAATAGTCAAGAATTGTTTGAGCTACCTGATATAGACTAAAGATGTATGTATGGACATAGTATTTCTAGAAATCAAATTTCATATCATATTATAAGTATGTAACTTGTTATTTGTGATATACACATGTTCTTTATTGAATAATATTTTTAGTGTTGTAATTTGTTGTTTAGAGTTATTAATTGAGGAATGGCATACTTATAAATTGCTATTGTTTCTATTGTGTTTTAAATCAAAATAATAGCATATCATTATTTGGAGAACTTACACATGAATATAATACAAGTACAAACAAATATAAATTAAAACTCTCAATATTTTCATATAATGAAGAATATTAAAATTACTAGAAAAATATATATATTTATAGTCTTAATATTAAACTGATTTACAACCAAAGTTTCAAATGACAAATTTGAGCATTTTATCTTGCAACTTCATTCTTAACAAGTAAAATATTTCATTTGTGTTACTTTCACCGACTCATATGCACCAAAACCTTCTTTTAAACACCGATCAAACAAGATCCTTCGCGGTGATTTGATATTTGAAAGTACTTCACATTCTAGATTTGTTGCATCTTTGGTAGCGTGAATAACGTTGGATCCTATTATGTTTTCTTCTTCAACAATATTTTAGGATCCATTCCATGTTCCTTTATTATCCTTCTTAAGGTATTATTTTTCTTGTTTAAAATAATAAGCTTTTGCTTCAAATCAACTATTGCAATTAAACTTTTCATCGCACTTTTCAAATGCACATCAAACATTGTTTCGATTCTTCAAATTTTGGTACTTGAATGCATTTTAAAAACAAAAATAAATTAACATTAAATAAATTGTAAATCATATTTAAAAATTAATTAAAACTTACCAATGCCTTATCCCTTTCCATATTTGCAGAATTTACAACAAGGCCCTTGGGCCTTGACTCTTAACGACATATTATGGTAGGCTTGTGTTTCTGCATTTAAATTCTCTATTATGTTCAACATTATATCTAATACATCATCATTATAAGTATTTGTAAAATTCACAACTTGATTCAACAAAATATCAAGCTTAGTTGGTTTGTTTTGAATCAAATAATAAAATAAATGTCTTTCAAAGCATTCTTAAATCAGAAATTTATTTCTTTAATAAAAAATTTAGCCCTAAATTCCCACAATCTTAATTGTGTTATATCCTTTGATAAAATATCATTAATTGTGGCTAGACAATTGTCAACCAAAAACAATCAAGTGAAAAAGGGTTTTTTCATCATCATTTAAGGTAGTTTCTCTTGGAGAAGGTGTGTTTGATCTTTGTTCTCTTGTTGGAGAAGGATGCCTTATCCCATGAATCATATCTTGTGGATTGAAAGTTCCATGGGCTTGAACCCCACTTTCAATCCCAAGATATTCATCATTCAAAATAGAAACACCCCATGTCAAGTAATTGTTGAAGCTATCAAATCCTTGGTTGATTTAACACTAAAGCTCTTTCAATCCTTGTGTTTCCTACTTTTATCAAAATTTGCCTTAGCGACATTGGGATTTGAATCTACCTTAGCTGAATTTTTTTGTTTCTCTCGAATGTTTGGCGTGTGATATAGAAAGTCTCTAGAGCCTTTCCTTACTCTCTGCCCAACCCTCGTTGGCACTTCGAAAAACTAATCCTTGAGGCTTCATCATTTGGCTCCTTGGAGGGTTTAAGGGGAATAATGCTCTTGAAATTTGGGGGTTCCTCATGGTAGGTGATGCCCTTCTGCAGCTCAGTGGAAAAAAAATCCTCCGCCTTGGACTTGTGGGGATCCTCCCAGTGGGAAACTCTAAGAGGAAATAACAATCGACATGCCTATAGTTAGAGGAAGGGGAGGGGCACAACTCTTTTCTTGCTTGCTCCAACGCAACTACAAAGGGATCAAAATCATTGTCAAGTAATCCTCGAGAGAATCCTCCTCCCTCTTTGATGGGTGGTCGAGGAAAATGCGATGACCTCGGCCGAGTGTGGGGTAAAAGCATCCACATCACACTCGGGGTTGAATAGGCTATCAAGGTGAGGCGAAAGATGAAACCGCTGAATCTACCCATTGCAGAAGATCTCCTCGGTGAGTCAATAGTAACCCTCGCAATCCACCCTCCATCGGCCGGCGAGAATCGTGTGCTAAATTCGAAATCGACGCATTCACAATACTCGCCTCTACCAAATTCAGCGCCCTCTTCACTTTTATTGGGGATCTTGGGCTTCTCTTCCCACATAAAAGGAACTACCTCCCTCCTAGATTAGAAAACTTATAAAAATGGTGGTGGATCACGTCGGGTGGGTGCACTGAAATACAATCCACCTCCTCTTCCAGGATCTGGAAGGCACGCTAACATAAGGTGTTGTGGAATTACCGGGAACTTTTTGTCACAAAGTGGAAATCTATGAACCTCCTCTTCACTTTAGAAAAATATTCCATGGTTGAAAGTAATCCAACTTTAGCTTTGTATTTTTACGGTTACACATTCCATTGCACATGAAGAGGCGTATTATAAATCTATGTGGGACTAGGACTGGGGTGGAAAAATTCAACAATTATTGACAAATGTTTAGAGTTAACATTATGAAATATATTTCATATATGGAAAGATATATATTTTTATTTTTTTAATAATACTATCAGTAGATAGATATTTCCCTTCTAACAAGGTTACTGTGATATTTAATGTTATGTTATAGATTTAGGTCCAAGATAAAAATTGCGCTTAGAGGTGGAGTGTGGAACATCTCGTAATCCTTTCTTTCACATTGGGGAAATTCTTGTGTGTTTTCATCCCATCGCATCTAGACTCATTCCACCACCATCCTCCCTCTCGAGGTCATGTTCGTGGTTTTCACAGATGCTACTCTAGTAGTCAACATGAGCTCCACTTCGTGACACCGTCACTCCCCTCCTAGATCTCAACGTCCTTCTCCTACCCACAATGACATTTTTCCAATGGGATCGGTGGAAATGGAAACAATGGTGACAATGGATGGGGTGCCTCGCTAAGGAAAATTTCCGTGGTTGGCACTTGAAATCTCCCCCCGCCGCCAATCAAAACAAATTAAAGATGAAGAAAGTCAACAAAACAACAACAAAATGATGGGTGGGATACCATCCTAGATGTGGCGCACCCCTCTATCACTAATGGTTGGGGACACAAACCGGGACAAGATCCTCCACCTCCATCTCCTCTCGACCACCATGTTTACATCCTAATTTTTCTTAGGGCCGTTTTTTTTTTAGTGTTGTCTATTCCATGAACAGCTTTTGGTTTTAAAAATGCACTTTTATTATGTATACCTATATTTTGATGCCCTCATGAGGTGAGATGGCCTTTTCTCAAGGCCTTCTTGGCTCGAGATGACTTGCATGCGAGGTGTGACTTCTTCCACATTTTTTTTTGTATGATTAGTGAAATACTATATCTTTTTTATTAATAAAAGTGTGTTTTTCAATTTAAAAAATATGAAAAGAGATAGAGGTTTTTTCTTTTCTAGATTTTCGTCATAAGGATTTTGATTTGTATTAAAGTTTCTTGTCCCAATTTGAATGATTTGTATTAATAAATGAATGTTTGAACCTATTCTTCTATTAGATTTTAGCTCATAATACAAACAATATTGGGACCAAATGAACAATCTTGATAACTCTAAGGATTTTAATCCTACGATGTGAACAACATATCATAGTTCCCTTTCTTCAATTTTTTACACCACTACACACTACGTGCAATTTACAATAAACTTGGTCAAATTCATATTGAAAATTGATATGTTTAGGTGGTTTGGTTGGTGAAAATATTGATACTTTTCATCAATTTTGGTGAAGCGAAATTGACATGACTAAGTAATTTTGGTTACATCAACCTTACACTCATTCGATGTAAGGGTTGTGTCACAAATAAAAGCTAACTTTTACAAAATGGTGCAACACGAATTTGACACAAGTAATATTTAAATGACTTAAAATTATATATAATATAATTTTTTTGTAATTACAAAAAATAATATTATATATTTAATTATTTATAAAAATACATATATATGCACACAAAATTTTACCTTAAAATTTATTTTTAAAATATTTTTAAATATTTATTTTATAATTTGTGTAGATCATAATTGCATTTACAAAACAACTTGAGTTTAACATGGAGACAAGATTACGTATAATCGTCATAATGGTTATAATAGTCATGATTAGAAAAGCTCACCAAATGAGCATCCAAAATAAAATTAAACCGAAATGAATCAAGTTAAACCTGCGAGTTATAAATTATCAAAATAGAAAATTTAGGCCTTTTTCCCATCTATAGAAACAACAATTTTCATTGTAATAGTAGAATCAACCTCATCATGTCCTTAATGAGATCCTCAATCAAACTTGGAAGAACACTACCACATCTAGATTTGGATATAAAGGAATATAAACTAAAGAGGATGATGTTATACCCTTAATCCTAGGTCATATATCGGATATGTGTAATTTAAATTTGGATAACATAATCTCTTATCATGTCATATCATATTCATTTATGTTTTCATATGATTAGTAGGTTGGACTTAGTGTCTTTCATATCATATTAGGGTATATATAGGAGTTAGAGAGTAACATATTAGCATCACATTAAGAACTTGAGTTTTATTATATGGGTTAAATTTTGTCCCCTCAAAGTGGCTAAGTCATTATACTTGCATATTGTGATCATTTATCCATATTTGGTGTTATTCGGTTTTAAATTTCTACTAATATGAACAGCATTATATACGTAATTTCATTACATAAAAAACGATAAAATATAATCATATTTCACATCTACTTCATTCCAATGGAAACAAGAAAGGAGTGAGAAAAATCGTGATCCACATAAATATCCAATTACACATCATTATTTTTTATTCTTTCCAATGTAGCATCACGATTTAATTATCTTATGTGCAATGGCCAAAAAAAAAATTTGATACCTAGTCATATCCTAAGTGGAATATAGTAAAATAGCAAAACCAAGATCTAAAAAGGTATGAAATTAGATTGAATTGAATAAGTAAATTCTAAGTGTGTGGGTAAGTAAATACCCAACTCGATTCAAATAAAAATAATTTTGTTGATGTCTCAAAAGATCATAATAGGATTTTTTTAAAAAATTTGTAATTTTGACAATTGAAAATGTGTTTGGGATATTTTTAGTTAAGGGTACAAGTTTGACCTCAAAAATTGACAATTCTTTTCCTCTAAACTTGATAAGAATTGATTATACGTGATTAATTTTTGACCTGTGCATTTATCTATCTCCACTCTGTAATAACCTCACTCATTAGTCTATGATGAAGTGTGACATTTTGGGTTTATCTTATCCTTGTTTGTAACCCTATTATAAATCAAAGAGAGATGAAAAAGGAATCACTAGATTATTCCCTGACCAGCCTTTACATCCTTGTGAAAAGAACCTTTGTACTACATATGTGTATGAACAAAGGTTGATGTAGTTCTTTCCATGTAAGTGAAGTGTGTACACTTCACTCTAGCCCTATATTTTCAATTAATCCAATCAAACAATATGTTCTTCTGGAACAAGACGCATGACAACATGTAAATTTGTATTTAGATATGCTTTAAAATTGATAAGAGGCTTTAGGATAGTTATGTATTTTGGAGGACGTTAAGTAGTATTTATATTCAAGTATAGTGAATAAATCCTCTCATGATATGTTTGGTATAAACAGATTCTCATGTATTATTTATATAGGCATCTCTAAATGAATTTGTTTTACAAGATGATCCTAAATTCTAACCTATGCCAACCTTAAGAAAGTACCAATATTGAAAAATGATCATTTGAAAGAGGGGTCAACATGGGGCATTCACTATGTAAACTTATGTCCTATCATGTGAATTTGTATGATTCGAAATATACATTTCTTTCTTCTATTATTAATACCCCTCCTAATACAAATTTTCAATTATTAAAAAAACCCTTATTTTAACATATATCCAAACTACCTAGTTTTATTTTGACATTTTTACACCCCTTTTTATTTCCACCTCTTCAATGTTGGATTCAATGTCTTACATTTTCACAAAATTTAATTATATTTCCACTTAAAACCTTGATCAATTTATATTAGACTTAAAAATACAAACCCTCATTATGTGTAATTTGATATCTATCTTCCTTTTTCTATCTACATTTGTCACACTAATCAAACTTTGTATAATAATGTGAAGGGTCATATGTGGTTGCATTATTGTTAGTTAAATTTATTAATCTTCATGACATCCATTATCCTTAAATTTTAATTCGAATGAAAAATATATATACCTTTATGTAGTGTCATTACTCAAGAAATACATTTTGCTTCTCTAAAAACATGCCACTACTTCGAAAAAATACACAATGAAAATGATATAAATTTAGGGCTTCTTCATCTTCCCCACAACTACTACTACTCCCTCCTCCATATTGCTCTACATACCCTACATCCAATATTTTTTTTAAACCATTATACTTTAACATGTTAAACCACTTTATATGGAGCAATATATTGGTTATATTTTGATTAATATTTAAAACCCCTATATGAACTCACATGATAGGTAATGCTTTGGTGTGAATCCCTCATGGGGTCAAGTACTGATTGGCCAAACCTATCACAAGTCAAATTCAGCGGTGTCGAACATGTCTTTTTTTCCAAATAGAGTTGGAGATTCTCAAAATGAATGACCGTATATCTACATATGCGCATTAAGTGTCCTAAAAATATTCGAGCTGATCCGAGAGTTTGTAAATGGATATCATAGGTTTCATAAGTGATTATGAGGAATTGTAAAGGAAAACAGGGTGTTAAAAGATTCAAATGTATACATTATATAGATCTAAGTATACTAAGAGACTTGTTAAAATTTGTGTTCCCACATTCCACAAATAAAAATCAGTATGGCATAATGTTCCCCTTTAATGTAGTTTTTGCATTACATCAAACAAAAACATGTACTTAAAATTTAGAGAGTAACATATAGAGAGTTGTACTTGAAATATTCCATTGTCCATGTCGCATATGTGTACCTCAAATCAAGTGATATGCAAGTAGATCAATGTTTCAATAATGTGAAAACATGGAAACCAATTTGAAAAGTTTAAAACCATTATAAGTTGAAATAAGAAAAGGAACAAATATGTTTATTAGTACGTGAACCATGTTGTCTCTTTTCAATCATCTTGTGAATATTATGATGGGTTTTTTCTATCTCCAAATGGAAAAATTTACCTAAAACTACCGTTGAAATGGAGATGTCCTTGTCAAGTAGAGATAGGGAAATATTAAGTAGATAATTTTCATTTCTAGGGAGAATGGTAAGGATCACACTTGACCCTAATGTCGGAGAAATTATGATGTCTTCAACCCCATACTAACACCACGAGGCTAAAACATCTATGTATATTATGTAAATAAATAAACAAAATATAGTTATGTAGGTATCATCACATTCACAAAAGAAGATAACCTAAGTTGAGAGGTAAAATAGATGGCCTCTAACTAGAAAATAAACCTAATACATAAACATGTAGATACCATCACACCATTGAATCTGTATATAATTTTTGAAACTATATGATCTCTTAGATATTTCAAGAATCTCTATTAGAATAATCAAATTGCATGCCCCAATTTGAGATTAGGTATTTCCTCCATATCATTTATCTCAAAAATGAGTTATGTGCACCAAATGTGTAGTGTATAAAATGTAAAGAAATATTTATAATCATTGAAAAACCAAATATATAAACACATGTACAAGATATGTAAACATATAAAATATTTCATCACATTAAGCACACTACGTAACATGTAATCCAAATTATAAGCGTAAAATTGGTCGTAATTTAGTATATAATGTCACCGTGAATCCTCAAGATGAGGGAGGTTCAGAGGGTGGTGGTTAGGGGTATACCACATTATACCAAGTAATATATAGAAACAAAAAACACAATAGTAATATTCCCTAGTAGATGCATGGTATGTACCATGTAAATGTAGGAAACAAATATAGTAATGCAAAGTAATAGTGTGTGTGTGATGTATATCATGTCTCCAAACATATGATTTCATATATAATAAATTGCACACCTGTAACAACATATTATTTAAATATAGTAAAATCATGATCGAGAAGCACATAAGAAATACTAGCATGAGGATCTTCTAAAATAGTGATATGTTGTTATTAGTGAAATAATTTTTCATGTTGCAAATTATGTGTTTCCACCAACGCTCATGGGGCTATGCCCCTCCTTTTTGGTATGCATAGGCTCCCATTATTTAATGTAAACTAAGCTATTTATGTGGGGTGTCCAAATAGGCCAAGGATCACACAGAACACTTCACCGACCTTGTGGAAAAGTGCTTGTACGGTGTACAAGGACGAATTCTGCAGCAATGACGGGTGAAGGAGAGAAATTAGGAAAGAGAGGGTTATTGTTGTGAGTATGAAATAACATAGTTCACACACAATAACCAGATTATTTCAAAATTAAATTATTGGAAAGATACAATGTAAGTCATTAGGAATACTAAAAACTAGAGACACACAATTCTTTAGATTCATCAATCAAGGATGTAAAGTTCCTTCTTGATCACTATGCTTGCAAAGTGCATAAAAGAAAGAGATTAGAGGAACACATGAGAAAGGGAAATGGAAGAAATGTAGCTTTTATTTCTTGTGTTGGTATCCACAATTGCTACAAAAATTAAACTTTCAGGATCCTTGGAATGGAGAATCCATTCCAATATATAGCCTTGTGAATTGTCTTCTCATCTACCCCCCACATGACACTTTACATTCCTATTCTACTTGTGAATTTTAAATTACCCTTAGAAGAGACAAATTAAGTACGTCTCTTATAATTTGAGAGAGCACTTTTACATTTTACATTTTAAAAATATTTCATTTTCCCTTAAGTAGATAGGACAAAATATCATGATTACATACAATGAAGAATTATAAAGAAGGGCGAGAAGAGGAGAAATATTGAAGGGAGGAGAGGAAGGATGCTTCAAACCATGGATGAAGATGTCTATGCCTTCAATGAATATAAGATCTAGTGATGATGAATATGGAAACTTCTTTGCATCATGACCCCTGCTGCAACATTATGATGTTATATCGATGAAGATTGATCTTTTGGAAGCTTTTCCTTTCGAGACCGTCCTAGAATGTAACACATTTGGACTCATTGAAATGAAAGGTGATGATTTTGAACCACTAAATACAATTATGAATTATTTCCCTTGCTTGAACAAGCATTCAAATCCTTGAAACAATGCAATGTCTCCAGACTATCCAATTCTTGATGTAACTTGAGACCAGTGCCTGCACAATTCAACCTAATGATTTAGGGCCTTAGGGAAATGGAGCCATCCATGAGATGATGTGAAGAGAACTCCAATCATTCAATTATTGAAGGTGAGAAATTTTATGTAACACTCTTTAATCCTTTGATCAACCCATCCGAGGAATGAGAAGCACACAGAGACCAGAATTTTCCATTGTGACCAAATTTGGGAACCAAGAAAGATTTTCTCCTACTTGAGACACAATGCCATTATCCACCCTTTTAAAACATGAGTTTTAAATCCATGAAGTTTTTTATTAGTGAATAATATTGAGTTATAACAACATTACCATTTTAATCCTTTTCCAAACACTTACTATTTTTAGTAAGTTCTTCCTAGGTGACTAGTTTTGGCAATTTTGTCGAATTGTCACTTTTGAGCACTTTTCCTCTTAGGGAATGAACTAAGTGACTTGAATCCATTCATACTTCAGACTTACTATTATTAGTAATTTTATTTAATATTAAATTACTAAAAATATACATGGGTAACGTAATTTTAGATCGTGGTGTAAATAGTTTTCAAAAATTCTAATTCACATTAGGATGTTTTGCTCTAGTTTTTGGGGGTTTCTTTTGTTTAGGTCTTCGTGAAAAATAAAAGTAAAATTACACGTATATGTTTTCATCCATGAATAGGTGAGAATGTAATAAAAAAAAAAAATGGATTCATATCTTCCATTATACTCATTTTCATAGGGCAAGAGAAGGCTCATTAGAAAGCTGATTTTTGGGAGGTTGCTCACTCCGATTTTGAGGCAATTTAAACGTTCAAACTCCGTAAATATGAGGAGATATTTTCCATGGCTGAAAAATTAATAGTACCATAAAAAAATAGGGCATCAATCATGTCATATAAACACTCATTCTAAAGGGGCTCACATAAGGAAGCTACAAGACAAGTTTAGGGTGGTGATTGAGGTGGGGTTTAAGAGTAGTGAGAAAATTTGCATTTTGACGATGGTGGATTCCTGGTTCTTCATGGAAGCCATAAAAACATGGAGAAACATAAAAAAATTGGATAAATTAATATCTATATTGTTTTTAAACTCACCCTTTCATGCTTTCCCTCCCATTTACTTGTTTTTGAATTCAAATCTTGACCACAGTTGACTAACCATGGTAAGTGGAGTTAAAACTTTCCAAATGGGTTTCAGATGTCTCCATGTCCCTTACCACATTTAGCAAGGGAAAAAGGGACATCATTAGTGTAAAAAATGCACCATTGTTTGAGGTGTCCTGAAGAGGGTGTCAAAAAATGTAAGTTATAGAGTTGAAAACACGCCTAACAAGCAAGTTATGACTTTAAGTGACGAAAACTTTATCTTCTATGTGGTGGCTAAAATTACTAAATGGGTCTAAGAACCCTCATTTCCTTAACAAATTTATTAATGGAAAAATGGTACAAAGGGCATCAGATGTTGAAAAAATGCGCCATGGGTAGCTTGATCATGAGGAAGTAGCCAACTTTGAGAGGTGAGGTTAAAAACATGCTCTAACCACTCAGTTGATGATTCAAGTGACAAAAATTTGAGCTCCCATGTGGTGGCACATTCTATTTTCCCCAATATCCCTTTGTAAAAATCAAAAGGGACATCAGGCCCTAAAAAGTGTGTTATGGCTCCAAGCAACATGAGAAAGGGGCCAAATCATAAAGTGAGTTTATAACATCTTTCTAATACCCCAAGTTGCATTTTAAGTGACACAAGCTTATAATCCATGTGGTGGAAAATTATAGTGTCCCCCATGTCCCTTTTGAAAAGGGTACAAAGGGAAAAAGGGACATCAGGGGTCTCCAAGTGTGGTTTTTCCACTTTTGGAAGCTTACCTTCACCAAACACTGCCAAAAATAGTCATCTCGAACCCATTTTCTTTCCCTGGGAGCTTCCCTAGGAGTTTCATAGGAAACCATTATATGTTTTTGACTCCAAAATGGATGATGAGAACATTACCATAATTTTTAGGATCCAATTATGCCTAAAATTTTAAATTCACCCCCTTTTCAATTCTTCTCAAGCATGTGTGCCGGTGAAAGGAGCTACCCCAAAATTTTCTAATGATGAAAATGAAAACCAACCAATTAGGTGTGAATATGGCATTACATATGTCACTTTTTATTTTTAATCAGGTCCCAACTCTTCATATAACTCCCAAAACCTTTCGTTGAATCTCCACTAGGATCGTGAGATCTTCATTCGCACTATCGGCCTATATCTCAAAATCTACATAGTAAAATCTATTAAAAATTTGCAATGTGAATTAGGAATCCTTATATTTACAAATATTATCTTATTACTTTCCAATTCATCTTGAGGCTCCTGATATGTCTGGAACAAGCTAACTAGCTTTTTCACTATTTTCATTTCCTTACACCATGCTACAAATAGCCCGATGTTGCATAACTTGTTCCTAAACCTGATTTTTATTTCAAAAATTTCCTAAACTACCATGGGTGATTATATATCTCTACCACATGCTTCCCAAATTATTTATATTTACCATGTAAAATCCCAAGGGTTACTCACTAGGTGCAAAAAGCTTGGAAATATCCCTTTCGGGCCTGTGGAAGTACTTGTCTTTGATTGGATCAAAATATCTTCATGAATCAACTTGAATAACATCCCATGCACATGAAACACACTTTAAAATCATATTATCACATCCCTCTAGGCCATAATGAGGGTAACACATTGACTAATTTGGCCAAAGGGTAGGTTCACATTGATCGGGAGAAGGATTTTCAAGGGTGACTTAGGTTGTCATGTCAAAATTTTGAATTTTTCATGCTAAAACTTTTATATCACAAAGTAGATGGCTCTAGATAGGGGACTTGTTCTAGATTAAACAAATTGATGAGGGGACAAGAAGGAATCCTAGAATCTCAAGACACTACTTGGACCAAAGTTGTCTTATCCATTGGGCTTATGGAGTCACATTTCTTGAAGAAAACACACAGACAAAAGCGAAACAAACCAAAAGTAGAAAACAACACACAAAGGAAAGTGAATATATATTACATGAAAGGAAATAATATACACATACCCAACAATGGGTTGAGAGAAATATGTACCATCACAGAATAATGGGTTGAATTCAAATATTCAAAGCTCAATGATCATTACTTCGATCATGCCATGCTCTTTTGATGGATGTGTATGGTTTGAGAAGAACGATGACTACCAATATTCCATATTCATACTTATATTTCACAAAGAACACTCTTACATCCAATGAACACTTTGTAACATGCTTAAAAATCCTATCTCTTGTAGCCTTAGCTTGATGTTTTGTGAATATGAGAAACCAATCCTTCGTGTTATCAAAAGTAGAGTCTCCACTCTTTCCATGAAGGCATTCACCATCCATGAATGAAGATTACAGCATGAAATCATTCCTTGAATTAGTGGGGAGTCGGAAGTGGTGAGAGAAATTTGATTCTTTTCCCATTCACAAGCCTCTTCTAGCTTCTCACTTTGTTGTTCTAAACAATTTCTTCCAAAAATAGATGTAATGTTATTGATATGGAGGAATTCATCATCTTGAGTAAGGTTTGTAGCATATTTTTAAAATCATTATAGGTTTTAAAAATGATGAAAGCAAGATGATTTTTAATCCAATCATAAGGTTCTTGCATATTCCATTCATTTATTTAGACTAAGTTTCTTCAATGCTTATCATCTCATTAATGCCTTTGATATCACTTTCCATGGTGGAGGTATTTTCCTCGTGAAGGAATACATTCACAAGTAGAATATTCAATTGTTTTCTTTCCTTCTATTTCATCATGGATGTAATTTACATTACAAAATGAGAAAGAGAAAATATTTACCTTCATTTTCATGTTCATCTACTAAGGCTTTAAAAAGAACATTAAGCTCATCTGCTTGATTTATCTCATTATGAGACATATGTGTATGAAAAGAAGAAATACAACTTGAATCATACTTATCTTACATTTCCATGGCATGGGTCAAGATCTCAAGACTCAATTGAGGGTATTCAATCTCCTCCACAATATTCAAGATATTTGGCACAAAATCCTCCTTTAAAGTTTTTGTGTACTTACTTTCTCCTTCATTCAAAAAGTCTTCAAGTTGAGCCATAGGGAGATGATTGGAAATATGATTTACACATGGCCAGAATTCATTTGAAAAATCCTCATTCTCTTGCTCTACATTTCTTGTCGACCATGGCTCACCTTCTTGTAAGGCCTAGCATACTTGGTTTTTAACCTTTTGGATAGGTGGAAGAGGTCCATGCTATATGCAAGAAGGGCACACCTTTCAGCTTAAGATCCATTTCATCATCCTTATGATGAGGAAGGAGAGAACCACATTAGAGAGGAAATATGAGAATAATATTAAACTCCATTTGATCATTCCTTATATAATCTCTTTGTTCATATGGAAAAGGAAAATTCCATATTCACCGTGATGATCAACATTACACTCATTTGTTGAGGATGATGGAATCATCTCCTTCAAGGAGGTCATGCTCGATTTTCTCATCCACCTTGGTTTCAAGAATGAAAATATAATCTTCCATGTGTTCCTCCATGGTTTAATTGAGAAGGGAATTTGATTCTCCAACTATCTTCATTTCATCTTCCAACGTACATCAATTGAAGAGTCAAAATTGGAAAGGAGATTATCCATGATTACCTAAAATTCATCATCTTGAGTCCTGGGATGATGGATGGATTTATAGAATTTATTCATGATAGGTGTATTCTTGGGAAAGCATTGGGTCATATTTCATACACTAAGAATATTCTTCTCTGAATCCAACCTTTCTCCGACGGGATGTGCCTCGAGCCAAAATGAATTGATGAATGGAGGTTCAACTATCGTGTCTTCTTCATCATCCTCCAAGGTGTTGATTTTATTCTCATCGAAGGTTCAAGAACAGGGCATTCATCAAAGGTGCACAAGAATCTTCCAAGAATGAACACCTCATAATGTGTACAATCATCAAGATCTTCTTTTGAAAGATGAGTTTCTTCTCCTTCAACATTATGAAGTGTTTCAAGATGTTCATACATTTTTTTACAATGCCAATTTATGTTTCCAATTTAACAATAGGTTATGGGATCATAATTTCCTTCTTCCACACTTAGAATACTTTGTACAAACTCGCTTTTCAAGAATTCCTTTTCTTTATCTCTATATGCGATAAATTCCTCCGAAGGAAGAGAGATGAAATACAATGCTCTGAGTTTCTTGGTCAGCTGTGTGAAGTTGAAAATATTACCTTCATTATATTCTTCACCATCATGCCCTTCATACAAAATTTCATATCTCTTATGAATATTCTTCATCCATTTCTTGGATTTTTTATCATCGCAAGTGTGATTCCCATTTTCTTTCCTCTAGAGTAGTCCGCTTAAATTAGAGTCGACACATTTTGATGATAGGATCTTTACAAACATCAATTTTCTCCATTTTAGAAAATATTTTCATGGCTCTTGTAGAGATGGTATGATTTTCTTTCCTTTAGCTAATTGTTTTTTTTAAAGTAAGGGGTCTCTTCATTGTGGTAGGATATTTTATTTTGTAATAAATGTTCTAGAATGATGGTTGACTAAAAAATTGCATATCGTGTCTTCTTCTTCTTCTTCATGGTTGTTTTCACTCATTTTTGTTGGACACCAATCTTAAAACTTCATCATTATGATGCGGGAAACAAATGTGACATGGATTCATTCCTTGAGGGAGTCACCTTCAAAATCTAATTTTTCTCTTAAATATATTTTTTGTTTTTGGAATATGTACTTTTGTATATTTTACATAGATCTTTTTGGGTGCATGTTGGTAGATCTTTCCCCACCATGTTTCAAATAATGTGTTTCCACCAACACTCATGGTGATATGCAGCTCCTTCTTGTGTATGGGGAGGATCCCATTTTTTAATGTAAACTAATATATTTCTATTGGATGGCCGAATAGGTTGGGGATCACACAAGAACACTTAATCGAACTTGTGAAAAGTGTGTCTAATGGGTACAAGGGATGAATTTGTAGCGATGAGGGGTGAAGGAAATAAATTAGGAAAGAAAGGGTTATTGTTGTCAGTAGGAAATAACACATTTCACACAATAACTAGAGTAGTTCAGCATTCAATTATAGGAAATCTATAATGTAAGCCATTAGTGAGACTAACAAACTAGAGACACATAGTTCTTTAGATTCATCAATCAAGGATGAAAAGTTCCTTCTTGATCACTATGCTTGCAAAGTGAATAAAAGAGAGAGAGTAGAGGAACACATGAGAAAGGGAAATGGAAGAAATTTATCTTTTATTTCAACATCCAAACCAAAATCCACAATTTCTACAGAAAACTAAAATTTCAGATCCTTTGAATGGGGAATCCATTCCAATATATAGCCTTATGAATTGTCTTCTCATCTACCCCCCGCATGACCCTTTACATTCTTATTCTACTTGTGAATTTTCAATTACCCTTAGAAGAGAAAAATTAATTACCTCTCTTATAATTTGAGAGAGTACTTTTAAATTTTATATTTTACAAATATTTCATTGTCCCTTAAGTAGATAGAACAAAATGTTATGATTACATACAATGAAGAATTAGAAAGAGGGGTGAGAAGAGGAGAAAGAATGAAGGGAGGAGAGGAAGAATTCTTCAAATCATGGATGAGGATGTCTCCACCTTTGATGAATATCATCTCCAATGATGATGAAGATGGAAACTTGTTGCATGATGACCCTCTGCAACACTGTGATGCTTTGTCGATGAAGATTGATCCTTTGGAAAAATTTCCCTTTTGAGACCTCCCTAGAATGTAGCACATTTGGACTCATTGAAAGGAAAGGTGATGAGTGTTGAACCAATAAATACAATTATTAAATATTTCCTTCACTTGAATAATCATTAAAATCCTTCAAATAATGCAATGCCTCCAGATAATCCAGTTCTTGATGTAACTTGAGACCAATTCCTACACAATTCAACCTGATGATCTAGGGCCTTGGGGAAATTGACCCATCCATGAGATGAGGTGAAGAGAACTATAATCATTCAATGAGTGAATGGGATCGATGTTATGGAACATGATTTAAGCCTTTGATCAACCCATCGACAAAGTGAGAAGGACGCCGAGAACAGAATTCTCCATTATGGCCAAAATTGGGAACCGAGAAGGCTCTTCTCTTGCTTGAGACACAATGTCATTATCCACCCTTTACAAACATGACTTTTACCTCTGTGAAGGTTTATATTAGTGATTAATTTTGAGTGAGAATATCCATTACCATTTTGATCCTTTTCTAGACACTTGATATTTTTAGAAAGTTCTTCGTGGGTGACTAGTTTAGACAATTTTGTCGAATTGACACTTTTGAGCACTTTTCCTCTTAGGGAATGAACTGAATGACTTGAATCCATGCATACTTCATACTTTCTATTCTTAGTACCTATATTGAATAATAACTTA
The DNA here is from genome assembly GCA_018340775.1 of Taxus wallichiana var. yunnanensis. Classification (NCBI taxonomy): domain Eukaryota; kingdom Viridiplantae; phylum Streptophyta; class Pinopsida; order Cupressales; family Taxaceae; genus Taxus; species Taxus wallichiana. Next base: position 1,011,240,325 of record CM031242.1, read on the forward strand.
CTAAAAATATACATGGTTAACAAATTTTTGGATCAGGGAGTAAATGGTTTCCAAAAAATCTACTTCACACCGGGATGCTTTGCTCTAGTTTTCGTAGGTTTCTTTCATCCAAATCTTTGTAAAAATGAAAAGTAAACTTATAGTTATTTGTTTTAATCTATGAGTAGGGTAAAATGTAAAAAAAAATCATTCATATATTCTATTATACTCGTTTTCATGGGGCAAGAGATTTCTCATGAGAAAGCTAAGTTTTGGGAGGTTGTTCACTCGATTTTGAGGAAATTTGAATCATTGGAAATCAGTAGATATGAGGAGATATTTTCCATGGCTGAAAACTTCGAGAGGGATGTGAAAATGGATTATGTCATCAATGATGTCATGTAAACACTCATTCAGTCATGTAAACACTCAATCCAAAGGTTTTTATATAAGGAAGCTACAATCCAAGTTTTGGGGTGATTAGAGCGAGGGTTTGTGAGCAATGAGAAAATTTGCATTTTAGCCATGGTGGATGACCGGTTCTTCATGGCAGCCATAAAAACTGGAGAGACATAAAAATTGGATAAGTTTTGAGCCATATTGTTTTTTAAACTCGCCCCTTCATGTTTTTCCTTCCATTTACTTGTTTTTGAATTCAAATCTTGACCACAATTAACTAACCACGGTAGGGGTGGAGTTAAAACTTTCCAAATGGGTTTGAGTATCCCCATGTCCCTTACCACATTTATTAAGGGAAAAAGGGACATCATGGGTGTAAAATGTTCCATGGTTGGAGGCATCATGAAGAGTGGGTCAAAAGATGCAAGTTGGAGAGTTGAAAACACCAATTTAGCAAGCAAGTTATGACTTTAAGTGACAAACAATTTCTCCTCCATGTGGTGGAAAAACTTACTAAATGTGTCTGCGACCCCATCATGTCCCTTACCAAATTTATTAATATAAAAATGGGAAAATGGGACATAAGGTGTTGAAAAATGTGTTATGGGTAGCTTGATCATGAGGAAGGCGGCAACTTTGAGAGGTGGGGTTGAAAACATGCTCTAACCACTTAGTTGATTATTCAAGTGACGAAAAATTGAGCTCCTCATGTTGTGGCACATTTTAGTGTCCCTATGTCCATTTGGAAACGATACAAATGGGAATCAGGCCCTCAAAATTGTGTCATGGGTCCAAGTAACATGAGAAAGGGGCAAGATCATAAAATGAGTTTATAACATCTTTCTAACACCCCAAGTTACATTTTAAGTGACACAAGCTTATAATCCATGTAGCGGTGCATTCTAATGTCCCCCATGTCCCTTTGGGAAAGGGGAAAAATGTAAAAAGGTACATCGGGGGTCTTTAAGTGCATTTTTTCCACTTTTGGAATCCTGCCTTCACCAAACACTGCCAAAAATAGTCATCTAAACCCATTTTCTTGCCCCAGTAGCTTCCCCAGGAGTTTCATAAGAAACCCTTATATGATTTTGAATCTAAAAGGGATTTGGAGAAAATTCCCATAATTTTTAGGTGAAAATTCTTCTAGAAATTTTAAATATGCCCCCCTTTTCAATTTTATTCAAGCATGTGCACCAATGAAAGGAATTGCCCTAAACATTTCTGGTGATGAAAAATAAAACCAAAAATTGAGTGTGAAGATGGAATTATACATGTAATTTTTTCTTTTGAATCAGGTCCCAAATATTAATATAACTCCCAAAACCTTCATTTGAATCCCCACCGGGACCGGTGATCTTCATTCTCCCATATCTCAAAATATGCACTATAGAATCTCCTGAAACCTTTTTCAATGTGAATTAGGAATCTTCCTAATAGTATATTATTTATTCCCAATTCATCCTGAGGCTCTTTATATGTCTAGAACAAGCTAACTAGCTTTTTCACTACTTTCATTTCCTTACCCCATGCTACAAATAGGCCGATGTTGCATAACTTGTTCCTAAATTTGTTTTTTCTTGCATAAATTTCCTAAAATACCACGGATGATTATTATTTTTTCATACACTTCCTCGATGCTTTATCTTTTCCCTTTACATTCTCAGGGGATGCTCGTGAGGTGCAAAAAGCCTTAAAATAACTCTTTTGGGGCCTCTAGAAGCACTTGTCTTTGCTTGGATCCAAATATATTCATGAATAAAATTTAATAACGTCACATGCACATGAAACACATTTGAAAATCATCTTTCCATCATATGATATTTTTCCCACTCTGCATTTTTTGAACCTCTGCTGCATCATGTGTACTGTGGTGATGTTGAATCCAATGGGACCGGCCCCCGACCCACCTCCCGATGTTTTTTCCGCCCTGTGTGCTCCTTCGGATTCTAGAGACATGGACTATTAGGTCTCCAAAACCTCACGCACTGGGAAGCTTCATCCAAAGCTCCTTGATGGGACCCTTTCCTGTAAATTCCTACAATGATTACCGATGTTACTCTAGCTTTAAGGGAATTTTTTCTAATAGGAAATCTCATGGGCCCTCATCCCCCTCTGGAAGAGATAAAAAAATGGGTTTGGATCAAATAGGCCCCCTGTGGACATTTGGAGATTGCAGCACACCCAATGGATTTATATTTTTCACCTTCATCCATAAAGAAGACTTCGTGAGGCTTCTTTTGGGAGGGCCTTGGTTTTTTGGTAGGAGAGGCTTCTATCTTAGAAGGTGGTCTCCAAGATTCAACTCGCATACTTGAAACTATGACTCGGGATCCGATGCGGGGTTTGCCTTCCGACCTCCCCTTGGAATTTTGGCACACTAAAATCATTGAAGGTATTGCTTTATCCCTTAGAACTCTTGTTACTATTGATCAAGCAACTAGAAATGGTTCTAGATTCATTCACACCTAGATTTTTGTTAATGATAATATTAGCATTCCATTACCTTCCTCCATTGAACTCCATTCATAATTAGGAACATGGGTGCATCTCGATTGAATATGAATACATACCTCGGGATTGTTTAGTGTGTAAAAGCATAGGTCATAGGGCTCGTGCATGCCCATTAAAGCGAGTCTCAAAACCTAAAGAACAACCGCATTCACCAAAGCACAAAGGGAAATACATACAAAATTTCAAAGGAAGTGAGCACCTCCAACCCCTTCGAAGATTTATAAGAGGAGGGAAAATCTCTTTGAACTTATATGGCTCTCATCCACTCCCATCTTCTCGTAATCCAGATGGAACAACCATCACTCCACCTGGTTGCTTCTTCTTCACCCCCTTCCTCTATGTTGCCCGATTCGCAACCTCTCATGGATCAACCCTTTTTTTTACAACTTCCCATTCTTTGGATATCCATGCTTCCTTACCATTGGTCGAGCATCCCTCTTGTTTCACCACTCCCCATCCTTGCCCTCATTTCGTGAGCTTCAAGAGACATTTGTAAATCTTGATATCCCTCCTGGCTAGCTCGGAGGAATTTACCTCTTCAGTTCCTACCCCTTTTCTAGTCTTCCTATTTTGAAAGAAAAATATTCTCTACCATTTCCCTCAACCTCGTTACACGAAGATCTCGGCCAACTAGAAAAACTAGAAGCGATTGTAAGTATCCCATGGATTTGGGAAACAAAAAAGGTCCATGAAGGTTTACCTCCCAAGCCAAGATTCAAAAAAGAAGCCTCTTGAAACATTGCACAAGGAACGAGGGAACTCTCACCATGCAGGTGGAGGGAAACATAGATCTAAAAATGAATCTCTTCTCTTGGAATGTTAGGGGAATTAATGCTCCCCATCAAAAAGATTTTTCAAAGACCTCATACTTAAACACTCTCCATACATTATGATGTTACAGAAACCAAATTGAAATAAGACGACATTTTTCCTAGGATATGGCCTAATGCTTCCTTTGCATCTCATATTTCTACTAGAAACTTGGGTGGCATAAGTACATTTTGGAACCCCAAAGTCCTTTTTGGGAATGCATCATCAAAACTACCCACTTTCTGGGAATGTTTTTCAAGAAATAGGATCTAGCTTTGGTTGGATCGTTGTGAATCTATATGCTCCTAATCTAGAAATGAACAGGGAAAATATCTAGAAAAATTGTTGGAATTCCGTAACTCATGCAAGCATTTACCTTGGATAATTGTTGGTGACTTTAATACTCCTCTTTATACCTCGGAAAAAGCAAGGTGGGGCCAATGCCAGCACTAGCAGCATGGATTCTCTAGCTGATTTTATCAGACAAGGTGAGTTCTTCGACTTTGATCTGCATGGAGCTTCATTTACTTGGTCTAATCGAAGGCTTGGGAGAAATCATATTCAAATAAAATTAGATATGATGCTTAGTTCTATGGATTGGATTGCTCATTTCAATGATTTTTTTCTATGTACCTTCCTAAAGTTACATCTAATCATTTTCCACTACTTCTAAATGTTACTCAAATGCAAAATTCTAAAAATCCTCCTTTTAGATTTGAGTTAGCTTGGCTTCAAAATCACAATTTAGACAAACATATTACTTTGAGTGGTGGAAGACTGATTTTTGGGCTCAACCATGTATAGATTCTCTAAAAAGCTCAGTTATGTCAAGAAGCAACTCAAATCTTGGAAAATAATTTTTTTAGATATTCGGAAAAGAAAGGAACAATTATCTTTAAAGATAGTTGAAATCACTGCTAACATAGAGATTAGAGGAAGAACTCCCTCTCTACACCAGCAAGGATTATCACTTCTCAGTGACTTTCAAAACACCCTTGTTGAAGAAGAAATTTCTTTGGAGGAAAATATCTAGAGCAATCAGTTACAATGAGGATATTTAAATACAAAAAAAATCATGTTACTGCCATTAAGCATAAGAGCATAGATAAGATAAAGGAGCTTCTAACTATGGATGAAATATATTGAAATACTGAAGATACCACTACACCCAAGTTAGTTGATTTCTATTCTATTCTACTTGTTATCCTATAAAATTGACAAGGGCAATTTTACGGGTAATTGTACCAAAATTTCCGTTTTGGTCCCCCGTTGAGGTCTCTTAACGTTCGGAATGGCATAAAACCCCTTTCTGGAAAATATAGTTTTTAGAACTTGGTCATTTTCAACCTTTTTGGGTTGGAGCAGTTTTCATTCACGTTACATCAACCAAAACTGTGCCCCTCTATTCCTTTGGCACATCCTAGGAAGTGTCAACATTACAAATGTCGCCCCCAATGTTGCACCTCCCAATGTTGTGCCTCCCAATGTTGCACCTCTTAAAGTTGCACCTAGGCGCAATCACCAACTTGTTATGACTCTCTAAAGTGCAAAGTGGGTGCTGAAAAAATCAATGTCGACACTCCCAAAGTGCGCCATGGCACATATATCTTTGTGTCGGCATCCACTTAAGTGTGCCATAGGAAAAGTTGGTGGCACATTTATTGCACTTTTGCTATATATAGGCACATATCCGAATTTGTCATTTCAAGTACAAAGACATTTTTGTCGACCTCACGTGTTGTTATTTATCACGTTCTTGGACCCCGCATCATCCCCTTTATCATTATATATATATTCCTGGTAAGTGGCCCTTGTCCTTCTTTTGGATTTGTTTTGGTTTTTACAATGGTTTAGGTGATTAGGATTGATAATAAACAAATGAACTTGAGTACTCAACTCCAAGACCCCTTCTCCTCCTTCCAGATCTACAAAACTGGAAGACTCTGCCACAAACCAACTCAAACTCATTTGTCCCTTATTCCCTGCTTTGCTAAGTTTTCCCTCCTAGACATCAAAATCTGAACCAAAAGAGTGAAAATCATAAAAATTTGCAAACAACCCACTGTTTTTCCTTCGGCGCAAGCTTCATTCTTGTTACATCAAACACAGTCATGCCATAGGTGCCTTTGTCCAAAGCCATGCAACATAAGCCTTTCCCGCACCTTATAAACATTGCAAAAATCTCCCAAGGCACGAGCACGAGCACACCTACAAAGAACTACAACATCATCTGAATGTTTTGCAAACCTTTCTCGCGCCACACAATCTTAACCCTTGGCGCACCTCACCTTGATGTTGCATCTACCACATATGCGCCAATGGCGCACCCTGAGACCTTGCTACACCAAATAAATTTGTGCCTAGTTAAAACACTTCATATGGTGCAAGCGCACATCCATTAACACCAACATCTGAATGTTGTGTGTAGTCTTTCTCGTGCCCCGCGCCCCTTTTGGCATTGTTTTCTCCCATGCAACACTTTCCCAAAGTGTGCCTTACTTTTCTAAGACCTGCAGCCTGCAGTAGAGCTGTGCCTTGCGCCCAGAGACTCATAAATTGCTAACTTTTCATTCTGTAAGCTTTGATGGATGACTTAACAGCTAACATGGCTCTTTTGCGATGGACTTCCCTGATTCTTCTTGCAGATCAATAGTTGAACTCAGATCCACACATGTCTTCATCGAGTAAGAAGCCAACTAAGTCCAAGGGTAAAGCCAGGCTAACAGAAGAAGAAATGAAATATAAATACCAAAGGGTCAGAATGCCTAAATCTCTTATAGAATGTGATCTAGATATTCGAGATTCAAAACACGGGCACATTGACATGGAGGAATTCTGGGCCAGAACCAAGAAGGTCACAGGCAGCCCATGGATGGATAAATTGGTTGGCAGTGGTCTTCACTTTGCTGCAGGGATCCTCGTGAGTGCAATCAATAATGAGTTCATGATGTTGGTGGGTCATTGCTACAATAAGGACACAAGATGTGTCGAAAATGAGAAGGGCGAGGTAATAATCAACCTCATAGCCCGGCATTTTGAGATCATGTTGGGCATCCCTCACCACCAAAATTTTGTAGCGGTAAGTCAGGAGGACTGCATGAAGACATGGAATGAAAATGAAGACAAATGTATGCAGCTGATGAATGAGGTGTACCTCAAAAACAAGAAGGTGGTAAGCAGGTGGCCACAAGTCATTCATCGTAGTGACTTTTCAAAGGAACTGAGTGACACCATCACCTTCCTGAGTAGGGTGTTTGGGCTTCCCGATGCCCATTACTTTCACAAGTGGATGCTCAGGTATTTAGAAACAATGAATAAAAATGTCCCCGACCAGTGTTTTAAATGGGGAGATATTATCAGCAACACAATCTCAGAGCAGCTTCAACAACTTTCAACAACTGGGAAGTTCTACATGAACTCCTATGTAGTATATGTGTCTGCCTTAGAGAGGGACTAGCCAACATTGAATCGGTATGGGATATGGCCCCGAGGTCGGGTTATACGAGTACTTTCTAGAGTTAAAGCGGAAAATAGCATAGCCCAATTCGATAAAGTCAACAACGTCTTCTTCTATGGCATTATCTACCTATTGAGGCCCAACATGACTTACGGTTGAACAACCAAAAGTGTGGTCACCATCACCGAGAAGTGGGGAGCATTATTCACGCAATTCCCCAATTTCACTTATCTCATAGCCGCTAACTTCTTAGGAGAGCCCACCAAATTGCCAAGGTCCGTGGGACCCAAACTAATCCTATTGGAGCTATCTAGACGACTCATCACATACCATGAGAAGTGTTTAAAGAGGAAAAAGGATGGAACTCCATTCCTCCTCACGGTGGGTAGGTACAATCAATTCACAAAGCAAAGCACTGGGAGATGTTTGCGAGAGCTTGAATTGCTCAATTTAAAGCATAATTTCCCAGTGAGGCCAACCTTTGATCCTCGTGATTGTCTTCGAGGAAAATCTCGATCCAATTCATGTCCCTCGGATCGAAGATATCTACATCGATCTATATCATGAAGTCGAGCTCAGATGAAAGGATCACTCTCGACTAGCCCCCAGCAGAGATCATTCAAGTATGGTGTGGCTATCGTCTCTCAAAAGGTTTCAAGCAACTGATCAAGAATTTGATCGGGTTTATCTAGACACGAGATGGGGAAAATTGGCCTTTTGTTGAAATTGATAGAAACAACACCCCTCAAAATATTGAGGAAAGGGTCAAAGGCACTACTGCGCACGAGCATTGGTGCAAGAAAAATGGTATCATCTACCTTTGGCTAGACTTTACCATGTATCCATTGGGTGATGTACCCACCGTAAAGCCGAAACACTTGCCTAAAGGTAAAGGAAAAGATATAAAAAAGAGAGGCAAGCACTGCTCAAAAGAAGTTCCTGAGAGCCCTCCTTCCACCGTCGAAGAACAAGTTGTGGACTTAGTGTCCCCAAGAAGAGAAGAAGTGGCCAGTGCTCCAATGGACACATCCACTCAGGATGTCGTCACTGCTACAACTGGTGAGGTCCCAACCATCCCTTCTCTCGCTCCTCCTTCCCCTCCTCATGTCACTCAACCAACCACTCCTTTGGTTGTGTCTTCTCCCCATCTTCTACCGTTCCCCCTCCCTCTTCCTCCATCTTCTCTTCCCTCGCGGATCTGTCCCCAACATTTCTTCCCTCATCTCACATATCCCTTCCACCCCCACGGTTTCCTCTCCTGCAATGACTCCTACCCCCATGAGCGTTAGAGTGTTGGCTTCTTTCTCAATGCCTCTACCTAGCGTCTTGACACATTTCCCCATGTCCACCGTGTAGTTGCTCCTTCTTCCACCCTGTTTCCTCCTTTTCCTCTGGTCCCACTTCCCTTAGTCCGAATGAATCTCCAAACACACGAGCCATCACAAGAGGAAGGTCCCTATTGCACCTATGGACTTCTCCGTTATTCCAGCTAAACGGGCTAAGAAGCAAAAGGCTATAACCTACTTCTCTCAAAGCACTTCAGGTGAAAGAGTTATGGAGATTGCATACCCTGATCTCGCAAAGAATAAAGAAGATTTGTCTCCTACAAATTTTACAGTGACTCAGGTCACAATGGGGACATCATCAGAAAGCTTGCAAGGAGAGGCCTTATTCGTAGTGGATGCCCTTTGCAAGAAGCTTCAAGAAGCAAAGGAAGAGAAGAGAATATTAAAAGAGCAAAACAAGCATCTTCTCCAAGCCCTACAAAATATGGGCAATGCACCTCCTATAGTTGCCACCGAAACTCCTGAAGCCCTTAGTCAGGAGAAGATAAATGAGTACGCCAAGATTGGTGAGCAAGGTATGGCAGTGTCTACCTAGAGAGAGTAGATCCTCAAAGATAGTGAGGAAGTGATTACAAAGTTCACAGAGCTCTATCAAAATATAGATCAAGCTAACAAGAAATTCCAGGTAATAGCAAGGCCTATCTCCGAAGAGTTGGACCATGCCAGGTTATAACACGAGACGTTCCAGAAGATGCTCGACTTCTCAGTCGATGACTTGGTGAAATTCAGCATTTTTTATCACCCGAGAGCACCCAACAAAGTCGTTGTTGCTTTAGATTATCGGGTTGACCAAATGGAGTTTGTCTTGAAAAAGATAGACAAGATCAAGGAGAAATCCCTAGATGCCATGTATCCAATGGAGCAAATCGTCTTAAGGATGTCTCCAGAGTTGTTTGGTACAGCGTACACCTTGAGGAAGGTAGATGACACTATTCGGCTTTCCAAAGGAATAGCGCGTCGCAAGGTTTAGAGTCAGAGGCCACTTTTGATATAGAATCTATCAACAACCTTATGGCTCTACAAAGAACTTTGTTAGATACACGATGGAGGCGGAAATGAATATTTCAAACTCTCGAAAAGACTCAGAGATGAATGGGAGACTTGCGAAGTCATCGGGGATCACACCAAGGGTCCCGCTCAGGATCAACTTCAAGCGATGGTAAGCAAGTTCATGGAGTATCGAGCTCAATTTCACATTACCTCCCTAAGTGAAGCAAGACACTCCTTTCAAGCCAAGGGATGACGATGAATAGGCTCTTTCCTCTTGGGATAGATCCCATTTTTGTAAAAATATTTAAAAGTATGTTGGCACAAATGATGACATCATCCATGTTGCACCATGAGATGTTGTCATCCACAAAATTGCCCCAAAGTCAACATTTGACTTTTAAATATTTTGTAAATGTTTTGTAAATAGTTGTTGGCTCCTTTTTGTCTTCTTTCTCCTTCTCCTTCTATAAATACTGGAATTCTTATTGTATTCTGGGTGAGAAAATTTGTATGAAAAATAGAAGTGAGGAGAGAAATACTTTGAGCTTTCTTGTAACAGAATAACTTATTAATACAAAAATTGAGACTTTGTGCTAAATTCTGTGTTATGTGTTAGATCTTTCTTAAGTTAGATCTGCATGTTTATTCTGTTGGATTCACCTATGCTTTTGTCATTTGTTTATCAATATTGCTTTGTTTGTTTATGTGAGTAAGTTTGGCTCTATTTACTACCGCCCAAAACATAAACCCTCTGACCTTTCTACTTTGGAATTCATTTCTTTTCTCCCTTCAGATCTATCTTTCTTCCATTCTTCCTTCATTCCTTTTTGTTCTTCGTTGGAACTAACTCTACTGGGATGAGATCCCAAAACCCTTGAAGGTAGAATACTGTAAGACTTGCACAGATTCCTACTGGTAGAATAGCAATAAACTAGTTTCGCTTTGTTGTCTCAAAGAGGGGCTATGCCCTACCTTTGTTGGCTCTGTCTATCCATAGATCTTCCCACCCGGCATGATTTTCGGACCAAACACTACTACAAGAGGATGATCCTCCTTGCGAGGAAGATATTCTAGAAATGTTGTAGCATATTCCTAAATTGATTATTGAGGACATAAACACTAAGCTCACTCAACCTTTTTCTTTGGAGAAAGTGCATAAAGTTTTTTTATATAAAGGAGACAAGTCACTGGTCTAGATGGCTTTCTGCATCTTTTTAAAACTTATTGGCATATTATTGAGTCAGATCTATTTGCTGTAGTCACTGAATTCCAAAAGAATGATCTTCTCTTAAAGGAATGGAATAATACCTTTTTGGCCCTTGTTCCTAAGTCTTTGGGATCTAAATTGGTCTCAAATTTCTGACCCATAAGTCTTTGCAATACCTCCTATAAGATTGTCACTAAATTTTTGGCCACTAAACTCAAAACCTTGATGGACAAATTAATCTCATAACAATATAATGGATTCATTGGAGGAAGGCTAATTCAAGGGGAGTAATCACAGTACATGAAGCTATTCACACAACCTTTCATACCAAAGTGGCTGGCATGATCATTAAACTTGACATGCAGAAGGCTTTTGATAGGGTTAGCTGGACTTTCCTTCTCAGAGTCTTGAGAAAATTTGGATTCTGTGATAAGTGGTGCTCTTGGATACATAGTTGTATCTCCTCTCCTAGGTTTTCTGTGCTTATGAATGGTATTCCTCAAAGATACTTCACCACTATCAGGGGGATAAGGAAAGGTGACCCATTATCACCCTTCTTATTTATTCTCATGGTTGACACTCTTAGTAGAGCACTTGTTATAGTTAGATGTTCATACGTTATTACAGGTATTACCATCACCTCTAAGGTTCTGCAGCTACTCATAGTAAATTCATAGATGATACTCTTTTGTTAGGTGCAACTTCAGTGGTGGAGGCAAATTTTTTGAAAATAATATTGGACTATTATCAATCTACTTCCAAACATCTTATAAATTTCACCAAGAGTAGCATTGCTTTTATAAATACTCCCCAAGCGAGACAAAGATATATTACCACCATCTTTGGATGTACTATCATGTATATTCCATCTTATTACTTGGGGTTCCCTCTCTTTAAAGGAAAACAACTTAAAACTCTCTGGAAGTTGGTCATTGAAATATTTAAGAAGAAACTTGCAAGCTGGAAAGGTTCTCTCCTCAGTCAAGTTGGTAAGTTACAACTAGTTAAAACAACTTTACAAAGCCTCCCCATATACTTTATGTCATTGCTAAAAATGCCTTCCTTGGTTGCTTCTAGTATTGACAAAATACAAAAACAATTCCTATGGTCTGGAGCTGAAGAGTGAAAAAAATTTCATGTGGTTTCTAGGAATGTGGTCTATAAGCCCACAATGCTTGGGGGTCTTGGATTACGCAGAGTGTCAGAAATGAATTTTGTACTTGTTAATTAAGCGAGGTTGGGATGTTGCTTCTAAAGGTAAATCCTTATGGACACAAATGTTGATTTCTAAATATCTTTATTCAATGGAAGATTTCTTCTCTACTGGATATCCCGATTGGCTTTGGTGATTTGGAACTCTATAGTCAAGCACTTAGCCTCTTCTATATTTTGGTACTAAATAGAGGTTACGTAATGGAATGCAGATTGATTTAAAGAAATATTGGTGGATCAGGAAGAATCCCTTATCTTATTATCCCTTTTAGGATCCTATCAAGGATCACCTCACTAGGTTATGTGGAAGAACAGTTAATGGTTACATTGATAGATCTAAACTTCTTCCATGTTGGAACTTACCGACCTGGGAAGCTGGAAGCTCAATCCGGATACATTGCCTAGATAATCTCAAGCTTCTACTTTCTTCACATTACATCCAGTTATCACTAGAGGAAGATTTTTCGTATTTGGCCTCTTTCTCCCTCGGGACTATTTCCAGTTAAGGTTGTTTATCTCTCCTTCCCACTTCGTTTAGATGACCCTCCCCTTAAACATATCTAAATCCCCATGTCATTCCTAAAATTGGATTTTTTTCTTAGTTGGCATGTCGGGATTCATTCCTCTCAGGTGAGAATCTTAAACATAGAGGTTTTTCTTTACCCAACTATTGTGTTCTTTGTCTCAATTCTCTTTAAACCTCTTCCCGCCTTCTATTTCATTTTCCTTTCTCTCGGTCTCTGTGGAGTCTCTGTTTAAAAGTTTTGGGGTCTCGTGGGTGTTTCCTTCCTCTATCTCTAATGTCATACTTCAATGGAAACCCTTCTTTAGACATCTAGTTTTAGCCCTTGCTTGGAAACTCCTTCGCTACATACAATGTGGAATATTTGGAAAGAGAGGAATAAAAGAATCTTCAAGGACCAGTCACAAGATCTCCTTCACGTTTTCTCGGTTGTGGTTTCTAGTTTACAGGAGAATTTGAACTACTCCATCTAGAAGCAACATAAACAAAAAATCACTCTTAATTTTAAGGAGACCTAGTTTAAGAAACTTCATATTCCCTTAGAACCACCCCATTCTACTGCAACTAGAGAAAACACCTCTTGGTCCCCACCTCCAATCAGCTGGCTTAAAGTAAATACAGATGGTGATGAAAAAGGTAACCCAGGTGTAGACACAAAATCATGCACTTTAGACATTATTTATTCTCGATCTCATACTACTATTCATATGGTTTTTGAGTGAAGAAAATACTAGTTAACCCCCGTCTTTTGGTCATTTTACTTTTCTTTCTATCGTCATCTCCGACCTTCGAGTAAATACTTGCCCAAGTATGTTTTCATTGTTTCCCATCATTTTATCCTTGATGGGAGCCTAAGCTAATCTTGGGGTTACGACGGGTTCCCTGGTTCAAGTCGAGGCACCCCGATCCTATCCTAGGTGCCCAGTCCCTCAGATTACCTGATTTTCACTTTTTTGTACCTCGGCATAGGTTTTCCCTAATCCTATTTTTCTAATCAGCTCTGTGACATAGTCCATCAAGTTCACCAAATTAGTTAAGCTCCCTACTTTTATTTATTGTATTTATTGTTGTTCCTAGTTAGATTAACTACACTTATATCCCACATTTTATTTAATCATTTTGGTGAACCCCACGTTAGAATCCACCTTATGTCTAGGGTTTATTCTCCTTTTCCATGGCTCAATCTCATAAATATTTTATTGAATCTCATCTTAAGGCCATTAATGATCATATTGTTGAACATCCCCAAGATCTATATTTACTTTTACATGTTTCTCGTGAGGAAGCTACTAATTTTGGCGGAGCTCACTGCTTCCGCGCCATACCAACCTGTTGTTACTCAATCACTCGCTTCTACTCTTCACCTATTTCTACCATTCCCATTTCTATCACTACTCCTACCAATCACTTTACACCACCTTTAGTTTCTCATATATGACAAGTTTCATCCATTGGTACTCAAGATTTAACTTCTCTTTATCATGACCTTCAAGCTCAAATTCGTAAGTTACAATAAACAAGCCACTTCGCATGTCACCATCTTTAGATTCCACCTTGTTATTGCATACTCCATTTCACACCTGCCATCTCCACTTATCTGCTTCCTCCTAGTTTTTCACCCCTAAGCTTCCCATTTTCAATGGGCATGGTGACCGCAAGAACATCTTAGAGCATTTCATGTCATTTGTCTTGATTTTTTTATGATCATGTTCTTTTGGATAAAATATTTCCCCGTAGTCTCCATGATTATGCGATGCATTGGTTTTATGACCTACATGTTCACTCGGTAACTTCATTCACACATCTCTTTCGATGTTTTTCTTACTCATTTTTCTATCAATATCATCTCCAAGATATCTTATGCTCAATTAGCACAACTGAAACAAGGACCCAATGAACACCTAGCCAACTATGTTTTGAGATACAAAAATAATCTAGCTAAGATGTCTAATGTGCTAGCAAACTCCAAACTTTAGGATTTGTTTATTCAAAGTCTCTTACCACCACTCCAAGAAAGTGTTCTCTTGAAACCTCTCCATCATTTAACCAACTTTGTCACATTCTTAAGCTTTGTGAAACTAAACTCTTATCCATAGGAAAACTTAAGTATCAGGAGAAAGCTTCCTCATCCACTCGTTTTCAAAATAAGGCACCATTCAAACCATCTACAACTAAGCCTGCGATGCCAAATTTATTGTCAATGTAGTTACTACTCCTAAAGAGGCTCAATCACCACCGCCTAGGCAAGTGTTTACTAACTTTCCTATGGCCCCACATCTCATATTATAACAAATTCTTGAGAGAAATCTTATCACGCTCCCTCCACCACTTGAATTAGATCCATCATGACCAAAAGGTAGGAATTACAACAAAAACTTTTGATGTGATTATCATAGATGTGTGGGACATTCTACAAATCGATGTTTCAAGCTCCGCACAATCATTCAAGATCTTATTGATAATAATAAGCTTGAATTTCTAGAACCACAAACTCTACACAGTCAATGACAAGGGTAAACTCAAATTATTTAATAATCAATCCCAACAACGTGACAAGAAAGCATCTCGACTCTTCTGCTAATCATACATATCACGCAGTGCCTCCTCTGCATCAGGGCTCTTGATTTCTTAGTTGCACATACTGACACTTCACCACCATCATCTCTTTCTCTAACCATGATTATCATGTGAATTTCACATCTAATCACTTACATATTAAGGCATCTATCGATTTGGTCCCCATCAATAATACTAAGGTTGACCCATCATGGCCCATTAGTGCATGTTCTATTCCACTTCTTAAGGCTATCGGTTACCCTCTATCACAAATTGAATACCCTATGAACAAACCCTTTGGTGTCATCCAACTACATGTTACAGTTGGTCCTCTTACTATGTTTTTGCCTTTCCTCATTGGAAACATAGTTGATAGGTGTGACATGCTTCTTGGTCTCAATTGGATTCATCGGTCTCAATATATTATCTATGAATCATTTGCGACTTAAATTCATCCATAACAATCAAGTTATTTCTATTGATGGTGTCCCTCCCTCTACTCCATGGTCATCATCTCCTTGTACATCAGTTAGCACACCACCTACATCATCTAAGCACATCACACTCTATGTTACTCAAAGCACAATCTACTCCTAGTTCACCTACTTGCGCATTGTCTACATGACCTCACCATTCCGCTAGTCCTACACATAGGTATAGGCCCATTCCTAGGACATTATTGCATCTCGACGTAGATCACCACCTTGGTTTATTCCATGTGGGTGTTCCATCACCTTCACACTTGACATCACGTAGATCTCCATCACTAACACATTTTTTTCTCCGCCATGGTCTTCATCATATATTCACCCATCGCATGCACATAGACTTCATTCACCAGCACAACGCATCTATCTCATATACCACCACTATTAGAGTAGGGTCATATGCTTTTGACACCACATGCATTGGATGGAGGACTTTCATCCTTCACTATCATTAGATAGTTCATTCATTCACACACACTTGGGGGCATAACATCTAACACACCCCCTCCATCATGTTAGCATAGATACATCTCTCATCTTTGCATTATCATACATCAATATCCTCTAGCATAGGCATATTCATCACATGTTTTAGCATCGTCATCATTACCCGATGACACACTCTTGTGCTTTGGTTCACACTTGATTATCGATGGATACATACTACACATGAACCCCACACAATATATGATAGGTATTACACACACTCTTCACACATCTTGTCATACATCTTACATCATACATTCTAAATTTAGACTACATCATTTTGAAACATTACATATTTACATATCATACATATTTTACATATCATATTAGTATTCATCATACATATGTCACACCCCTATTGTCTACGATTCTAGCATTACATCCTACTCATTATACATACTACATAGCACACATCTCTACATTACTAGTCTACCTACACACATTGCATTACATATTATTCATCACGTATTACACATTTCTACACATCATATGGTCATCCATACTTGTCATGTAGGCTACACACATTGACTACATTACATCTATGTTCATCACATAATTTTACACTCTCAGGTTATCTATATATCTTGCATATTACATCTTACATTATGTCACATCATTCATATTCATATATACATCACTACATCTATACACCACACACATATCACCATCACTTATATCGTATATTCATCTTATTACACTCCTTTTGTTTACAAGGTTAGCATATCATACTACTCATCCTCCATACTACATCACATGCATTTTTCATACTATTTTCTATTTCCACACATTGCATTCTACATATATGCACATATCACACATTACATACTCATCACATGGTCATTTATTCTCATCACACATCTACGCACGCACTCACTACCCTATGACACACTTTAGTTCCTTGTCCATACTCGACTACCGAGGGTTTACAAATCAAATGGACCTTATCATACTTACTCATCATTCGACCTTCATCATGTGACATTACTAGTTAGTGACATACGCTTTAGGCTAAATGGTCACCTATTCCTTCATCTTGTAGTGGTATACGCTTTAGGCTACATCACCACTCCCTCTATTCATCTAGTAGTGATATACGCTTTAGGATACATCATCACTCTTTCGATCATCTTGTCATCATATACGCTTCACTATAAGGGTCACACACACACTTCATTTCTAGGTCACATATCATCATCACACACACACATACACATTCATCACAACGCATTAGACACAACACATATTTTGACCATTTCCCAATGATGCACTCTCATTTATGGTTCATTCTTGACTTGAGGGGGAAAACCAAATGAACCTCACTGCATACATTTCCATTCACTGGGGACACATGGCTCCTATCATCCATATTGCATTCCATTCCATCCATCCACAACATATTGCATATCTTGGTTGCTTTTATTCTTGCTTACATTTGCTTGTATATGGTCACTTTATTACACATGCTAGTTAGATCTCTTGTATGTCATTTATCTATACCATACACACATGCATGTGTTCACACCTTTTCTTAGTTGTGATCATAGATACAAGTATTTTTCATGTAGTATGGATGCTTGCCTTCTACCCATCCTACATTGGTCATTAGGGGCATCCACATTCATCTCTCACATGTGTTATTGTTTCATTTTGTACTTAGCACTCTATATTACATGGTTATACATGCTTTTGACATATTGGTTATCTTTCTAACATGCTAACGGGTGCTTCATGTGCAACATTTGTTTTGTAGGATTATTTGCTTCCATGGCTATCTATTGTTTGTACTTTCTTGTTTTGTTTTCTATTATATGGGCCTTGCCCTTTTTTGGTGTGCACACTTGTTTTTTATATGTGGCCATAATGGCCTTGCGTTTCTTGTGACATAGTGAGTGATGTCCCATGTTTGCATCTCACTTTTTGTGACTTACTTTGTCTCTTTACGTGTTTACATTACTACATTGCTTCGTAGCTTATACATTGGTTGCACATTGTCTTATACATGCATGCTTGTTTGTACTAACACTTTTTTGGCTAGCCTCTTGTTTATGTGCACCTTGGTTTCTACCAAACACTTTCCTTTCCCCTCTAGGAAAATTTACAGAGTTCATGCGGTTGGTCCTCTTTTGGGGCCACATTCTCTATTAGCAATGTTGCATGCACCCCCAAAGAGGGGGGCATCATTTGGGTTTACATAATATACAAAAGCTCTATACCAATACATCAATTCAGTTTTCCACCTGGCATTAGCATTGTGGGTACAGTTCAATTCAATTTACCCTTTGGCATTGTGGGTTATACAATGAGTGGGTTAGACCAATCTACTATGAACCTCGTACATAGTGAATTTTACAGGACATGGTTTGTGTCCTTAGCATTCTAGGGAGTAGTTAGAGGCTTGGAGGTTACAATGGGTGTGCCTCCCTACACTACTTAGCCAGTGGCATGGATCACCCAAAAAACCAAGTAGTATAGAGATCTCTTCATACATATTCAGGGAAGTAGTTAAAGGTTGGAGGATATAATGGAATTCCTCCCTATACTTCTTGACCTATGGTGTCGGATCACCCAAAAAACCCAGGACATGATATCCTCTTTCTACACCCTTTCTCTCATCATGGATCAGGTGCACATGTTCCATTTTTCATTTGTGTATTTTACATTTACATACTCTTACATACATATACATGCATCTTTTACATGCATTTACATATATATGCGTATTTGACTACTTGATCATCTTCTCCTTGCAGGTCCGACCGTATGAGAAGCAAGTAGTCAACAACAACTACAACAATGGGGGCAACAACAACAACATTTTATGGTAGCACACACTATACTAACCATGTAGGTACATCACACACATCAGCAACTACACACACGTTTCACCCTAGGTTCACTCTCATCACTTTTTTACACTTTTACATCTTTAGTTTCCACACTCCATCATTTTTGTCATTCCACGCTTTTGTCTAGTCCTTGACATGTTTTCTACTACAATATTCATGGACATCATGTATGCATCTCTATCTACTTTATGTTACCGAGATTTCCGCTCACCAACATAAAGTGGGGGAAAATGTAGACACAAAATCATGCACTTTAGACATTATTTAGTCCCAGATCTCATACTACTATTCATATGGTTTTGAGTGAAGAAAGTACTAATTAACCCCCATATTTTAGCCATTTTACTTTGCTTTCTATCATCATTTCCGACCTTCCACACATACTTTCATAGTCTATTTTCATGGTTTTCCCATCATTTTAGCCTTAATCTGGGGGCACCGGGTGCTGCTAGTATTAGGCATCGACAAGCGCCCGGGTCCCAATCGGGGTGCTATGATCCTTTTCCCTCTTTCTTACCACTTTTTGGGCACTTTCTATCCATTTGAACATTTCATATTTCTTGTGGTCGACCATTTTTAGGGTTAATTACAAAATTAGAAAAAGAGAACCATATAAATATAAAGTTATGAAACCATAATGAGGGACCAAGCACTAGTCACTACTATCATCCACCTAGAGTTACATCCATCTAAGGCATCTAGAGCTCATTTGCATCCATCTAGCTCCATCACAAGGCACAAGGTTGGTTCATCTGCATCACACAAGCATAGAGGGAAGTTTATTCTATTTCATCCACCATTCTATTACATTTTCTACACATAGTTATTGTTTACTACTTTCACAAAGTGTGACTAGCACAAGAGCACCTAGGGCATGATTGCACACACTTGCACATAGAACTACATCGGGTATGAGATGTAGTGTGCTAGTTAGTAAGTCCACCATTGTGGTAGCTGAGGATAGTCTAACCCCTTCATATGCATTTTTCTTTTTTAAGGTTTGATGCTTGTCTTGGGGTTTTAAGGTCTTCCCTTCATCATTGACTACCAGCGACATGCAACTAAGTACAATGAAATTAGTGTGATACAATGAAGGCTTCATCATCATAAGCGACCTACAAATATGGTTTTGACCTCCTACATAGACCAAGGAGCCCAGAACACTTAGACTAGGGAACCCATATGCGCCCGATCCTCTCATGTGCACCCTAGTCCACTCAAATTACCCATATCTGCACTTTTCTATACCTTGCACAGTTTTCCTCCTCCTATTTTTCCAGTCATCTCTGTGACACAGTCTAGCAAGTTCACCGAATTAGCTAAGCTCCTTCCAACCATTCTTTGCATATTAGGTTTCTATTTTCATTAGTCTAGTTGATTGGGTCACTTTTCTAGAATTATTTATTACTTTTATTTATTGTATTTATTATTGTTCCTAGTTAGATTAATCATAGAGCGAAATCTCTCGTAATTCTCAAAGGTTTGGAGTTGGCACTTAGATTTGGATCGGTCAATCTCATTGTGGAAAGTGACTCCCTCAACATGGTTTGCATTCTTAACTCTAATGAGCCTGCAAGTTGGACTATAAGCAACATAATTGCTGACACTCGCAGATCTACAATCTCTGTTTTCAAAACATTCTGATATCTGCACACTTATAAGGAAGGAAACCGAGTGGCTAACTTTTTAGCTAACTTGGGGTTTCAAGATACAAACAACAATGTGGATTGGAAATTTTCTGAACCTACTCTCTGAGTTAGCTAATGATCGCCCAAAATATTCTTAGAGTGTTGTTGCTAAAGTTGATCATCTTAGTTTTTGCTTTATCTTGTGTCAACATTAACAATACCCTTGCTTATCTCCCTGTTGTCCCATTAGCGGATGCATTTATGATGCAATAATTAGGACTTATCATTATGATGAGACTCGTGCGTGGGAGGGGGAGATCTTAATCATAAATCACTTGGAGGAGACTTTTAATTATGACAAAGCCTTGTCAAATCTCTATCTCGGCACATGTGAGGGATGGAACAGGAAAAGTGAAGGAGAAGGAAGGTATGAGGTTTTAGAAGAAGAATATACCTCTGTTTGCATGAATTTTCATGTTTGAAGGAGGACTATGTTAAGAACCCTAGCAGGGCAACGAGCTACAGGCCCTCAATGGTGTTTGCAAGGTGTATTTCTTCTGATTATTAATATAATAAGCTCCCACAGGTGTGCATGAAGCTATTCATTATTTTTATAAGCTTTGAAATAGTGTAATTTGAATGTTTTAGCCATTTGAAGGCTCTCGGGCCCGTACTAGGGCATCGCATATCTTTTGATTGTATGGATGGAATTGCTTGAAAATTTCACAATATCTCTATATTGATATGATCTAAAGATCATCCAAGTTTGAGGAAGAATGGGTTTGTTTTTCACGAGTTATAGATGACTGTTTTTTTATTGAATTAAGGAATGAATGCACAAACACAGTTTTGAAGGCAACAGTCCAGTTTTGATTCATGGTTAGATGAATCATGAACCTAGGTTGTTATAAGAGTATGGATGTAGGTGTATTTTATGTGCTTGAATGATCTCAGGGATGAACACAAGAAGCTATCACTGTTATAGCATGAGAACACTGACTGTGCAGGCCTAAGACAGTCTTAGATCACTATGGAAGACAAAAGAAAATGTTGAATTGGAGGCTTGAATGAGAAAACCAATGCATGCAAGCTTAGGTAACATTATCTAGGTATGTTTGAATGACATGAGGATAATTAAATGAAGGATTTGTCATCACTTTGTGTAAGACATGACTGTAGGACTGGTAAGACCTCTAGAAGGCTTGTCTCAATGTCAATATTCGAAATCGGTGGTAAATGCTTGATTTAAGGAGCTAGAAGAATGTTTAGGATCTGAAATTTTTTGTGGAGAGGTTTATAACACATAAAGACCTTGTGTCAAAATTTGGAGTCCTAAAACAAAGAACCAGAAAAGTTATGAAGGAATTGGGACTGTCCCAAACGAGTTAGTTTCTCAAGAGCAAAAAACAAGAAAAAATGAGATGGAGGGAGTTAGACAAAACTTTAAGCCATGAAACTTTAGGAGCAAGGTTTTATGGGGAAATGAGAGCCAATTAATCTTATCAGACCTTCTGGGTATTCATGAAATTCTAAATGTTATAATTTTAGGAGTTTAGTCAAGATGGTGCAAAGAAGTAACATGCACTAGGTCTCATTGCTACCTCAAGGTGATAAGAACAAAACAGATGATGTTGCATAAACATCAATTAATGATCCTCTAGCAGGGGTGGATGGAGTAATAGAGAAAATTCAAGCTCTTGAGTATTGTAGAGAAAGACAGATCTAAATGACCCCTGCATCAAAAAGTTAAGGATCCTTTTATAAACCTCTTAGTTATTACTTTTGTTTCACTTGGCATTCTCCTTCTGGTCGAAATGGGTGGCTCCCTTCGTAGAGTTGAACCTATTAGATGCAAGGATTTGCGAAAGGATCTTGAGGTTTGGAATTTACTGCAAGAAAAAGGGGTTACACCTTTTATTAAACATCTCTTTGGGCATTCTGTCATTGTTTCTAGTAGCATCCTAGCGATATGGAAGAAGGGAAAAGTAAAAGTGGGTCGGACTAAGTTTGAAATCACAACAAAATCCATTGCCACTGCTAAAGGCCTTCCTGCAATTGGAGATATCTACTTTAAGCGAGTCAATTAAAGTAGAGATGGGGATTTTTTTAAGAATATGGAATGACTCGAGAAAATATCGATCACGGATATGAGTGGCCTTCTTTACCTATACCATAGGATAGATTCTTTGAGTAGATAATGTGATACTTTACACTTAAAGGGAGATAAAAATTGATATACGAGCCCCAACTCTTCCTTCTCGCCCACTTTCATCATGGAATTAAGGTAAATGCGCGAACTTTCTATTTAAATATTTGGATTTGTCTATTAAACAAGCTCGCATTGATGAAGGCCCTCTCCTTCACCAAGGATTTCTCTATTTTCTTTTTAAAAATGTTACAGCCCCTGAAATTTTGGTTTGCTTCCCTCCTAAGTCTGTTTCTACTCAAAATGGACTCCCTTTTCTGCCTCCCATCCCCTCTTCCTCCTTTCACCTCCATCGCCGCCTTGTCTCCCCATCTCGGCTCCGGCTCGACTCAAAGGTCTTGATCATGTGCCACCGTGATGTCACCTCTTCTCCTCATGCTTCCCCACTTCATTCCTCTTCTCCCCACCCCTGCCACCTCTCCTTTGGTAACAACTACTCAATCACCTCCCATCCTTTCTCCAGCCTCTACTATGGGCATGGATGATTGAATCCTTTTAAAGCTCATGACATCCCTAACTTACTACTTGGTATCTCCACGGTATACTTGGATTCCCCTCCTCCTTCTCGATTGGGTTCTCCTATCAACACGGGGCATACAATAATGTGACGAAGGTTTTGGATGTCATTGTTGTTGTTTCTCGGGATTCTTCATAGGATATTGATGTTGCTACTACTCGGGATACTTCACGAGATACCGACACTACTGAAATTATTCTCGGTGTGCTAGAAAAACTTAACAAAGCCTTTACAGTCATTAAAAATTGGAAGGAAAATACTCATAATACTTGGGAATATCTTAAGAATGGTTGTAAGGATCTCATCAAATTGGAAGAGACTATGGCTGACAAGAATATAGATGTTGCTACCACTGATGGTATTGAAGTGTTGAAGAATATGATAAATATGTAACCCCTACATGGGCTTTGCTCTTTTTGGATTTTGGTACTTTTTGTCTATGGACTTCATTTCTTCTATGTTTAACTATTATATTTAGCCTTATGGGCCTTTTGCACAAGGATGTGGGTCATTTCAAAACCCTCAATTTTTACCAATTTCCAAAAAAATACACTTGAAAATCATAATATCACATCCCTCTAGGCCATAATGAGGGTAAAACATTAACTAAGTTGGTTAGAGGGTAGGTTCACATTAACCGGGAGAAGGATTTTCAAGGGTGACTTAGGTTGTCATGTCAAAAATTCTAAATTTTTCATGCTAAACATTTTTGTGACAATAGATGTGTATAAGAATTCATAAGTACAATCGCACATATAGACACACAATGTCACTATCATGTAAAGCAATGATTATGCAATATCCAAGTAATCACTCAAAATGCAAGCTAAAGCAAGACATGCATAAGAAGTCTAGGTGGATCAATATAATTGAAGGAATATTAGAAAAATATATAACCTATAAAAAAATTCCCCAATGTAGGCATACCCGCAATATGGAAAGGTTTCGCCATGTATAGGAAAATTAAGTTGTGAAACATATGCATCAAGGTCATATGTAATATGCATATCTCGTATCTAAACTCAACAATACTATGAAAAGTATGTGAGTGACGAATGGATATGTAACCCTCCAATAACATAATCTAAAACAACAATGTATGTGACTATGTACCTAGTCATAGTTTTTATACTTAAATATATTTGATATACAAATAAGATTCAATTAAAAATGGCTATGAGGAAAATACTACAAAATGGAATAACAAGATGGTTATGAATAATGTACCAATTCCTTTAGAACTCAATGCTCAATATATTCACATAGCTTAGGATAGAAAGTACTCTTGTATTTGGATAACTCTTGTAAATGTTTGAAACATGATAAACAGATTAAATGGAAAGGACCAATGATACAAATAATCAATGTAAACCAAGGGTTTAGAAGAATAAATAAAGAAATAAAGGAACATCAAAATTCTAAAAATGGAATATGTCAAAGGTTTGGGGCCTAGATAAATTGGTTCAAGTAGCTCAATTGTGATCATGTGGTCAAGAGGTTAAATCCCCCATCCTTGTGGTACCAGAGGGTGTGTCGGGCCAACACCGCCAATCATGTTAAAAAATTTAACAATGCGCCTAGACTTTATAGGGGTTCGCACCAATTCCTCTAGGGTTTTGAAGAAAATGAAATATGTAAAGAGGCAAAAATTAAATCAATCAAGAGAAGAAAAAAATGTAAACAAACACCGTTATGTATAATAAACCTTGTAGTTAAGATCACATAAATGTTAGGCTAGGGTTAGTCTCCAATGACCCCATCGATGTCATGATATGATGTTTTTGTATTAAGATGTATTAATCTCATAGATTGTGGATGAAAGTCGATATGTGTGTTACTATCAAAAGCCTAAAAGTAATCATGAGCCATGTAATAATTTAAATCATGTACATTTAGAAACACAATTGTGTTTACGCTAAATAGCCTTTGTATTCTTTGGGACCTCTTATATTGTAACTTGAATAGTTTCTATTATGTGATTAGAACATGCTTGGGTGCTTTACTTTTAACATTCATAAGAGGTCGTTACAAGAATATCCAAGGATGTGGATGCACATGTGCTTTAGGTTAAGCTCTTATTATTTGTGGTTGAAGATATTTGATTTTTTCATTTTTTATAACACGTTGTGTAATATCTCTAATTAGATCAATATGGAAAACCCATTAGGAGACTATGAATAATGAAAAGATTGTTGGCATGTATTTTTCAAGAATCAATGTAACATGGATGAGATAACTCACATTTTTGTATCAATAATATTCAAGTAGCATGTCATATTCTCCCTTTCTTGGTAAAATTAGAAACCATGTGAGTATCATCTTAGGTCCTATATCAAGTGGTAAAGTAATTACCCAAGAAGAGTTTGTAAACATAGCCATTGACTAAGTGAACATATGTAAGTACTATACCCAAGGACACTAAGGTCATCATACAAAACATTTTTCTTAAACATTATCTTTCATGATTTTATTTGTTAAATGTGAGTCTATGAAAGTATGCATGAATAGTGGCACATAGTTTGAATCATTGTCTAAGATATCATGGTTATAGAATGTAATAGTAAGAACAAGAGATTTATTTTCTACCGAACACTTATCCTACAAAGCTTGATGGGAATTAATCATTAAAGAGCATTCTCAAATCATATGGTCTAAGAATTGAAAATAGAAAAAATATTCATGAGATTGATATAGAATACATGTCGCGAGAAACATGATCCATTAATCTTTATATCAATAGCTTCTTCCAAATCCTTGATTAGGTCGATTTCAACAAAAACTTACTTTTAAGTGTGGGATGCATAAAACTTGGGTTGTTTAAGACAAATGAAGCACCCTAAGGGTTTGATGAGTTACTCAACAAATCCCCAAAGGGAGAGAGGAAGGCTAAGGAACTCTATACAACCTAATATTTTGAGGTTGGCTTGTTGGAAGACTTGAAAATCCATAATCCAATGTGAAAAATGACTAGAGTATTGTGAATGAACTAGGGACCATGTTGACAATAGATTTACTGATTTTCAACATTATTAAACTAAATACAAAAATCATAATATTAGGTTTTAAACCCCTCTAGTTTGATGTCATGGGGTTGTTTGCCGTTGTGACCCATTGCTTAAGCAAGCTCTCTAGGGGGACTTGACCAAAAAAATACCCAAAAAGGTGAAATATTTAACCTAGTTACATACTTTATTAAATTCAAGCTACAAATCAAAAATAACAATAGGAAAATGGACTTTTGGGTTAGAACTAATACCTTGTAGAAAACTTTTGAGACAAACTTAATTGCCTTCTTCAACACCATGACTATCTAGAGCTTCGTTGATAGTACTACATCAAATGATGCATGCATCGAGGAGATCGATTCAATGTAATAAATGTATACTAAAATAAAAATTTCCTACCTATATCGCTATAAGATCAATAATATGAAACTAGGGTCGTAGGAATACAATATCCTAAAACATTTTGTAATATTCAAATAATCAACTCAAAGATTTATTTTTATTAATAAATATAATTAGCAATCACACGTGAAATGTGTGATGTGAACGCCGAAGGGGCAGTGTAAGACGAGGTTGATTTTGAGGGACCAAAACATAAAAGGAGGAAGAGGGGTGCAAAAGAGGGGGTTAGAGGGAGGAGAAGCAATTGGGAGAGGATAATATTGGGTGGAACCATTTTGAGGAAGCAAACTTTCTTATGAGGAGGAACATATGTAACATGTGCATATTTTTTCAAATGTTCAATGAAGAAAGGGGATATGGTGTGCAGGGCATCGTGGCAATATAGTCTGGAGATATCTTAGAAAGCAAGGTGTTGTCAATGAATACTTGAAAGGAAAACTTACATTGTTTCAATGTTGAAGTCAACATATGTTAAAAATTGTAATTCTTTGCATTGAGGGTTCATTATGTTGTCGATTTCAAGCTCATATATGATTATGGTTTCTCTTTAGATTTTAAGAATGTGAATAAGGTTCCCCCTCATAAACATTCATATTGAGCGGCATAATAGGTGTGGGATATGATGAAAGAAGTAATGAGTATCATGATTCAACAAAATAGTATCGACCTTATGAATAGCAGTGTATATAGCATTAATTTTAAGCCATATTGAGGGGCCACGTAATCAATGTCATTAACTTGTCCATAATTTGTATCATGTAGGACACCATAAACCGGTCGTACATAATTGAACAGAATGGAATATTTCGGAAGAAAAAATGGAAAAGGGGCTTTGCTATTAGTTTATTATATCTTTAAAGTGTTAACTTTTTTGGTTGGACGACATTTAATATGTTTTTCATCGGAACTCACAGAGGCAAGGTACATTCAACAGTCAACCTCAAAGAACGTGCAATCTATCTTCCATAATAGAACTTTAATAATACAATTAAGACTAATTGCTTTTCACCCTACAACAAACAAACTCCCTCTTTTTGGTGAACGTAGGGTCCCTGGATCGGTGAAGGAGTGGAGCCAGGGATATCCATGTGAAAGTGTTCCCCTCGTGAAGGAAGAAAGATGACACCTTAACAACAATAATGTCATTTCCCGCCTTAAAGGAAACAACACGATCCTTGTCGATAGTGCCTCTACCAACATTAAAAAATCCAAGCCGCGGCTATATCAATAATTTTACATGAGGGCCCATCATTTCCTGCTAAACAAACCACCATTACTCCTTTCTTGATGGTCTTAAAGGCTCCCAAAGAGATACTGCTATGAAAATATGGAACAAAAGTGAAGCAAAAAGACAGACAAAACATATGTTCTGTCATTGATGACCAACTTGTATGCGGACACACTATGTCCTTTGATGTAATGATATTGTACATGTCATGCCTTGGGTGGATAGAAAGAATCCCAATAAATGGATCGAAATACTATCAAGGTCGTTGCTACGTCTAAAATATGGACAATGGCGATTACTGATATATGTTGTCGAGCCCAGGGCTTTCTACTATACACACGCCTTTCGGCGTAAATATATAAAATAAGATATATATGTTAAGATTTAATATTTAAGCACATTCATTTCATTAATCTTTAAAAAAAGACACGCACTCGTATAATATGGATAATTTAATTGCAGAAATAAGAAAAACATGGAAAAAAATTAAGTTAACAAAAATGTCGTAAATTTCTCAAAATTTAGAGGGGAGGCAAGCTTCCCATTGTGTAAAAATGTCTTTCGGCGTAAATACTCACTTCCGAATATTTGAAAAGACATTATTAGTTTCTCCCACAAGAAAAAGGAATTGAAATCCAATAAACACTTGGACCTATTTATAGCAGTGGAAACAAAATAAATATCAACTATTGTAAAATTAAGGAAATTGTTTTGTAAACT
The DNA here is from genome assembly GCA_018340775.1 of Taxus wallichiana var. yunnanensis. Lineage (NCBI taxonomy): Eukaryota > Viridiplantae > Streptophyta > Pinopsida > Cupressales > Taxaceae > Taxus > Taxus wallichiana. The sequence continues at coordinate 1,011,268,841 of CM031242.1, forward strand.
CTTGGTTCATCTTTTGTTGATTTGGATGAGCACAATGAAGCCTTCATCCTTGACAAATACATAAATACATTAATATTACAAAAAAATGTTTAATAAGAATTATTTTTGCAATCCATTTTAAAATTACAAATTTATGAAATAATAAAATAAAATAAATTTGTATCAACAAATCTTATCTATGAACAATCTATAAAAATCATAATTATGTTTAACCCCATGATATAACGTTCAATTATATATAATTAAACATATTTTATCGCTATAATGTCTTCAACAGAATAAACCAACTACGTGACACTTACTAATATTTAACAATTCACTTTTCCATTGATTTGAGACCAATACGACAATATTTTGATTATGAGATATTGATCTAAGCATATTATAGTTTAGGGCCCACAATTTGACTCCATGCCAATAATATTGAATACGATGATATATTTTTAAATAAAAATGCAATATTTTGCTTGGTAAAAATGCGATATTAGGAAGAAAAAAATTACTTTAAAATAAATATCATTGTATGTGGAGGAGTAGGAAATGATGATAGGAATACAACTGTCACTTTTTCCTTTCCTCATAATACAATAAAAATAAACATGACACTTTCTACCCAACATACGAAAGCGTATTAAATATGTCAATTTATACACTGCGAAACAATGATTGCAGTTGTTAAAAGCCAAACAGAGAACTTGATATGGACGTAGACGTTGATTCGGACGAGGACGTGGACGATGAAAAATTTGATACGTACGTGGACATTGATACGAATGAGGATGTGGATGGTAAGGATTAAAATTTGTTGTCGAGCCCCGAGCTTTCTAGCGATGAAGTAAGCACACCTTTCGTCGTAATTAAAATTAAATTAAATGAACTACGTTGTGGGGAATCAATCAACTTGTATTTTCATAAAATTTCATATTCAATTTAAAAGTAAGAGCAGCATTTGCGAGAACTTGATATGGACGTAGACATTGATTCGGATGAGGATGTGGCCGATGACAAATTTGATACGTACGTGGACATTGATACGAACGAGGATTTTGATGGTAAGGATTAAAATTTGTTATCAAAGCCCCTAAGCTTTCTAGCGATAAGCACACATTTCATCGTAATTAAAATTAAATTAAACGAACTACGTTGTGGGGAATCATCACTCTGGATTTTCATAAAATTTCATATTCAATTTAAAATTAAGAGCAGTTGCTCGAAATCGTGATTTCAAAAACCACAATACAAAAAACCGGTTAAATGCAACAATCTCTTATTTCCTCCCTTCCTATGTTTTAATCAAAAATACATATCTAAATAAGTGCCAAAAACAACGATCTATCTGCTAGCAAAAAAGATTAATTTTGGCGGCGGCAAAAAATATGAACTTCAACTAAGAGTGCCAATTCCCCCAAATAAACCATCCATATATGTACATCTTACGCCAGGTTTCCAAAATAATGGCAATGAGGAGTATGCAATCGAGTTGTCAACGTCCAATGAGGTTTCACTACATATAAGACTAAGATGAATTTTTGTTGTAGACGAAGTCAATTCCCTTCTTTATATTAATGAGTTTCTTTGCATGTGCATTAAATTTCCTTTATATTACGAGGGATTCCCAAGTTTCCCTCAGAGCCTTCCCATCAAGGATTTGAGCAACAAGTTGAAGAAGGGGGTGAAGACAGAGTTATGGTCCCTACACATCATATTGTGAAATCCTCGACCACCTCGATCAACATGTCTAGAAGCAAGCTCATAATTCTCCTCAACTTTGATAGCCAATTATGAAGGTATAATTTGGAGGATGATTTTGTAACAGCAAAGAGATTCATTTGCAAATGGGACACAAACGCCACACGAAGCATGCTCTTCCAAGAACGGTCGTGAAGAAACTTAAATGTACATTGAGACAATCACGGGCTCCATCGACTCATAGAACATTTTTCTACCAAGGGCAACAATGACTTCACAAAGCTGATCCATGTGTAATGTCTTATGAAGATGTCCACGGTCCAATTGGAGAAGGAGTTTCACAAATTTTTGTTATGTAATAGTGAACCTATCGATCCGGATTAGTAATTGTTGACCAAGATGTTGTTTTATTTGCCCACGAGGACAAAGACTCCATGGCCAACTACTTAACTACTCATGCGAGACGGAGAGAATTTATTTCATCGACGTCCCTATACAACGGATAACCATGTCCGCTTATTTTATTATGCATGTCGAGATAGAGATTGGGCTTTCTAACCGAGACAACACCTTTCGACATAAAAACAAATATTTATATAATGTTGCTTTTCTTTGAATTTTTTTATTGTTTAAATATATATTTTTTGATTAAAGGATAAACATTTTAATTTTTGGGATAAATATTACATCATTTATATTAAATAAGAATTATTGACATTTTTAGATTTAGTATTAAGAATTGGGAGTATTTATTATATCAAATTTATTTTTATTTGGGACATTAATCTTACTCTCATCCCTTTTTGATATGGAGAAATTTTTACATAAATTATTTCTCGTTACAAATAATGGATTTCTTGTAATCATAATTACTTAAATTAAAGAAGGTTCCAATTTAAATAGACATATACTTATCAATTATAATATACCATACATAAAAAAAAAAACATAAATAAATTTGCTCATATCTATATAATATTTGGTGACAAGATGTACGGTTGGAGGCATCGGGCATGCCTTGGCCATTGTATTTAGTGAGCACAAATCTCGAGTAGTGGCGAGCACTCGATCCCTTACATCGATGGATGGCAAGTTGAGGGCAAAGGGCGATGTGGTGGAGTTGGATGTATTATCCGACGAAAGCGTAGAAGAAGCAGTGTGCACTATCGTTGACAAGTACAACCATATTGACATTCTCATCAACAATGTAACTGTGCACTCGTGTCGCCGTCGCCCTCTCGTCAAGTTGCCCTTAAATATTTTACAATCCACCTTGTACTAAGCATGGAGGAGATGAACGGTGACGCAGAGTACCTAAAGGAAAACCCCTTCCACCGGATCAAACTAAAATATTAATATATCGACGATATACGGATGTTAATCTTCACCATCCACGTCCTTATCCAATGTCAGAGGGGGGAGGCCTCAACCCAACTGTGAACGCCTTCGGTGTAATGATACATTTTCATAAATAATTTTATTCTATTTTTACAACGAATATTTTGAATGTAAAGAGGAAACACCTACTTCTAATCAATTGTTCAAAAAAATGGCAATATCTTCTTAATTTCATAAACCAATATTTTTTTAATAATCAAGACTTACAACGTAATAACCTATTGAAAATTTGATAATTCCACAATCCACAACAATTGAAAAAAGAACTTGATTGACTTTTTTAATCTCTCCTAATTTTTTTTCTATATTCATTCATATATTATAGATAAAAAGATGGTCGAGTACCTTTTTTGGAAAAATCTACTTAAATTTTGGTTGTCCATCTACATTAACCTAACAATAGCAGCAAAGAAGCCTATGATAAAAATATTCTGTACACAATTATTTTTGTAAATTGACATATATTGTTCCATGTTGCCATTAAATAATGGCGGTCCCGTAACATTTTGTTTCATTTATATGATCTTGTCAATTCTTTTGTGTGAAACAGTCATAGTTCCAAAACATTATAGCAACTACATAGAGATCATGTAAACTGCTGATAAAATCTCATCTTAAAGGGCTGCAAATCTTGTCCTTCAAATAATCTAAGAGGGCCTTTGTCCCACGCTCTAAAATAGTTCTTCTGATGCTTCTTAATGGATTTCCATTTACTCTCAAACTCTGCAAGCATGAATCCAAAAGTCCCAGCTCTGGTGGAAGCATTCCAATATTGTTATCAGATAAATCAAGCTCTACCAGGCATGTAAAATGCTGGAAGCCCTTTGGAATTCCAGACAGATTGTTCTGGCCTAAATCAAGAATGCAAAGTTTTCTCAAGTTGGTTATATCAGAAGGGACTTCTTGCAAATGCATCCTCCTCAAATATAACTCTTGCAAATGTGGCATATGGGATAATGCAGGAGGCTGTGGCAATGCATTAGCTGAAATTCCACTCAGATCAAGGACCTCAAGATTTGATAATGCTGCAAAAGCACCTTGTGGGACATTGGTAAGGGGATTTCTATCAAGCTTTAAGCACCGAAGCTCGAAAAGAGCTGCAAATACTGCACCAGGCCACTCTTCTATCTTGTTGTCTGATAGAAGTAATGTTTTGATTGAAGTACATTGTGAAAGCTCAGTTGGTAATACTTTGATTTTATTCTTGCAGGCATCCAAAGTAAGTAATTCTCCTGGTTCTAATGCTGCAGGTGGTAGAGTTTCCAATCCTGCCCCACTGATGGATAATTTCAATGAAGACAATGCCTCCTTAACAACCATGTCAATCCGGTCCTTCATCTGTCTGTCGTCTAGTTGTTGAAGTGGGGAGTTACCATCAAGACAATCCAATGTCAAACGTCTTCGGGTGGAGGCTGTTGGTGTGTCTGGGCTGCTCCCCCAGTCTAGTGGTTTAGCCGGGGAATTGCCATGTAAACCCCTCTGGGTGGAGACTGCTGGTGTGTGGGGGCTGCTCCCCATGTCCGGTAGTTTAGCCGGGAAGATGGCATGTAAACCCTTGCGGGTGGAGGAGGTTGATGTGTCTGGGCTGCTCCCCAGTCTAGAGGTTTAGCTGGGGAGATGTCATGTAAACTCCTGTGGGTGGAGGCAGTTGATGTGTCTGGGCTGCTCCCCCAGTCTAGAGGTTTAGCCGGGAGATGTCATGTAAACCCCTGCGGGTGGAGGCGGTTGATGTGTCTGGGCTGCTCCCCAGTCTAGAGGCTTAACCAGGGAGACGCCATGCAAACCCATTTGAGTGGAAAAGCCTTGTGTGCTTGGGCTGCTCCCCCATTCCAGTAGTTTTTCTGGGGAGCTTCCTTGCAAACCCTTGCAGGTGGAAAGCCCTGATGTGACTGGGCTGCTTCCCCTGTTTATTGGTTTAGAAAGGGAGCAGCTATACAAACCCTTGTGATTGGACGGACTTTGTGTATTTGAGCTGCACCCCCAGTCCAGTAGTTTAGCTGGGGCACTTCCATACAAACACTTTTGAGTGGAAAGCTCTGATGTCACTGGGCTGCTTCCCGATCCCGTGGTTTAGCTGAGGAGCTGCCATGGAAACCCTTGCAAGTGCAGGCACTTTGTGTGTCTGGGCCACCCCCAATTCTAATGGTTTAAGTGGGGAGCTGCCATGCAAACCCATACATGTGGAGGGGCCTTGTGTGTTTGGGCTACTCCCCCAGCTAGTAGTTTAGCTGGGGATATGCCATGCAAACCATTGCATATGGAAGACTCTTTTTGTTTGGGCTGCTCCTGCAGTCTAGAGGTTTAGTTAGGGATATGCCATGCAAACCCTTATGGATGGAAGGCTCTTTTGTGTTGGGGCTCCCCGGTCTGGAGGTTTAGTTGGGGATATTCCATGTAAACTCGTATGGATGTGAAGCTCTTTTGTGTCTGGGCTGCTCTCCCAGTGTAGCAATTTAGTTGATGTGCTGTCACGCAAACCCCTATGGGTGGAAATCTCTTTTGTGTTCAGGCTGCTCCCGGTCTAATGGTTTAGACGGGGACATGTCATGCAAACCCCTCACGGATTGAAAACTCTTTTGTGTTTGGGCTGCTCCCGATCTATCGGTTTAGTTGGAGATATGCCATGCAAAACCCTTGGGGGTGGTAAGCTCTTTTGTGTCCGGACTGCTTCCCCAATCTAACGGTCTGGCAGTCGTACTCCCATGCAAACCTCTGCTAGTGGAAAACTCTAGTGTCTGCGAGTTATTGGCCTCTTCAACAGGGAATGTATCCTCTTCATCTATAAACATTCCATTACGAAGATACCCTAGCAAATCCTCTGTAGAATCCCTAAACAACTTAATCCATTCCCCTCTCATAGGATTCCCAAGCAACAGAAGCTTCTTCAAGGTAGTCATGTTGCCAAGCTGTGTGGGCAACCTTGTAAGACGGTTACCTGACAAATCCAAGATAGAAAGTTGCATCTTGCATGCCGCCTCTGGAAACTTTTGTAGCAGATTACAACGGAGGTCAAGTGTCTTCAGTGATGAAAGAGCTCCAAACTCTGCAGGAATCGAACACAACTGGTTATGTCCTAAGAAAAGCTCCAGAAGCGAAGAGCATCCACCAAATGATGAGGGAATGGCCTTAATTTGGTTTTGATGGACATCAAGACGGACAAGCCTCTCAAGATTTCCAACAGATGCAGGTATCTCCCCAAGAATGTTGTTAGCAGCATTTATCTCCTAAGCATAGTACATGAGCTCAGCAAAAGGTCAGGGATTTTTGTGATCTTATTACCCTCCATATCCAAATTCCTCAATTTGGAACAATGAATGAGTTCATCTGGTAAAGCTGTTAAATGATTGTTTGACAGCTTAAGTTCTACAAGCTCTCTACATTTCCCAATACTGCTTGGAAGTGATCTTAGTTGATTGTTTCCACAATTCAGTAAAACCAATGAATTTAAAGACCCAATCTCTTGAGGAATTTCATCCAATGAGTTGTAAGACACATCCAATGATTTGAGCATTTTAAGGTTGCCAATTGCAGCAGGAAGATGAGAAAGTTGGTTATGGCTGATGTTCAAGACTGTGAGACAGGAGAGATGATCAAGATGTTCTGAAAGTATGTGGATGTTGTTGTGAGCCAGTATGAGTTTACTCAAATCCATAGCCTCCCACCATTTCTCTTCTTCTCCAAGTGAATCTAAATAGTTGTAAACCTCCTGTGGCACTTCATTAAGCTCGCAGTTTGAAAGATTGAGAGAGCCTGTGGCCCTGGCACCCTTCATCAAACTATTCATGCACTTATTCTGCAACATGATTTGATTTAATTGAAAAAATGGGTAACTGTTTACAGTGATTCAAATGAATATGGAGTAAGAAAAACAAGGAAAAATATTATAAATAGATGTTTGAAACATAAGTTGGTCGATCAGTCGTGTCCCTAAAGTATTGTTAGAAATAAATAGTTTGTTTTTCCCTTTATAAATTAGCTAACGGAAAATTAACTTGCTTAAATAAGTAGTAAACTATTTCTCGACCAGCCTAAAAAATTGGAAAAGTTGAGAATCAATAATGTAAGAAAGAGCTTGCACTTAAGAACATCACTAAAACATTACAATCCTTTTAAATGACTACTTAATCTGGAAAAGTTCGCTTATCAATTTCAAACTTTTTCATTTGCACTTTAATCTTCTTCATTTGCTATATAAAATAAGTTGGAAGCAGGAGATTTTTGGAGTAACTAGGAAAGCATGTGTATCTGTAAAACCTTGTTAGTGTAAAGTTTTTAAATTGCAACTTCTAATGGAATATAGTTATAGAAACAATAATGTGATTGGTTTTCCACAAATGATTGATAATCAATTGTTCAAAGGACTAACAATCATATTATGAGAAGTACTATGACCTAAAATAGCTTGTTTCCAAGACAATGGTTGCTCAAAGATAATAGAAAGATCTTTTTAAACAGTAGCCCAAGAGTTCTTAGAAAATTCATATCTCCAAAACACGAGTACTAGTTATTAGGTGTTTGCAAACCAGACAAGAGGATTGGTTGCAAGGAACCAAATGTTATCACCAATAGGTAACTTGTGGAAGAGAAACTTTCAAGTAGAGGTTTGAGCTCTCAGTTTTGGATTTCCAATGGCTACCCCAATGTGCTTCCATTTAGATTCAATGAGTTTGTCTTTCCAATTTGAATTGAGCCTCTTTTCCAAAAGAAGCTCTAACAAGAGTTTCTAATAAACACATTTGAGTGCATGGTCTACCCTATTGCTATTAGGCCATCTCTACTCCTTCACAAAATTGCATTGAATAATAGTGAACATTTCAGCAAGAAGGGAGTTATCCACTAGTTGAGTTATATCATTTAAAATAGACGTTTGTGCTTTTTAGCAAAAAAGAAACTTTAGAAGAGACCAACATTTCCATTGGAATTGGGGCATGTTCCAAAGGTTTGGAAACTAATGCGTGCCTTTTTTTTTTAGGTGTTTTCATTTCAATATAAGGTACAAATCTAGGTGAAGCTCATCAATCTAGACATCTTCATTCCACCAAATGGAGGGGGAAAGCTAAGCCCATGTCAAAGGGAGATACCATTCCATTCCAACAACTTGGAAATTTCTCTTCACGCTTTCCACATACTACTAAGAGGGTAAGAGTTAGCAAGTTTTGAGTATTTACCCTGCGACAACTTGTCGTTCATATGTACTTCCCAACATTTCCCTTTGGTAGTGGCCAAGGATATCTTATGTTGAACAAACATTTTCCAAGGTTCAAAAGCTGTGAATAGCATGAATGATCCATTCGTAAATTAGACATTTGACTTGTTTGTGGATCCATGATCTATTAAAGCCTCCTATGTTCTTGGGTTGAATACATTGTTTCCAAGAGACACATTGCATGCCTTCGCTACTATTCCATTCGGTCTAAATAAATTTTCTAATAAGTCTTATCAATTTTTTTAGCATGTTCGGAAGGCAACTATCATAAGGAGTAGTAAATGTGAGTTGCTCTAAAGACTTTGTTGGCAAATTGAATAATTTCATAAAAGGAGAGGAATTTGGATCCCCAAATCAAGATTTTTATAGAACCTATTTAAGAATCAACATTGCATGTCACCTGACAGAGTTTAAAGGGAATACCCAAATATCTAGTGATTTATCCATGCTAATTTTTTCCATTCAAAAGGAATCGGATGGGGAGAGGGAGCATGATTTGTGCACAACCTACCTCATAAAGCAACTCCTAGCGATAAAAAGACTCCTCCCTTCTCTTGATATCTTTAGGTTCTCCTCATTTTCAGCATCTTGTGGCATGCACATAGAGTCGTGGCATTTCACAACATTAGCACAACCCTTTATAACATACCACTCAACTCTCACTTGCCTTGCAAATTTCCCAACACTTGGTGCCTTTCGTGGAGTGTCTGGTAGCTTGGTGTGTTTCCCCATGTAGCCTTACGCACTTCACACACCTACTTCACAAATCTCGTAACTTTAGCAACCTTGTGGTAGTAAAAAGCAACACTCATTGGTTATGCATTCTTACACTCCTCACATCACAACTCTCATAACTCTTGAAGTATTATGTCATCTCCTTCGCATTATTCAAAACTTATGTAATGTCATGTGTAGTATTCAAGCAATGTTTGACTTGTATGTTAGATAGGATACAAGAAAGCAATGCATTCAAGAAATGACATACACCTCTTGCACACATTCACAAAAAGTGCTCAATTACAAAATCATTCTCTCAAGCACATCAACCAACACTAAGTCTGCGCATACATCATATATAGTTGTCTGGGCCATTTCAAGTAAAGTTATATCCTATACCAAATATTATTGCCAAGTGTTAGAGGTCATGTTGGGTTCTTCATTGCCAAAACACATTGTTATGCACATCTTGCACACATTCACCAGGTGGGAAATCACAAGGGTTTGATGCCTCTTGAAGTAATGATGTGTAGGCATTGTGGAGGCAAGTCAACCCAATTAGACTAACCCTTTTAGGTATGTAGAGAGGGTAGATAATGTTTGAAGAAGGAGAATCCCTAATCTATTGCACATTCGCAATCATGAAACTACAAACATAAAAGGTGAAGCTATAGACATATAGAAGATTATAGAGTCGTAGGCGAGATTTAGCCAAACCCTACCTAGGTCAAATTCATCCATACAAGACAAATTCTTCAAGGTGAATTTTCTATAGACAAGCAACTTTTTCCTCCTCTCGGATTTAGACTCCTGAATTTTTAGGACATCTCAACAACACTCCGCATAACCTTTTTTGAACATTTCCATATCATTGTCACTTTGTTTCACTATCAAATCAATGCAATCTCTTCTAAACCTAACCCACACTTCCTTATGTAGATTTCAATAGCTTGTATGAGATCATAAGAATTACAATACATGTCATTCAAATCTTTGATTTATTAGTATTTACTATATTTTGATTCTAATGCATATTTACACATACTTACAATTAATCACGAGTAGATTAAACCTGTTTTTATATTACACTTTGGTGACCCGCTTATTTTTAAATTACACACATCCTAAGGACTCATAACTCGCCCCTAGGTTTCAAGCTTCTAATATTTTGATCAATTTCATGCCTCTTTTAGGGTTTCTACAAAACCCTAATTTGTTTTCAGATCGAAAAACTCTATTAATGACCGCTAATTATTCTCCACATTTTGTTCGCTCTCAAATTGAATCCGAGACATTACTTGTCTTTACATGTAGAGAGTGAGCTCTTAGAAAGCATCGCATCCCTCCATCCCACACATTGCATTCTACAAGATCACCACATATTAATCACATATGCATAGTCAACCATACTACTAAACCTTAGGTGGTTGTAGTCACCACCCAACATGGTAGACCTTGTAGCAACCCTCTTTCCAATGGGGGTGATTGCACAAAGACGTGGCTCACTTTTTTATATTTTAAGTGATTTTAAGCCAGGTGTACCTTGATTACAGAGGTTAGACCGTAACATAATAGAGGTAGTGTTACGGTTGCAAGGGTTACGACTGTAACACTTGCAGTCATAAGAGTTATTACCGTAACACTTATGGTCATAAGAGCTACGGCCTTAGCTTTTGCTTATATAATTAAAAACAAAATGCATATGAATTGTATCTCATAAATGTTTTCATTGGGATTCGATTGGCAATTGTTGTTGGGCATTGGGTGGCAATTGGCATTGAGTATTTGGTAAGGTATACAAAGCCAGTTTATAGAGTTTATGCAAAACTAGTTTTTTCCATGTATATTTTGTAAGTTATGACATTAAATATATGATGGATAAAGTGTCTCCTTTTGTGCATCGTTAAATGAAAATGTTCTCCTCTTTATGGCATTATTAACAGAACTATATCTCCTATTTTTACATTAGGCATTGGGTGAGGTATACAAAGGCAGTTTATGCAGTTATAATTTTTGTATAGTGAACTCTATCTCTCTTTCTTGTTGAATGAACTTTGTCTCCTCACTTTGCATTATTGAGTGAACTACGTCTCCTCTCTCTATAAAATTTATTCATTATTATATGAGAATGTCAATGTTTATAGTTTTAAGTTTTAAGTTTATAAAAATAAGGTTCTCCAATTTAAATTTCGTGTTTTGTTGAACAAATTTTGATGTGGGCACATGTTAACTAACATACGGTCGATACTTATATCTTATATGTATAAATAAGCTTTATTTCTTTGTATTGTCAATTAAATTTTATTTCTTTGTGTGATTAAATGAACTTTATCTTTATGAATGATTAAATGAATTGTCTCTCTATACAATTAAATGAACTTTGTCTTTCTCTCTCTATATGATTAAATGAACATTGTCTCGACCTATATAGTTAAATGAATTATATCTCTCTTCATGGTTAAATGGACTTTGTCTCTATACATGTTTAAATGAATTTTGTCTATATGTGTGATTAAATGAACTTTGTCTCTATGCATGGTTAAATGAACTATCTATACATGTATGGTTAAATGAACTATGTCTCTATGCATGGTTAAATGAAATTTGTTACTCTACATTAAACGTTGGCCATTGTTGGCATTGGGTTGTGTAGGCACCTTTGGTAGTATTGGAATTGGTGATGGGCTTAAGGTATGCAAAGCCCCGTATGCAATTTATGCATTATTTTTCTCTGCATGGGTGAATGAATTGTGTCTCTTTATATTTGTGTATAAATTTAACCCTTATTGGCTAGGTGGTATGAAGTTACTTATCATTCGAGATATAGCTTATTTTCAACTACACTATGAATTTTTGAAAAACATGTTTTGTTTATTTATTTTCAACCTTTAATAATTAACAAGTGTGCAAGTAAGTGTGTGTGTGTGTGTGTGTGTGTGTGCGAGTGTGCATGTGCGTGTGCGTGTGTGTGTGTGTGTGTGTGTGTGTGTGTGTGTGTGTGTGTGTGTGTGTGTGTGTGTGTGTGTTTCTGTTGTGGAAGTTTTATTTTGACCATGCGAGAGAGAAAACTCATTCAATCATGTAGAGAGACGCAACTCATTTAGCCTTCCATTGAACACATATTTCATTTACTTATGCAAGTAGACACAAAGCTCACTTAACCATACGGTGGAGAGAAATTCCATTAACCATGTAGATGAGATTTGATAAATTCAATGGTGTTTGTTTTGATTTTGGGTTTTGCACACTTTTCCTAAGGTGGTTGCATACTTTTCATAAGTGAGATTTGCATACCGAGATACCTACCTAAGTGGGTTTTATAACTTGGGTATATGGATCGGTGATGTGAAGGTGTAATGTGGAAGAAACCTTTGTACTTGGAAGCAAGAAAAAAATTTCACCTAAAGCAACTTGTATTTTTTTCAAGTTGTATTGGGATGGTTTTTGGCTCTAGTTGTCATACTAATATGTAGATGCGAGATAATGAAGAGGTCATAAATTCTATTTCAAAATAAGCATATATGTTGACATTATATAGTTCAGCTACTTTGAATATTCTACATAAGTGTAACACAACAAAGGAGACATTAGATACTTTTATTTAACATAGATATAATTGAATCTTAAGAACATTTGTCAAAGCATATAACTATGTCCAATTTTTGGGATTTTTGCATCAAAAACAAATATATCCAAAAAAACATAATTCATTATTTTTAATAAGACATATTTTGTTTGGGTACAAATAATACTAAAAAGTGGGACATGGTTATATACCATATACATTGGGGTTCCTCATTAGATTACTTTAAGATCCTTTTATATACATAGTCTAACATTCAACTCGGGATGTGTTAGGATATCTTATGAGGGGAAAATATCATCCACAAATCCTAGCTCATTGTACCAAACAAGGCACTTAATGCCCTTTTAACCGAGTTGGACAAATATCCTAGTATGTCCCCAATGAGCTTGTATGATACTATTATTATTTTTAACAATTGAACAAAGTTTGAAACTTTTAATTGTTATTATAATAAATCAAATTTACAAATAGAAGTAATAATTATATAGGATTTTAAGTATGTCTATATCATTAATCGACTAATATGTCGGGAGTGTTAATCTATGCGGCCTAAACATGATAAAATATAAGGTCTCTACACATAGAAATTAGACTTGATTATGATGGCTAAAAATTAAACATAACATCAACTTCTTGTGAATTAGGATACAAATCAGTAGATAATTCAAAGATACAATAGCTAGAGTAAATGAATTTGAGAGTTACTACCATCATTAGATTTGTACTAGTATCCACTAGATTTTCTTAGTACAAATTTCCTAGATTTCCCCTTGATTGTTTATTCTTTCTCATAACTTTGTTTTATCTCCATTTCCTTTTTATTGTTCTTTTTATCTTTATTTCCCTTTTTATTGTTCCTTTTATCTTTATTTCCCTTTTTATTCCTCCTATTTCATTTCTTATATTACAAATCAAGGGGTTACATGAAATGATAGTGCATGGTAGGCTATGAGAACACATTTTGATCTAATTTGAAGTGCATCTTGAAAGATGGTTATTCTTTGCACATAGGAACGGATTGTCAAATTGAAGTCTAATTGGCAGGACCTTCATTTTACATATAATCCATGTGGCTTAGCATTACTCAAAACTCTCTTCCTGTCCATAATTTGGGGATATGGAAAATTTCTCCCTTTGTGTAGATAAGGTTTAGGACAACACTAGAAAAGAATAATTTCAAAGGTATGAAAAGATTTTTTTATCTCTATATTATCAAAGCACATTCAAGATTTTTTAAAATAGGTTCATATTCCTTGTAAAAATATGCATTTGTCTCTTTGATCCTTTAAGTAACTTGTTTTAGGATGCAAATTTTTGGTATTCTAAAGTTAGGGTTCTCCTTCATAAGTTGAATATTGATATAGAAAAATTCCCTCTTATTAGGGTTTATATTAGTGTTTTCCTAAGATGTAAAGAATTTTTATTTGGTACTTTAATATTTTATGCAACTTGCCAAATAATAATAAAAATCTTTTTGACATTTTGAAAGTATGGCTTTCATTCGTAAGTTAAATATTGATATATTGGGGTTTTTATTAGTGTTCCTCAACATAGTAAATAAGGAGAAAACAATAATACAAATATATTCATGAAAAGATTGTAGAATATTATTTAAAATATACATGGATAAATCCGAGAAGAGCCTTTGACAATGAAACTTATTTATAATTTTTATTTGATTTATGTTCCCGTGAGAACCAAAATTGAGTTTTGAGTACTTGAGGCACAAATCTTCGGACATTTAACTATAAATTAATAGTCATTATTGAAAATTGTGAACAAAATAAAATATTGGGAAGACAAATAAATGACTAAATCATACCTTGACATTTGGGAAGAGAAATTTGCAAGTGGTGCTAACAACTTGTTACAAACACATTGCATTGTTCATATGTGTCATACTTACACCGTAACACTTACATCCATAAGTTCCTACTGGCACCTATGTGGCAATTAATATAAACCCTAAAATACTCTTTGAATAAGTGTTTACATGTATGAGCTACATCATCTCTTTGATAATAGGACTTATGAAAATTTTACAAAAATTATAGAATATGGGTTTCGTAACCCTAATTTCACTATACATATCAATATGTTTTTTAATCTTTACAATAAATTTTTTCAATTTTCAATGAATTTAAGGTTGTTTTTAATTTATACACCTATTTCAAGTAAACACATTAAGAAATATAAATATAAATAATTGAAATTTTGAAAAAAAAATACGAGAATGCTAGAAAAGGTCACCTTGATATAACCATATATTTTATTCCAATCAAAAATTTTAAAACTTGAGATATTGAGTGTGCCACAACATTATTTTAAAATAGATATAAACTATGCTTATAGTATTAATAAAAAGTAATATTTATCTCGAAAATTATGTTAGCTAAAACCTTTGTATATAGTAATTATGCATTGTTACTTAGGAAATAGTTTTTACTTAGGTAATTTGTTATTTTTTTGTTATATAGTTATGTTGTTATAACCATTATTATTTGTATTGGGAATAGTATTCACGGATGTTTTTTTCACAACACGTAGGTTTGTCCAACTGTCTGCAATTGCTTACAAGTTTGTATGTGGCTATGCAATACTTATATATTGCATCCCTACCATTTATTTATAATCGATTATTTCCAACTCAATAATATTGTCAAGTGTCCTCCATATTTTCTCACAGCATTTGATATTAGAGCTAGTAAGGAGCTTGTATACAAGCGGGAGTTGTAGGAGGACATCATAATTGAGAGATAGGTAATGGAGAATAAATCTGCATTTCTAGAGAGCATATAAAGCCTTCTGACCTTCTAAACCCCACCCGTGTCCCCACACTCTACATACATTTTCAGCAAAAATAATTGTAAAAAATTTATCATTGGGCAAGGAGGAGTAACCCAGACGCCTTCTTCTTGCACCAAGGATCGTTACTAGAAAAATATGATTCAAAAAAGAAAACCATCATTTTTCCCAATAGGGGTTTCTCCACTAAATTTAGTGGTTGAGTTAGCTACTGAGTAACTCTATCGGCTCTGCTGAAATTTCTGCCATGTTTAGCACTCGTGATGTGCAAAAATTGGGTGAGCTACATGGTTGTATCGAGTTGGGGCGTATGTGTTTTTTCCTCATTGAAGTTAAGGCGAGTTAGACCTCCCCATTGAGTTGATTAAAAGGGCATCAAGCTAATTGAGAAGAGTTGCATTATGAATCGAAATTTGAAACCAAGTTGATCCATCGGGCGAGTTGGCAAGCGATGGGACCAACCACCGAGTTGGGTCACCAAGTTCCTAGGTGAGTTCTTAACACTTGGCGAGTTAAAGGCGAGGTAAGCAACCAAACTTTACACTAAATATTGACGAGTTGGTTGTTTTTCCACCGAGCGAGTTGAGAATTGGTTGAGTTGAGGATTCACCACTTCCCTGTGTGCGGCCAAGTTAGATTGAGCTTTATACTGAGTTGTGTGTTGGAGCTGAGAAACACATCGACCTCCTGCCAAGTCAAAACCCTGCAACATGTGGTGAGCTGGTCATCATCCTCCAACACTGTCAAGTCATTGCCCACTAATAAGTTGTATTAGGTTGTGCATTGAACCTTGTCTATGGAGATCGAGTGAGAAACCCCTTGTAAGAAAATAGCATTGACCAACACCCTGTCAAGAAAGTTGTGTAAGACCTCCCACCTGTGACCCTCCATAGAAAACAATAAACGACGACAAAAAAACAAGAAAATACAAAGAAAAGAAGATCTAGTTTCTTAGCAAAACCTAAAACCCCCCCTCTCTCGTGTTGTCCACATGGCCCTCTTACTTGCTTCCATATAGACCCATGTCCATTCACCACATCATTTGAAAGGTTAGCTTTTTTGAATCTTCTCTAAATACAATTTCCTTTTAAGTTGGTTAGATGTAAGGTTTAGGTAAGGGTAGGTCATGAGGTTGAACCTCCCCCCGCCTTTTAGATTTTGAAACTTGGTGGCGTTTTTAGTGGAATTGCCAACTATAATGGGGAAAATTTTCACTAAACCCCTTAGCGACCTCAAACCCCCACCCCCTCCTCCTAAATTTAGAGACAAAAACACTATTTTTGGGGAAAAAACAATTCTCCCACATAGCTTAAAAATTGATTCTAAGCAACTTTTGTAAAAGGAGGGGTGCCCAAAGGGTTATTTTCAGCTATCTTTCAACAAATTTTTACGGTGTTTGCATTTTAAGCCATGTTTAGCTCTGAAAGCCACTAGGGCCCCAAAAAAAATTAAAAAAATCATACCATCCAATTTTTCTACACAAATGGATGTAATATTATATTTTTAGTGTATTATTGCATTATTTTGTGCTAACATGACCTCTAGTTTCAAAGCAGTCTAACCAACCACTATGGAAAATAATGCTCTGAAATTCTTTTTGTCTAACTCATAGCTTCTCCATAGTGATTACTACGCTGTGTGGAAGACCAAAATTTGAACTCAACTCGAGTTTGAATAAATTTGGTCGATTGTAAATGCTTCAATAACCATATCAGTAGATGATGCAACCCAACAGCGATAGTTTGATAGGGCCAAGTTGATAATCTTGTTTGTAGCATCTGATAACATGCAACCCCACATTTGAGATGCCAAAAAAGCTAAAGAAGCATGGGAAAAGCTAAGCACATTATATGAGGCCTGAAACAAGAACACGATATTGAATTTTCAAGTCAGTTTCTTACACTAAAATTCAATTTGAATGAGAAAGTGGAGGCTTTCTTGTAGAGAGTTGCAGTATTGAGGGCTTCACTTCTAGCCCTGAGAGAGGAGGTTTTGATATAGTTATCGTGCCCATTGTTTTGAGAGAACTTCCTCCCTCTTACCATATTTTTGTGACAAAAATTAACTTGTTAGATCATACAATCATTTTTGAGAAGTTGGTGAATTTGTTACAACAAGAAGAGGTAATTTAAAACAAAGATGAAGAAGAAGAGCATGCACTATCTTCTCATCAGAAAGGGAAGGAAAAGCACAATCTTCCCAAAAGTCCCAAAAATAGCATCAGCAAGGGGACAAGAAAAATAAGAAATGTCTTATCTATAAAAGAGGACATGAGTTGAAATATTGTTGGTATAATATGTACAAGAAAGGTTCATCAAGAAATTTCAGACCTCAAAATCAGCAATCACAATAGGGACAGTCACACTACAAGTAAGGGAAGAAGAAGGGGAATTAGAGAAAGAAACCCCATCAATAAGGAAATGTAGCTAAGCAAGAATACCATTTAGATGATGAGGACTTCTTGTACACTTCCCATTCCAGTGAACCATCCACATCATCTAGTGTAATCTGGTACGTTGATTTGGGAGCCACTCGACACATGACCAAACATAGAGACTGGTTCACCACTATACAAGACACACCCTCCAAAAATCATGTTTCATTAGGGGATGACTCTTCCTACACATTCCAAGGTATTGGAAACATCACTCTTCCTCTTGGTTCATAAAATTGTAGGTTATCATATGTCTTATATGTCCTTGGTTTGATGAAGAACTTACTATCAGTTAGTCATCTTCTAGATCATAATCTGAAGATTGATTTTGTTCATCATTCTAGTAAGAAAGTGTGTTTGATTTGAGACAAATATAGAGGCTCGAAAATTATTACAAAATCCTCAAATGTGGGATGGATGTTCCAGCTTGATTTTTTCCATAGGGATGATCAGGCACTAGTGGCTAAGAATACTTCTTTTGCATAGTTGTGGCATCGAAGACTTGGTCACATCAATTTTGGATATATCGATACAATTCATCAGTATAATATGGTGAGTGTAATGAAATTACTAGTATAATTCAGATTATGAGCAGCAATATAACACCAAATAACACAATATTTCAGAATAATGATCTCAATATGCAATTGTAATAGCTTCGCCACTTCGAGGGGGCAACCTCCAAACCATATAATAAGACTCAAATGCTCCAATGATGATGAACTACTACCTATAATCCCCTATATATACTATTCATATGTTATGGCCATCACCAAGGCCGACCTACTAAGCATAAGAAAGTATAAATGATGATATGGTAAGCCACAAGTCGGCTACTCATATCCTAATACAAGCAATAGGCTAAGGGCGTAGCAGTAAGAGGATTTTCATCTCTCAAAAAGGATATAGAAAAGTGTCCTAATTGCCTTGTAGGAAAACAACACAGAGCTTCATTCCAGAAGAGTACTTATCGAGCTCTAGGTAAGCTTGATTTGGTTCATACCAATCTTTTTGATCTGATACAACCTAGTCATTACGAATTTCATTATTTCATGTTTTTTATTAATGATTATTCAAGAAAAAAATGCATTTTTTGTATTCGTAAAAATATTTAAGCTTTTGAGAACTTTAAGAAGTTCAAAGTGGTTGTTGAGAACATTACTAGTTGCAAAATCATATCTCTCTGTTTAGATCGAGGGGGGAATTCACCGGTACTAAGTTTAAATCCTATATAGAAACTCATGGGATTCATCAATAGATGTCTCCTCCACATACACTGTAGAAAAATGGTGTTGTTGAGAGAAGGAACCATAGTATAATGAATATGGTGTGTCGTATGATCAATGATGTTGGACTCATGAAGACATTATGGGATGAAGCAATGAAGACTTTAGTAATTTGATGAATAGATTGCCCAAAGTTTCTCTTTATGGAGAAACACCACATGATGCATGGTCGAATCGAAATAATCCATTGCACACCTCATAGTATTCGGGTGCAAATCTAACACGCACATACCCAAGTAGAAAATAAATAAGTTGGACATGAAATATGAGAAACTAATCTTCATTGGCTGCAATGAAGAGGCTCTTGGGTATAGATTGATGGATCTAAAGACCAAGAAATTCTACACCAGCAGAGATATGTTGATGTCTTTAAGAAGAAATAAGTTGAAGCTCCTTCCACAAACTTGTTGGGGTTAATCACACCGATTACACGGATATATATTAGATCTAAGCATACAAGCAATAAATATGAAAATAAACCAGAAGAAACAATACACAAGATATAATGTGGTTCACCTAGTGTGGGCTACATCCACCAAGAAATAGCCAATATATTATTCAAAGTTTCACAGAGGATATACAATGAAGATCTATAATCTTTCACACCTCTCCTGGATGTACAGTACTTTCTTCCTCACAAGCTTCTCTTTTTCTCTCTCCAAGAATTCCTTCTTACAATTCTTCTAATTCTTACTTCTAACCCTAGCTTTCTAGCTTATATAAGCATATACAAACTTAGGGCACTTTAGCTATGCAATTACAACCATTAGATCACCTTTATATCAAAGGTTAGATCTAATTCCCATGACTTAATAAAAGTAATCACGTACATTGACTAACCGATGTCGGTCCCGGGTGACCAACACCGGTTTCGTGTGTATTCCAACAAGTTAATAATCACAATGGTCATATTCACATCTCAAGTAACCATGCTCATTCATAAAACTATCAAACCTCGTGTACCATTTCCTTAGAGCTTGCTTGAGCCCATATAGGCTCTTTTTCAACTGCACACTAATTTATCCTTACCCTTGACTTCATACCCAAGTGGTTATTGCATATAAATCTCTTCATCCAAATCACCATGAAGAAAATTCATCTTCACATCTAATTTCTCTAAATGCAAATCATGTATTGCAACTAAACTCAATACAGTACGAATAGAAGTCATTTTTACAACAGGAGAAAATATTTCACCAAAGTCAATACCTATTTTCTGTGAAAATCCCTTTACTAAAAGTCTTTCTTTGTACCTTTTCATCCACCATCTTCTTCCTTGATCCACCGTAAACCCACTTGTTCTACAATGTCCTTTTACTGTTGGTAACTTAACCAAATCCTAAGTCTAGTTTTTTTCTAAGGATTCCATCTCCTCATCCATGCCATGCTCCCATTGGACGTGGGTCTCATCCTACATTACTTCTTCAAAACTCTCTGGTTCACCATTATCAGTCAATAATAAATAAAATAGAGAAGGTGTAAATCTTTCTGGAGGTTTACTTACCCTTTTTGACCTTCTCACAGGAGTTTGGGGTACCGGAGGCTCATTTTGGACCTCCTAGACATTTGTATCCAAATCATCGCGTGACCGATGATGGTCACTGCCGCAACCGACATCATTACGCTAACCGATGTCGGTTTGGTTCTTTTGTAACCGATATCGATTTGCTTTGATTGATGTAGGTCAGTCAGGTCAAGTGACACAGTTACTATGTAACCCTGTTGATATTACTTTTAAATCTAAGAGTTCATTTTCATTCATAAACTTCTCAACCGATTCATCATTGGGTACCAAAAATTGATCCCTGTATATTCTCTTTTCATTGCATTCAATATCACGACTCCTAATAATTTTATAATTCTCTAAATCCCAAAAACGGAATCCGAAATCACCAAATCCATAACCAATGAAAGTGTATCTCTTAGATTTTGCATCCAACATTTTCCTATTTTCATTATCAATATGCAAAAAAAACAACCAAAAACTTTAAGAAAAGAAATATCTACCTCTTTTCCGATCCAAGCTTCCTCTAGTATTCCTCCATCTAGTGAACTTTAAGGCCCACAATTAATCAAATCAATTATTGTATCAATTACTTCGCCAAAAGCGCAAATACAATCTAGAATGTATTCTCATACTTCTAGCACGTTCCATGATTGTCATGTTCATTCTTTCTATAACACCATTCTCCTATGGAGTTCTTGGAACTGTTCTATCTCTACGTATCCCATCCATTAAACAATAATCATTGAAATCTTTGCTATAGTATTCACCACCATTTTCAAATTTAAGGCACTTTAACTTTGAATTTGATTCATTCTCAATAAGGGCTTTCCATCTTTTAAAAATCTCAAAAACATTAGATTTACATTTAATATAATAATCTCATACCTTTCTTGTAGCATCATCAATGAAAGTAACATAATACTAGGATACTCCATGAGAAGCTACCTGAGTTGGTCCCCACACATCTGAGTGTATAAGCTCCAATTTCTTATCCTTCTTAGTTGCCCCAACTTTGAGAATCTCACTCTCTTTTACTTTCCAAAGACACAATGCTCACAAAAATTAAGATCTAAATCTTTCAAATCGATAACTTACCCTTAGCCTTTAATATTTTCATTCCTTTTTTACTCATATGGCCCAACCTGATTATGCCATACATGCATCGAATATGAAGTAGATAATGCGTAAAAGGAATCAGTAACATAGGTAGATAAATATAATGTTCTTACCTTCTTACCTCTTGTCATAACAAAATCACCCTTGGTGAATTTCCAGCGCTTTGTTGTGAATGTTACCATGCGGCAGATTCACCTAGTTGCCTGTAGAAATAAGATTCCTCTTGAGGCTTGACACATGTCTCACATCTTTCAATACCCAAGTATTTCCATTCTGTAATTTTAGATGAACTTCCACTTTACCATTAATATTGCAAGGTTTATCATCACCCAAATAAACATGTCCAAAATTTCCCTAGACATAATTTCTGAAATAACCCTTATTAGGAGTTGCATGTAAAGAAGCTTCTAAATCTAAAACCCATGATTCAATTATATTATCTAAAGAAAGAATAAGAGCATCTTACATTACCTCTGTTGCAACAAGATTTACTTCTTTACCTTTGTCTGGTTGTTGGTTCTCTTTATCCTTTGACCAATAATATTTCTTTGCATGTCCTTTCTTTCCACATTTCCAACAAGTAATTCCCTTACCTCTAGATTTATATATGTTATCCCTTGACTTTGATTTCTCATTACTCTTACTCTTGGATCTCTCCTTCTGCCTGCCCTGTGCTTTCTACATTCAAAACATTCCTAGATAATGATTCCTATGTACTATTTCTATGAATTTCTTCATTCAAGATTATACTAACCACATCATCAAAATTCAAAATATTATTAGCAAATGTTGTATTACTAATAGTCATTACCAAGTTATCCCAACTATCAAGCAAAGAACATAAGAATAAAAGTGTTTTCACTTTATCATCAAATGGAATATCAACCGATTTTAACTGATTTACAATATTTTGAAAATCATTCAAATGACTAGATGTAGATCCACCTTCATGCATATTAGAACTAAATAGTTTCTTCATCAAATAAACTTTATTTGAAGCACTAGGTTTTTCATATAAATTAGCAAGAGATTTCATTAACCCTACCATAGAAGTCGCTTATGTAATATTGGAAGCCATGGATGCTGTCAGACTCAATATTATAGATCCCAAAGCCTTTCTGTCAAGAATCTTCCATTCTTCATCAGTCATCTTCGTAGGTCTAGACTTCTCATCCAACGGTAAATACAAATCTCTTTGATACAGATAATCCTTAATCTGCATCTTTCATAATTGATAATTTCAGCCGTCAAACTTCTGTACTTTGTATTTGTTTTATTCTACCATTGTTGTAGCTCCCACTCAATCAAAAAACCCTCTGTGAGTAAATATGTCAACACACAAAACCCTCAAACAAATCTCTAATACTAGTTGTTGGGGTTAGCACAAGGTTGTACAGATAATATATCATATCTAAACATACATGTAATGAAAGCGAATATTCTACTAGAAGAATTATACAAAACAAGAGATATAAATCAACACTAGATTTAACATGGTTCACCCAGTGTGGGCTACATCCACCAAGAAACAAGCCAATCTATTATCCAAAGCTTTGACAAGATATACAATTGAAGATTTACAATATTCCACACCTCTCAGATGTACAGTACTTTCTTTCACTCAAGCTTTTACTTCTTCTCCAAGAATTCTCTCTCTCACAATTATTCTCACAATAATCAACTTTTGCAAGTTCTTCTTAATTCTTACTTCTAAACCCTAGCTTTCATACTTATATAGGCGTATACAAACTTAGGGCACTTAGCTATGCAATTACAATCAATATATCTTCTTTAATACTAAAAATAGATCTAATTCCCAAGAGTTAAATAAAACACTCCCAAGATTGTTATCCGACATCGGTTAGCCCTAACCGATGTCGGTTCCTCCTTGCCTAACCGATGCCAGTCATAGGTGACCAATGTCGGTCCCTCCATAACCGATGTTGGTTATTGTATTTTCCAGCAAGTTTTATATTGCATGCTAATCCGAAGTAATTGAGCTCCACAACTCAACAAGATCTACAATCTTCCACGCCTCTCCCGGATGTATAGTACTTTCTTCCTCAAAAGCTTCTCTTTTTCTCTTTCTAAAAATTCCTTCTTACAATTCTTCTAATCTTATCTTTCTAGCTTATATAAGCATATACAAATTTAGGGCACTTTAGCTATGTAATTATAACCATTAGATCACATTTATATCAAAGGTTAGATCTAATTTCAGTGACTTAATAAAAGTAATCACACAGAGCTAACTAATGTCGGTCCCTAGGCCAATTCTCGTGTATTCCAACAAGTTAATAAAACATGTTATTTGTGAAGTGATTGAGCTCCACGACTCAACAATCTCTCACTTGGAGATAAATTATTGCATCGTACCGTACAACTCCATTCTTGGATCCTTTCCTTGGCTTGTTTTTTCCTCTTCAAGTCTCAAACTCAAAGACCAACAAAAGTGGAGTGCAGCTCCAACTTCTCTTTTGCCAATGAATTCCTTAGCATATCCACAGGGTTCTCTTTCATATGTATTTTCTCTAATTTTACCTGCCCATCCTCCAACACCTGTCATATGAATTGATATCCCAACTAAATGTGTTTTGTTCTTGAATGAAATGCTAAGTTCTTTTCCAGATGAATTACACTTTGACTATCACTGTACAATCTGTAATCCTCTTTCTTATTTCCCAACTCTTCCGTGAACCTACTTATCCATATCATCTCTTTATTAGCCTTTGTAATTGCGACATACTCGGACTCTGTAGTATACAAGGACACAACCTTCTGCAATCTAGAAATCTAGCTAATTGTTTTCCCACCTACTGTGAATACATATCTAATGGTGCTTCTCCTACCATCTAAATCTCTAGCCATATTTGAATCAACATAGCCACATAAAGAAGTATCGACCCTCCATAGCATAACTACATGTTGGATGTCCCTCTCAAATACCTGAGAATCCATTGGACTACTTTCCAATGCTCTTTACCTAGATTGGCCATAAATCTGCTCACAACTCCCACTGCCTATGCAATGTCTAGTCTAATACAAACCATAGCATACATAATACTTCCCAACTGCTAAAGCATATAGAATTCGTGACATGTACTCAGCCTCCTCATGTGATATAGGACACTGATCTTTGCTCAATTTAAAGTTTCTAGCCATAAGTGTGCTTACATGTTTTGAATTTTGCATATTAAACCTTTCCAACACCTTATTGATATAATGTTCTTAAGACAAATATAATTTCTTGTTCTTCCTGTCTCTAAGAATTTACATGCCAAGGATTTTCTTTGTAGCTCCCAAATCCTTCATTACAAATGTATGAGATAACTTTTCTTTAAGCTCACCAATGTCCTGCATACTAGATCCTGCAATAAGCATATCATCCACATACAGTAACAAAATAATATAGCTTCCATTTTCAAGCTTCTTGAAATAAACACAATGGTCAGATTCACATCTCATATAACCATGCTCATGCATGAAACTATCAAACCTCATATACCATTGCCTTGGGGCTTGCTTGAGCCCATACAAGCTCTTTTTCAACTTGCACACAAGTTTCTCCTTACCCTTGACTTCATAACCAAGCGGTTGCTGCATATAAATCTCTTCCTCCAAATCATCGTGAAGGAAAGTCATCTTGACATCAAGTTGCTCTAAATGCAAATATTCTACTACAACTAAACTCAATACAGTACATATGGAAGTCATTTTTACTACAGGAGAAAATATCTCACCAAAATCAATACCTGATTTCTGTGCAAATCCTTTTACCACAAGCCTTGCCTTGTATATTTTCTATCCACCCTCTTCTTCCTTGATCCTATAAACCCATTTTTATGCAATGTTCTTTTACATGCCGACAACTTAACAAAATCTGTGTATAGTTTTGTTCTAAGGAGTCCATCTCCTCATCCATGTCATGCTCCCACTTCTTATGGGTATCATCTGTATTGCTTCATCAAAACTTTATGGTTCACCACTATCATCAATAATAAATAAGATAAGAAAGGTGTAAACATTTCTAGAGGTCTACTTATCCTTTATGATCTTTCTTTGAGATCTGGGACACGAGAGGCTCAATCTGTATGTCTTGTACATTAGTATCCACATCTAATAGTGACCAACGCCGGTTCACTTGTCGCCTTGATTCGGCTAACCAACGCGATCATGCTCCTCTGTAGCTGATGCTGGTTTTGGTGACTGACATCAATTTTGTTCAACCGATACCAGTTCAGGTTGACCAATGCCGGTACTATAGATGTCTTTTCTAAATCTAAGAATGAGTTTTCTTCCACAAAATTTCCAACTGGTTCATCTTTGGGTACCAAAACTTGATCCATGTACATTCTCTTTTCATTCCATTCAATGTCATGACTCCTAACAATATTAGTAACTTCTAAATCCCAAAAACGGAATCTAAAATCATCAAATCCATAGCTAATAAAAGTACATCTCTTGGATTTAGCATCCAATTTCTTTCTATTTTCTTTATCAACATGAACAAAATCTTCTGAATGAAATACTATAAGAAAAAAAGTATCTACCTTTTTTCCAATCCAAGCTTCTTTTGGTAGTCCACCATCCATTGCACTTGAAGGCCCATGATTAATTAAATAAACTACCATGTATTTTTTTTCTGCCCAAAACTACAAGGTTAATTCAAAATGTATCCTCATGCTTCTTACACGTTCCATGATTGTCATGTTCATTCTTTCAACAACACCATTCTCATGTGGTTTTCTAGGAACCATTCTTTCTCTACATATTCCATTCACTAAACAATAATCATTAAAATCCTTGCTAAAGTACTCACCACCATTGTCAGATCTAAGGCATTTTAACTTTGAATTTTATTCATTTTCCACAAGGGCTTTCCATCTTTTAAAAGTCTCAAAATATCATATTTATGTTTAATACAATAAACCCATACCTTTCTTGTGGCATCATCAATGAAAGCACATCGAGTGCACAAGCTCCAATTTTTGTTCCTTCTTTGTCACACCAACTTTGAGAAATCTCACTCCTTTTTCTTTCCAAATATACAATGCTCATAGAAATCAAGATCTACATCTTTCAAATCTGATAACTTACCCTTAGCCTTTAAGATCTTCATTCATTTTTTTACTCATATGGCCTAACCGATTATGCCACATGTTTGCATTTGAATCTAAAGTAGATAGCACAGAAAAGGAATCAATAATATAGGTAGACAAATATAATGTTCCTACCTTCTTTCCTCTTGCTACAATAAGAGATCCCTTGGTAACTTTCCAAGAGTTGGTTGTGAATGTAACCATGCAACCAGATTCACCTAGTTGTCCTGCAGAAATTAGATTTCTCTTGAGGCTTGGCACATGCCTCACATCTTTCAATATCCATGTATTTCCATTATAAAATTTTATATGAACTTATCATTTACCAATAATATTGCATGGTTCATCATCTCCTAAATAAACATGCCCAAAATTACCCTGGACATAATTTATGAAATAACCCTTATTAGGGGTAACATGGAAAGAAGCTCCTGAATCTAAAACCCATGATTCAATTTTATTATCCAAGGAGAGAATAAGGGAATCTTACATTACCTCATAAGATGCAACATTTTCCTCTTTACCTTTCTCTGGTACATTCTCTTTGTTTTCCTTGAACCAACAATCCTTCTTTGCATGTCCTTTCTTTCCACAATTCCAATAGGTTATTCCTTTACCTCTGGATTTAGATATGTCATTCTTAGACTTTGATTTCCCATTATTCTTTCTCTTGGATCTCTCCTTATGCCTTCCTTTACTTTCTACATTCAAATCATTACCAGATGATAATTCTCATGTACTTTTCTGTGTATTTCTTCATTCAGGATTATACTAACCACATCATCAAAATTTAAAATATTAGTAGCAGACATTATATTACTAATCAACCATTACCAAGTTATCCCAACTATCTAGAAAAGAGCATAAGAATAAAAGTGCTTTCACTTCA
Organism: Taxus wallichiana var. yunnanensis; assembly: GCA_018340775.1. Lineage (NCBI taxonomy): Eukaryota > Viridiplantae > Streptophyta > Pinopsida > Cupressales > Taxaceae > Taxus > Taxus wallichiana. The sequence continues at coordinate 1,011,296,573 of CM031242.1, forward strand.
TCATCAAATGGAATATTAACCAATTTTAATTGATTTACAATAGAACGGAAATCATTCAAATGACTTGATGCAAATTCACCTTCTTACATATTTGAATTAAATAATTTCTTCATCAAATAAACTTTATTTGAAGCACTAGGTTTTTCATATAAATTAGCTAAATATTTCATCAACTCTACCATGGTTGTTGCTTTGGTAATATTTGAAGCCATAGATGTTGTCAGGGCTCAATCTTATAGATCCAGAGCCTTTCTGTTAAGAATTTTCCATTCTTCATCAATCATATTTGTAGGTCTTGTCTTTTCATCCAAAGGTAACTACAGATATTTCTGATACATATAATCTTCCACCTGCGTCTTCTATAATTGATAATTACAGTTGTCAAACTTCTCAACTCTATATTTTTCATCTTCTGCCATTGTTGTAGCTCCCACTCAATCAGAAATCCCTCTGTGAGTAAATTTGTCAACACACAAAACCCTCAAACAAAATGCTCTCGATACCAATTGTTGGGGTTAATCACACCAGTTGTACAAATATATATAAGATCTAAGCATACAAGTAATAAATACATAAATAAACCAAAAGAAACAATACACAAGATATAACGTGGTTCACCCAGTGTGGGCTACGTCCACCAAGAAACAACCAATATATTATTCAAAGCTTCACAGAGGATATACAATGAAGATCTACAATCTTCCACACCTCTCCCGGATGTACAATACTTTCTTCCTCACAAGCTTCTCTTTTTCTCTCTCCAAGAATTCCTTCTTACAATTCTTCTAATTCTTACTTCTAACCCTAGCTTTCTAGCTTATATAAGCATATACAAACTTAGGGAACTTTAGCTATGCAATTACAACCATTATATCACCTTTATATCAAAGGTTAGATCTAATTCCCGTGACTTAATAAAAGAAATCATGCACAGGAAACTAATTTCAATTACCCTAACTGATATTGGTTCCTACTTGCTTGACCAATATCATTCCTCGGTGACCAACGCGGTTGCCCAACCAACGTTGGTTATTCATTGTGTATTCCAAAAAGTTAATAAAGCATGTTATTTGTGAAGCAATTGAGCTCCACAACTCAACAAGACTCGCCCTCTTGTATATATTACACCTATTGTGAAAATAGAAGCGAGATGTTTCCACTAATGATGATGGGGATGAAGGGGATGATCATGATGATCAAGGGACCACAACCCAAAGGAATAGTACAATGTATACCCAAGTGGTATACAAACATTATTCGAGATGCTAAGTTGGATGCTCCTCTGGAAACATCCACTACTAGACCACGACTGACATGCAAAGTAAAGCTTGAGAAGAGGTAAATTTTACTTTGATGAATAGATTTGTTGAATATTTTGAGCCCTCTATTGTTCAGAAATCCTATAGTCAAAATCTTGGAAAGATGTCGTGGATGTTGAGTATCGTCAATGATGAAAAAAAAGTTAGTAGTTTTTCAATATTTTTTGGTTGTATATGGATATTAAAAACAAAGTACAAATCATATGGGACTATTAACAAGTACAAAGCAGTGGTAGTAAAGGGGTATGCATATAAGGAAGGCATATACTATGAGGAGACATTTTCTCCCATAGATAAGATCAAAACAATCAAGATGATATTGACTCTAGCTGCATAGTTTGGTTGGAAATTCCATTAGATGGACATGAAAAGTGTCTTTTTAAACAAATATCTACATGAAGAAGTCTACATGACTCAACCTGAAGGTTTTGTCATACCTAGATTAAAAAAGGGTATGTAGACTTGAAAAATATTTATATGGCCTTAAATAGGCACCCGATCTTGGTACATCAAGATAGATGAGCATCTCATTCAGTATGGATTTGTGAGAAATTTATATTATACCAATCTCTACCTCAAGAGGCAAGGAGGAGAGATTGTGATAGTTGTTGTATATGTCAACGATCTAGTCATCACTTTGGGCAAGTAAAGTGAAGATGATCGATGTTAGGAACAAATATCTTAATTGATGCCTTGACATGATAGATCTCCAGCTCATGCACTACTATATTGGATTGGAAGTATTGGGAGGAGAATCATGTTTTTGTTTCTCGATGAAATATACCAAGATAGCAATCGAGAAATTAAGGATGTTGGATTACACACTGATTACTACACCCATGGAGATGGGTCTTTAGTTATATCATACGGATCCATCTCCTCTAGTGAATGTAACTCGATGATAGTTGATTGGGAGTCTCATTTACCTGACATATACTATACCAGATATCAAATTTGTAGTTAGCTATCTTTCTCGGTTAAATGCAAGAACCAAGATTCGTCATTTGAAAGCAAAGAAGGTAGATCTTGAGATATCTCAAGGGCACTATGGATCTTGGTCTAGAGTACAAGAAGAATGATCATTTCTTCTTGATTGGATATTTGGATTCAGATCATGTAGGTAACATTGATGATAGGAAATCCACTTCTGGATTTGTATTCTTTTTGGGATCTGGACTGATATCATGGGGAAGCAAGAAACAAAAATTTGTTTCTCACTCTTCTACAAAGGTTGAATATTGTGTTATAGGTGGAGTTTTCTATGAAGCGAGATGGCTACACCACATAATTGATGGTCTTAGAGTACCACAGGAGAACTCTACTACTTTTTATGTTGACAATGAGTGTGTTCTCAAACTTGTTTGTAAACCAGTGTTTCATGAGATAACCAATCATATTGAGGTACAAGTTCATTTCATTCATGAGCATGTTTTGAAACACAATCCACAACTTCAATTTTTATCAACAACTAAACAACAAGCGAGATATTTTCATGAAGTCACTTATACGTGACAAATTTTAGTTGTTCAAATATTTTCTCTCCTCATCTCTTGAAGCAATGCAAAATTAAAGGGGGAATGTTAGGTAAACCTTTGTATATAGTAATTATGCATTGTCACTTAAGTAAATAGTTTTTAATTAGGTAATTTTTTATTTTGTTGTTATATGGTTATGTTTTTATAACCATTATTATTTGTATTTGGAATAATATTCCCGGATGTTTGTTTTAGCAACACGTAGGTTTGTTCAAATTGTGTAATTGCTTACTTGTTTGTATGTCGCTATGCAATACTTATATATTGCAGCCCTATCATTGCTCTATAAGCGGATTATTTTTAGATCAATAATATTGTCAAGCATCCTCCTTATTTTCTCATAGAAAATTAAAAAAACAAATATTTTGAGCTATAACTTTGAAAATACATAATTTATTCAAATAATATTGTCTTGATATTTATTTATAGTGATCATACACGAGCATGCAAATTTGTCACATCATGTGCTTGTTTACAAAAAAATAAAACTATCTTGCATAGAAAGATGAAAAATGAATTTTATTTTATTTTATTTCTTTCAAAAAATAAGAATATTCTAAACTCAAAATCCCACATTTCATCTATTTACATCATTACCAAATTCTAAAGTAATATATTATTATCATCACTCGAAACTACATAAACTCTCATTTTCAATTAAAAACATGTCACTTCTCTATATAAAAGTGTGTCGCATGTTTTTGCACTCAACCTAGGGAAATCCCACTAAGAATGACCCCCTCCACCGCCTAGAGATTTGATAGCTTCCACCAAAGAGCATGACCTCTTAAATCAACTTAAGAACATTTGATCTCGTAATTTAATTCTCGACCTACTTAAATGCTTGGTAACACATAAATATATTCTACACCACACACCCCAAGAGGAAAATGTCTCAGCTAATGTATAACTTTCATATTTAAAATCCCTCATAAACACTTTTAAGGTTAGTCATCACCACATTTCCTTATACAAAGAGGAATATCCACCACAACCCATTATAGATCCCAATTTTTCTTTATATATCTTAGTTCAAGTCTTCATAAAAATGGTTCAAATAAGTCTTACTTATAATGAACCTAGCTTAAATATATGTGGTAAGGATTTTCCAACAAAAATGGGCCTCGATACACAACCTCTCTAAAAATATAACACACATATCAAAGGGTTTTAAAATGTTACTCACCCAACAAATCAATGACAAAGATCTTACTCATTACTTTAAGTCCTAATACTATTCCCACATATTTTTTCCATGTCATTTGACTTAAAGTATAATATCATATATGTACGGCTACAAATTCATGTCATAGGTTCATTACCATTCACTTTACATAAATTTCTCAAATACATGTATGATGGTTACAAATATCCATGCCCCTGAGATAATGACACTTACAAATATTATAATGTAGTGGACTATAAATACCATTATATCTTGAAGACAAGTGTATCCCATAATTTTTGCAACCACCTATATCACCCATTTCAATTCAAATGCTCAAAATTCCTTAACAACAAGAGGAATATTAAAGTTGATACTATGTCTAGCAGTCATGATGTTAAACTATAGAAGCCACCACTTATTACTAAGCAATGTATTAAGAAACAAAGTAATAATGACTTTGATGATGAAGAATGCATTGTTAATTATATAGTCAACATATTATCCACACTTGATTTTAAACTAAATAGACTTGTTGATTACAAAAATGACTCCAACTCATTCAACATAATTCAATTATATGATTTAACTCTAAAGTAAGGTGTCTTATAAGAAGACTCCACCTATTAATAACATAGTTGAGAATAATCACATTGTACTTATCATTATTTCACAACCATGTCATCAAAATCAGCATGAACTATTTCAATTATATCACGCCCATAGCTACACTACTAAATACAAAAATAAAAGTAATATAACTTCACCACCACACTCTTATTCTATAATGATAAACATTAAGAGGCATCCTAATGTAAAATCATACACATCATATGAGTCTCATTACCTCGTGTGTCATATAATGGCTCTACAATATACCTAGATGCATGGCCCATCGAGGAAACCACCACACCCTCCTATTTTTTTGTAACCATCTTTTTACCCTCTGTTGGAATTCGCACCAGGGATAATTTTAGCAGCGAATATTCGTAATATGGCGAAAATTTAATTTTAGGAAATCTTGAAAAGGTGAATTATTCGGAGTGGGTTTGTCTGTCGCCTAAAATATATAGTATATTTTTTTTGGGGTCGGCCGCCTTCATTTGAAAACATCTCCTATAAAAACCTAGTTGATTCGCCAAGTAGTATACCTCAAGTAGCTTAACAAATTACCAATACTGTGAAATTTGAACTCGCATACCCTTAAGGGCATTGTTGACGTGCGACAATAGTTGTACTGATGCGCGACAGAGAAAGTGTTGACACGCGACTTGGGCAAAGAAGTCGACGTGCGGCAAGGCGGTGTTGACGAGCGGCGATGTATATTCGGGCATGTGGGCGCTGCGGGAAATGGGTTGTTGATGCGAGCAAGTGCGCGAGTTGACACGTGACAAAGACCTCAGATAGGGGACGCGCGACAAGACCTCAGACACTGGACAGAGTCGCTACTTGGTTCTTTTGCTGATGCAGGACTCTTTTCAGAATAATGGAAGGTGTCAGCTCAAAGAATACGAATAACCTAAAAGTAAGTAAGAAATCTAGAAATCACTCTTCAAGTATTTTGGAAACTTTGTGGATACATATATTGTTATGCCAAACAATGATTTTGGGGTTTGTGGAGGATGAAAGGGTTTTCAGTGCATTGTCATTTATAAAATCAAAACTGAGAAACAGGTTGGATAAAAATCTGGAAAGTTGCATGAGGTGTTATGTTTCTCGATACTCCATCGAAACCTTTCCGTTCGACAGAGCAATTGCGACATTGGAATTCCCTTTGCGAAAGAAGAGGTGTGAATAATACAGCTACAAGTACAAATATTCCCAACCTTGAGAGTGTAATTGGATCTTCGTCACATTCTACAGAAGACAACATCGAGTTTGATGAAGCTATTGATAATGGATTGTTTCAACTTTAAATAGGTATCTTCTTTATCTATCTTTTATCTTTATCATTAAAGATGTTACAGGTCTATATACTAAAAATGTCAGGCAATTCACCCATCTATCTACTAATCCATTTCTCGTGTTGGGTTTTTTAAAACACGAGATCTAGCTCATTACCAAATGGTGCACAGTGATGATTTCAACTTTAAGGAGGTATCTTTTTCCCCTTAATCTTATTGTTTGTTACATTATTCATTTTTTTCAGCTCTAGTTATCATTAAAGATGTTACAGGTCTATGTATTTACATTTAGTTAAATACAATCTTTTTATTTTTGAAAACGTGGGTTGACATCCGTCCGAGGAAGCTGTTACTTCTTGGGACTGACAATGTCAAGCAACTCACCCATCTATCTACTAATCCATTTTTTGTGTTGAATTTTTTTAAGACAAAGATCTAGCACATTACCGATGATGATTTCAATTTTAAATAGGTATCTTCTTCAACATAATCTTATTGTTTGTTACTTTACATTTTTTTAGCTCTTGTTATCATTACGGATGTTACAGGTCTAATTCTATATATTTACATTTATTTAAAGATATTGTTGGTCTCAGTTAGTTGTAAACCAAGTCAATGGTATATACCAGTGTCTTAATGAAATAATTCAAAAGTATAAGTATCATGTGGACATAATTTTGACTACCTTTAACCGTTATGAGCTTCAAACCATGGCCTACCTGGATTCTTAGATACCCACTTTTCTTGCCGACTCCAAAATATTTGTCACATACAAAGGTTACAATCAATGTAGGAAACATTCCGAGGGAATGGGCCCTTAGAGGTTAGCTCGGCCACTCTTTACCCTAATCAATCTTCCCCAATTTCTCCATTTTACATTTTTACTATTAGTCAGTTTCCATTTTTTACACTACATGGAAAGTGACACAAACATACAATCAACCAACATACATACCTACCATTTTTTTTACAACATCTTACCATACACGTTCATCATCATTTATTTTTCCATGTTATCAATAACTTGAAAATTAAATTAAGACCAACACACTTAAACTCAACCATGCCTAACTGACATAGACTACACCATGCCTAACTAACCTAACTCAACCATGCCTAACTGACCTAACTCCACCATGCCTAACTGACCTAACTCAACCATGCCTAACTGACCTAACTACACCATGCCTACATGACCTAGACTCCACCATGCCTAACTGACCTAACTCCACCATGCCTCACTGACCTAACTCAATCATGCCTACATGACCTAGACTCCATCATGCCTAACTGACCTAATTCATCTAGTTTCCATCCATACACAAATAACAATGGAAATTAAAACACAAGTACATCATCTATATCATAAATCTCATCATCTATAACAATAAAAGTATTTGTATCAATACAAATATAGAGAATAATTATCTTAAAACAAGTTCACATACATCATCTATCATTAATTATCAATTATCATCATTCATCATCTACGTCCACATACAATTCATGACAATGCAAGTAAACAAGAAACATACATATAATTCATGATAATCACCATATAATGCAATTAAAATTAAAAAATTTATATAAATCCATATAATTAAATTCAAATACCATAGTACATACTCAATAGTAGAAGTTTTCAAATTCAATATTTAAAGTTTCCTCAATAATAAAAGTTTCTAGTTTTCAAAACCCTCTTTTTCTTTATCCAATTCTACTCCTCTGCTCTCTTCCCCAACGGCTTCTTCCACTATGGTTGTACCTCTTTCCCCAACACCAGAAATAACCCCTGAACTTATAAGATCTTCCGCAGCACTGTCCAGATTTTTTAAAATTCTTTCTTCTTGATTTGTCGCATCTCCATGCGACAGCAAATTTGGATCAGCTGCTGCTTTAGCTTTGAATAATATGTCAGGGTCGAAACCATGCTCTTTAATTATCCGCTTTAGTGTATTGTTTTGTTTGTTAACCAAAACAATATTTTGCTTCAAATTTTTTGTTGCGGATAAACTGTTCTTTGTTGTTTCCAAGTGAACTTGCAAAACCTTCACTGAATCTTCAAATTTTCATATTTCAACTGCACAAAAAGAGTAATGTCAATTCAAAATATTACTAAAAATGAAAATTTCAAATTAACAAGAATGATTGTTTGAATGTAATAGTACTTACAACCGCTCTATCTCTTTCGGCATTTGCGATTGCTACCAAATCCTTGTCCTTGGACCATTTGTTAAAATATGCCTAGGCCTCGACACTAATATTTTCCAATTTTTTTAATGACTTATCTAAAATGTCATCTTTATAGTTGTTGTTATACGTGACTGTCCCACTTCTTACTTGGGTAAGTAAGGAATCCATCTTCGCAGGTTGATTCTGGACTGCAGCGTATAAACTATCTCGTTGCCAATAATTTTCATAACGACTAATAATTTCATTGATAAGAACTTTAGCCCTTCTCTCCCATTCTATAAGCTGATTGATATGAGGAAGAATAAACTCACTCACATGGGATTGACAATCATAACCAATTAAGTTCTCCAAAGGAAAAGGTGGCAACTATTCACTATCTGAATCTGATGAAGACGATCTTGCTGGAGAAGTATGGGGGCTTTCAGCAAGATCAACTGCTACTTGTTTTTGCCTTTGGGTGGGCTGATCCTGTTTGTGAAAAAATTAATCAAGATTTAGATAAATAAATTTAAATTGAAATGTAATTCAAAATTGTAAAGCATATTTAAATTGAAATTTGAAGTATACCTGTTGGCCTTGAATCATCTCGCGGGTATTGAAAAAACCAGTTGGGTCATTGCTATCAATGCCCAAATAATCTTCATCTAAATTTATATTGTTCAAAATAGATATGCCCGTTGCACTGGGCAAGCCACCAAGTGAGAGAGTTGGAATTCGAAAGGAGGAGGCAATGTTTAGTGTCCCACTAGGGGCCGGAGCAAAAGGCATGTGTTTACCAATGTTCTTTTTCACTGTTCCTCTGGTTGGCATTTTAAAAATTATTGGTTGAGTGGGTGTCGGTGCCACGGTTTGATCAGGACTGACATGTGCTGAAAAGTACAAGAAAAAAATGAAAAATAGGAAAACAATTCATAAAGTCAAAATTTTGAAATTAAACGTACTATCGAAAAGTTGTACCTTGTTGTCGAGGGGTTGTTTTTCTCGGTGTTTGTTCGAAGATATGAATGCATGCATTTGTATGGAGTGATTTGGGGAAGAAGGTTGAGTTTGTGAAACAAGTGTATGTTCCAAAGTCCTCTGATTCATCAATATTAAATGTTGTCAATTCATTTGGTTAAAATTTAAATTGAAAAATAAATATGCAAATTTGGAATTTGTAAATAATATATGAGAAGGTATTACTTCTCTGGCGTTTAACGAGTTCAAACTGTTGAGGGTTTGGAGAGGAGTGAGCTTCCATTTCAGATTGTGAGTCCCCCGAAGCCTCAGCGTGTTGTTGGCCTCTTCCTCTCGATAACGCCTTTTTTCGGGGGAGGGCTTCAATAAATCTTCTCTGCAAAACATTAAAATTTAAGTTTTAATAACTGTGCACTGTAATTTTGAAAATTGAAATACAATTACAAACTAAATAGTTTATACCTGTTGTTCTTCAAATGGAATTGACAACTTCATCAACTCCTCATCAGTGCAAGTAGGAATTTTTTTATCTTTTAAATTTAAAAGTGCCTCATAATAAAGGCCGAGGAGATAGTTTGTTGAATAAATGAAAGGTTTTTCTGAAAGTTTTGAATTTGTTAGGTCAGTTCTTATTTTTTTGGATAGATATGTGCACCAATCGAATTTTTGTTTTGAGATAGTGGCAACAATGTATGCAATGGCCCAATTTGGTATATAAGTTTGGCGACCCTGCAAAACAATTCGGATTGAAAAAATGAAATAAGTGCAGCAAGAAAGTGGTGTGCAATTGATTGTGTATCCACACCACGCCTGGATTTATTGACATGGGCTGCAAATGCGAAAGAGTGAAAATTACTATAAATTTATAACAAAGCAAATTGTATCAAAATAAAAAATATGAATTAAAACGAATTATACTTACAATCAACATGGAAACCGAACGTTGATTCAAGAAATTTCTTGTCTTCTTCCAGGAGTGTTGCCTTGGTTGTAACAATTGGTAAATTTTTGAAGAAGGCCCGTAAACCAATGGATGTCATTTGCTTCAATCGAATTGGAACATTTGGCCATCGTTCGAGTTACATAAAAAGGCCGTCCTCAATTTTAGGATGACAGAAGGTAATTCAAAATATCTGGATCTGTTTCGAAATGGGGCATATTAACGAGCCCTGTAAATTCACACACATCCATCAAATCTTTATATTCTGAAGACATCTTTAAAACAATATGTATGTGAGGGCATAAGGGATTCCTGGAGTTGATCTTGGAAATCGATTGAATTGGATTCTCTTGATTTTTTTGTTGAACTTGTAGTTGGGAAGCATGTGAAGTCGACATTATAGTTGTACTTGCGTCTTTGACAACGATTGAGACCTGCAAAAATTCAAGAGCGGGAAGGTGAAAACGAGAAAATGACCGGTTGAAGGGTATTTATAGGCTAAATCGGGCGTCAATGGCTTCAATTGACGCGCGTCAATGGTCTTAGCTGACGCACGACAATAGTCTTAGCTGACGCGCGTCAACAGGATCTAGTGATGCGCGTCAATAGGAGCTAGTGACGCGTCGCGGGGATCGATGTCGCGCGTCAATAGGATCGATGATGCGCACATCAACAAGATTTAGTGGCACGCGTCAATAGGATCGTGTCGCGGCGTTAATAGGATCGGTGGCGCACATCAACAAGATTTAGTGGCGTGCGTCGATAGGATCGATGGCGTGCGATAGGAGCAATGACGCGTGTCACTAGGATCGATGATGCCGCGTCAATAGCATCCAGTGACGCGCGTCCCTAGATCCTATTAACACGCGTCACTGGATCCTATTGACGCGTGTCACTGGCTCCTATTGACACGCGTCACTGGATCCTATTGACGCGCGTCATGAAATCCTGTTGACGCGCGTCACTGGATCCTGTTGACATGCGACAGTCAAGACAATTGACGTTCCATTGACGCGCGTCAGGAGTGATTATTGACGTCTTGTTGTCGCACACTAATGATGGAGCCATGAAAAACCAGGTGAAATTTTTGTTTTGGAATACTGTCAAATTCACCTTTCGCTAAAACTGGTTCCGGGGATATTCGCCAGGTATTTTCCACCTACAATTTTATAGAGGTGTCTTAAAATGAACCCCGATTCGCACCATCATCAACAATTTTGGTTTCCATATACCATACTACTTGAGGTTACTAGTATGATTTTAATACTCCCACTAATTCTATTTTCATAACCCTAGACATGTTCGCTATACCTATAGACATTGATCCTCTTCCTAAGATGCACATCCAATAGTACACATACCTACCTTGTACATAGCACCTAACACGAACACACTTTAGTAGTACTAGTGATTGATTGAAATTTTATATCATGGTTATTAACTAGGTTGTTACCCAATGATGCAACACATGTCACAAGTATGATGTGACTCTTGAGGGAACAATACTTACATGCGATTGCACCTTTTCCTTTCACTATCCCTAGCCATTATCCCATAGTTATTATTATCACATTTTTCTTTTCCAAAAAACACAAAAATAATATAAATTTTCAAAAATACAAAACTACGACTTACATGAGACATTCTCAAGCCTTACATAGTTTTAAGCCTTATAATAATTCATTTTAGCGCTTTACATTTCCTTACCACTCAAACTTAATATAATGAATCAAGCGATTAAAACCCATGGACATCATACACACTACAACTCCAACAACATACCACCCTAGTAGCATGTCTACACTAGGGGATACCTTATGTATTTATCTTAGTTTGATTTCATCTTTAATATCTTAAAAATTCTTACAACCTTCTATCCTATGGAAATCCTTCCATAATGGGGCCATACCTACACAAAGGGTATCAAGACAACCAAATTTATCATGATTACATCTTTCTACACTAGTCATGTGTGCACATGATACTTTTTTAGTAATTACAACATGATCTACACCATGTTTTATCTCATGATTGCATTGATTACTTCTATACATTTAACTAAATATAATCCATGCTTATTTGCATTTACTAATCTCACTAATTCACTTTTATTATCCCTAGAATCCTATTTTTACTACCATTAATTTCTTACACCATAAGTTACTTACTTACACCATTGATTCCTTCTTAAAATTTATTTCTTTGACTTCTTGTATACTTTGTGTGTTACAGTTTGATTTTGCATGAAATTAATTTATTTGGCTTTTATATTCACTTTTGCATTACATTATTCAATCATTGTGTGACATTGATTGACTTGATTTCTAAATTCTCTTGAGTGTTGTATTCCTTGATTATTGTACAAAATTGATTAATTTGACTTCTTCATGCACTCATGTGATTATTGTATAGTAAAATATATCTTGATTGCTTTAGGAACTTGTTTGAGTTGTGATATTAGCTTCTATAATACAACTCTCGTATTACTACACATTGCTTGACTTGTATGTTATATAGTAAGTCAAGCAATGTTGTACACATATTAAAGTTAAGTAATTCAATCAAGCAATCTCCTACAACCTTTCATAGCACTATGTATTAGCTCCTAAATTCCGAAACCTCGTTAATCTCATGCATTGCTTCTTTACATGCCAAATGTTACCACATATATGTGTAAAAATTTGAAACTTAATGTTCACTTATCAACACTTCTTTCCTATGGCATGTCAAGTGGAATACTACACAATTTCACCATGTTATGGAATATTTCTAACATGCCACATGTGGCATTTGAATGTGGATGATGAAGCATCTCATTTTTTTCTATTGCCTCCTTTGTAATTCTACATGTATAAATATGCATATGTTTAACGTTTTGGTAATGAACTATTATATGCTCACTCCCAAGCTAGATGGTAGGAATAATTTAATGTTCTACATATTTTATAGTTCCCACATGATTGTGTATTTATTCAAATATATAAATATTAGTAAGTAAACATTTTCCTTTTGATCATAAGATCATGCACTCTTAGCCTTAGTGAATCATTACACATATGTACTTTCCATATTTTACATATTGAATAAAAAATTTCTAAATATACCCACATTTAAATGTGTTAGTAAACTAATATGTTTAGTATTACAATACATTCTACAATACACTACTTATCCCTAAGTGTTCCATTCACCAAACTAGTCTTGGGCCACACCATGTTGATCAAACAAACTTGGATTATAAAGAATTATGCCTTATGTATTAAAAATTTTAGGGCTTGAAACTTGTAATTCCATTGCATTACTTAATTAATGATAATTTAAGTTCACTTGTAATCCTACATCAACCAAAAATATAATAGCTTAGGAAAATAATCCATTTCGTTAATACACAAGATTGTAATTGTGTTCAGATTATCTGTGAGTTTGCATTATGTAAGTATCATTTTTCACCCAATATATTTTATTTGTTTGTGGGAGGTTGGATTTTATCCTTTCTTTGTATTTTCTATTATTCCTAAAAGCATGAAAATTTTATAAGTGTTTGTGACATCAACACTCGAGCAAGTTTTAGAAGGTTGTTAACACCTACCTTATAGTGTACATGTGTTTGTAGTTATTCCTTCAATTATTAAACATGGGTAACTTCTTATAATGGTCCATATTTGTTTCATGACTGTGGTATGTTTAAATACACTTATAAACGTTTGTTGTATATTCTAGAGTCTATAAAATCATCTATGAGATAGTGCAAGCATGAATTTTGGTAAAGACAAAACAAAAGCATATTTCTAGGAAAAATAATTGTGTGCACGAGTAATCACTATTTTTGTGTATGGTTTCACATGAAGAAATTTCATATTTTTGTGTGACCAAAATGAATTCATCTCAATAATACACATATAGAATTTAAATTTTGAGGTCATTTAAGATAAATCGAGATGGTGCATAAGAATTCATTTGAGAATCCAATACACATTCTTATGAATAAGGGTGCAATTATGGTGCATAACTATCAGAGTTTCAAATAAAAAATTATGAAATATTCCTTGTGGGATACCACTTAAAAATGCACCCAAAAAAATAAGAAATTGCAGCAAACCCAAATTCTAATTTTTGCAGATTTTTAACAATTAGGGCAGCGAACTGAAGAAAATTGATATCTCTCAAAATACTCACTCAAATCACTTGAAATTTTTAGGAGAGCTTGCTAATATTATAAAGAACATAAGAAAATTATTTTTGGAATTTTTGGAATGATATAATGCAGCCAGAAAATTACAGAAAGCCCTAAAAACTTCAAAAATTCATATCTTCTCAAGTAGGCATGATAAAATTATGAAATTTTGGAAATAACATCTACTAATAGTGAGAATGAAAACCCAACCTCCAGATCTGAAAATGGACACCGGGAAGCCCTAAAAAACACTGCTGCAAATCTAGAACTGAGTAGATAAAACCCTAGAAAATAGATAAAAATCTGAATTTTTGGAAATAATATCTACCACTGATATAGAAGAGATCCCATCCTCCAGATCTGGAAACGGCACACTGAAACCCTTCCAAAAATTGTTGCAAAATCCCAAAGTGGGTCGCTCCCCTCCGAAAGAGGCCAAAAACCCTCAAAGTGTCTCTAAATATGGCGCCAAAATCTACTCTAATCACCGCCACAAATCAGATCTCGAAAACCCTTGGATTATCTCCAAAAATGTCACCGAAACCCTCAAACCCTTCCTCTGAAACCTTTGAAAATACCTTTGTAAAACAGCCTTGAAAACAGCTCCAAAATGGCAAGCTAGGGTAGATCTCTCACTATGAAGAATTCCCCTGCTAGCTAGGGATAGATCTCTCACCACCGAAGCTAGGGTCGCTGTGGGATTTCACTCCACAAGCTATAAATTTGCAAGCAGCAGTTGCACATGAAGGAAAATAATTATGTATGCAAGAATGTTCTCTATCACTCCCCCAAACCTCATTTTCTAACATCTCATTACCTTTTTCCAAGTTAGGTGCTCCATGTGGGACTAAAAAATGACTTAAGTGACCCCAACGAAGAAATAGAATAATAAAGTGTTATGGGGTCCCCCAACAACAAAACATAACATCTAGTCCCTCCAAATCACTTTATGCTCATGTCAACAAAAATTTATAACAAATGAACTAGATATTCACACCTAATAGCTCCCGGGCGTCCCTAGCCCCTTGGGTATGACCAAGGATGGGACTCGAATTGGCCCTTAAGCCTTTGGCATAGGAAAGGGGACATTACAATCCTCCCTTCCTAAGAAATGCTTGACCCCAAGCATTATTCTGTCATGTTGCAGAAGCTAAATACCACAAAGTTTCTCCATCTCACCCTGCAGTCAACCAAAGATCGGTGTAATCCGAAGTAACCAAGAAACCCCATGTAGTCATCATGACCTCCATGTTGTATAGAGAACAATGTTTTTTGTGAAGTAGAATGATACCCAAACCGACTCTCCATTGGTACCCACATCGGGATTGCCAATCTATCCAATCCCTGCCAATCTGATGCCATCATCATGGGACCCGTCACTATCTCTTCGATCAACTCCTGGGTACGCAAGTCCACTTTGAATCCTGTAGAATCTCTTGGATCAACCTATGAAATAACCTATATACGCACAAAGCGTGCTAACCCTCCCACATGACCCACATTAGTGTGAGAGTACAACTCATAATGTATCTCAATGTGTCCCATGGGGGAAAAATCCCAAGACTCCAGTAAATGGTCAACCAACAATGTCAACTCTACATAGTTCACCTCCTGTGATGAGTGTGAACCTACTGAATAACCAGGAAACTGAGTCAACTCCATCCCTCCACTGACTAGCACATGGGTGAAATGCCCATTGTGCCTAGAAGTAGTAAAATACATAGGAGTGTTATCCCATGTCGACTCAGAACATGATGAACCTGTAAGCTTCGATTTGTTATAACGACAAACCGTACATCCTTGTATGAAGTTGAGGATATCCTCCCTCAACCCATGCCATCTGAATCTCTCTAATATGAGCCTGTAGGTTGCATCGAAGCGCAAGTGTCCAGTCATGAAATAACAATGCACATGTCGCAATATCTCCATCCTCAACCATGAATCTGACACAGGGTATAATCTGCCCTGATAGAATATCATCTCATCCTCCAATCTATAGGTTTCATCCTGTATGTGACCATCAGAATCTCACAAGTGTGTCAGTTCTTGGAGTACTCAACAAGCAAATGAGATCTCCAGTCTACCAAAACCTCAGATAACCAACATAATGATAAACTTAGATGATTTGAACCTGTAACCCCAATCTCTGTGACTGTCTCATGTGCAACACTACTGGTCACACCCACATCCATCATATTCCACATCGATCTGCAATAATAAAACCCCTCATCATGTCGGAAAGTCCTCTCCATCCCCTCAGCTGCAACCACCCTAGGTGCCCCTATAGATAATCCCCTCAAAATCACATTCCTGTCCTCAAACTTAAACTTCAACTCCATCGTCTAAAAGTTAGTCCAAAACTCACCAAGAGAGTGAAGCCACTGCACTCCCAAGCACTATGTTGGTCACTCCCATACCAACAATGTGGAAATCATCGGTAACTGTGTAGTTACCCATGGTGATGCTCAATTGTGGAACTTTCCGTGTGCATCTCATATACTCCCCATTGGCTACAACAATGTTGAAGCCCTCAAAGTCCTTCGTCTGCAAACCTCGTCTCTCAACCAATGATGCATCAATAAAGTTGTGGGTAGCCCCACTGTCAATGAGTACCACAACTTGTTGACCCTACATAACTCCTCTAATCCTAAATGCCTTGTACATCGGAGTACTAGACAATGTGGCTATAATCTCCCAAGGAAAAGTCTCCTCCTCCTGCACCGCATCAGCACTATCCAACGCAACTCCATCTCCATCATCCATCTCACAAGTCTCTAACTCCTCACCTCTGTCACCCTCACTCTCCTCGAAGACCTCAATGAATTGGGCCTTCCCTCTACCTCTGCAATCATGTCCTGGAACCCAAGGTGTGTGGCAATCGAAACATAGTTTCTTTCACCTCAACTCATCTTTGTCCTCTCAGGAAATGACTGGCTTCTTAGCCACCTCCTGCCTCAGTGGAGGCTCCCTCTGCTGAAGTTCGTCTGATCCAGATGGAGGTTCCCTTTGTTGAATGCGAGGTGGAACCCTCGACTTTGGAGTGGATAACTCCAAGTCTTGAGATCTCCTAATAGCCTCATGCAAAGAAGAAGGCTCAAATGCCTTCACAAACCCAGCAAGAGCATCTGTCAAACCTGTTGTGAACAATGAAATCAACCTCATCTCCGTAACATCAGGTACCATGACTGATAATCTCTGAAAATTTACGATATACTGATCCAAGGAACTATTCTTTCTCAAATGAGTCAACTCCATAAAATACCTGTCAAGGTCCCTCCTATCAAATTTGCTCACTAGCCTCTGTGTGAACTCTACATAAGTAGTAATGTGTATGTGTCCCTATGTAATCAATCCATGATGCCACCAATCATGAGCGTCTCCCTCAAGATGTAAGATTGCAAACTTAATTGCATCTTCCTCACGCATAGGATTCAAGTCGAAGTATGTCTTCAACTTTTGAACCCAAGATTGTGCAGTACACTTCTTAGAACCATCGAAGTGTGGAATGGAAATCTGTCTCAATCTCCTTTGCAACTCTGGTACCTATATCTGATGATCTCTCCTAGGCCTGCTGCCAATATTCATTTTGTAATATTCCTGGAATGGCATGTTGTCACGAAAGCCATCACTCAAGGTCTAGTACCTTTCCCAACAAGACTCCTCATCTAAAATATCCACTGGTTGCCGTACCTGTGAAACTTCCGGATCCTTCACGAAAGAAGGTTCATGAATCCCCAAAGGCCTGGTAGAAGAATGGGGAGACCGTTGCCCTGAATGTCCACCCTCACCTCTTTGATCATGTTGTCCCATATTTCTATTTTCTCCTCTCTTTGTATGAGCATCAATCCTGCCCTGTGCTAATCTCTCCATGAGCTGGCTTGAATAGAGATTGGTAGTCTCTGTTGCTTTACCATGTTGGTGAACAATTGTTTCATCAGATTTACACCCATATCCTTATTGTCTTTGTCTCCCATCTTTCAACCCCAACAGGCTAGAGAAACAATCGCTCACGATACCACTTTGAAATATCCCTTGTGGGATACCACTTAAAAATGCACCAAAAATATAAGAAATTGCAAAGAAACCCAAATTTTTGCAGATTTTTAACATGATTAGAGGCGGTGAACTGAATAAAATTGATCTCTCAAAATACTCACTCAAATCACTTGAAATTTTAAGGAGAGCTTGCTAATATTATAAAGAACATAAGAAAATTATTTTTGGAATTTTTGGAATGATATAATGCAATTTAAAATTACAGAAAGCCCTAAAAACTTCAAAAATTCATATCTTCTCAAGTAGGCATGATAAAATTATCAAATTTTGGAAATAACATCTACTAATAGTGAGAATGAAAACCCAAGGTCCTCTAGATTTGAAAATGGACACGGGAAGCCCTAAAAATCTGCTGCAAATCTAGAATCGAGTAGATAAAACCCTAGAAAATAGATAAAAATCTGAATTTCGGAAATAATATCTACCAGCGATATAGAAGAGATCCCATCCTCCAGATCCGGAAACAAAGACACTAAAACCCTTCCAAAATTTTTGCAAAATCCCAAAGTGGGTTGCCCCTTAGGAAGAGGCCAAAACCCTCAAAGTGTCTCTAAATATGGCGCCAAAATCTGCTCTAATCGCTACCACAAATCATATCTGAAAACCCTTGGATTATCTCCACAAAATTTCACTGAAACCCTCAAACCCTTCCTCTGAAACCTCTGAAAATACCTTTGTAAAACAGCCGTGAAAACAGCTCCAAAATGACAAGCTAGGGTAGATCTCTCACTACCGAAGAATGCCCTACTAAGGAAGCTAGGGTCCCTATGGGATTTCACTCCACAAGTTGTAAATTTGCAAGCAACAGTTGCACAGGAAGGAAAATAATTATGTATGCAAGAATGTTCTCCATCACTCCCCCAAACCTCCTTTTATAACATCTCATTACCTTTTTCCAAGTTGGGCGCTCCATGTGGGACTAAAAAATGACTTAAGTGACCCCAACGAAGAAATAGAATAATAAAGTGTTATGGGGTCCCCCCCTAACGACAAAACATAACATCTAGTCCCTCCAAATCACTTTATGCTCATGTCAACGAAAAATTATAACAAATGAACTAGATATTCACACCCAATAGCTCCCAGCGTCCCTAGCCCCTTGGGTATGACCAAGGCTGGGACTCGAATTGGCCCTTAGGCCTTTGGCGTAGGAAAGGGGACATTACAAATTATTGAAAGAGATGACACGAGTTCACTTGACTTGTATTTGTAAACATTGATCTAACTTAATTGTGTCAATTTGTGTTATCATTTGTGTTTTATTCTCACATAGAGGATTAGAACACATCTAATGTTACTTGGGTTATTTTTATTCAAGATAATGTTGTAAGGTGGGTCTTACACCTATATAAGCATTCCACCATATGTGTGTTGAACATTGGAATTCCATATAATAGGAGAGTTATAATATGAAACATTCAGTTCAATGTGTTTGGGATATATACTTGTAAATATTATAAGTTAGAAAGCTTACGTATGTGGATCGATTGGTGTAAATCATCTCAATTTGTGGGATTGATGTGGGTTGTATTTTGTTAAATAGTTTTCCTTTCGATGGATCAATAAATTTATAAGTTCCATATAGATTTATGTGTTGTGTTTCATTTTATGAATATTCTAGTAGGTGATCTTGAGGTTTGTGTGGTATAAGGTATCCCTTAATTAGGACCCCTAACCATAACTACAAAGAATCGGTATTAGAGTGTGGCTCTTAGTGCATCATTTGGATTCAATAAATGTTGTAACCCTTGTAAATAGATTTTTTCCCACATTTTTGTGTGTGGGAGGAAATTAATTACATATATAGAGAGACCATCATAAATTGATATCATAAGATAATTGAAGGAATTTTCCAATAAATTAGTTGGATAGAAGGTGTAAAATAAATTGGTATAAAGTATATCTTTTCTAAAGAATGGAAAATAGAAGAGATAATAATAAAATAAGTACACGAGTATTTGGATCACTTTTTTAAAAGGCATGTAGGATCATTTAGACTTGCAGATCTAGTAGGTTCAAATAGATAGTTGCAAGCTTTTCTAGAATCCATGGACATAATACAACACCGAAGTTTAATAGTTATAGATGATGTAAGGGATGATAAATATATAAAGTAAGAGCATGTAATCAATGAAGAAGAAGAATTTGAAGAACATGAAGACATATTTATAAAACATTCTAAGAGAACAAAAGTTAAACCTAATTTGGACCCTAGAATCTATTCTTATAGTTTAAGTCCTGAAGAACTCCTTAGCTAGATCACTAAGTTAAAGAAATATTTTGAGTATCGAATTTATAAGATCCAAGGAAAGTCAAGTTTTTGCACAAATTTGGAATTTCATGCATCTCTATGGTGAGAGCACGCACATGATAAAAGATCATGTAAAGGAAAAGATAAGATCGAGACTTGGAATAGATTTATTGTAAAATTGAAGAAAAATTCATTTTGCATGATTATCACAAGTTTTTGAAAAAGCTTCAAAAATTATGACAAATGGATGTGAGTGTAAATGACTACACAAAATAATTCTATAATTTAATGATTGTGGTTGGTTATGTTGAAGATGATAATGATATGATCTCATATTATATGAATAGATTGAGCATGGAAATCGAAGATGACTTTGGTATTATTAGGGTATATTTTTTAAATAACCCTATCGCTAATCATCGACAAAGAAAGAAAATATGGTGTGTAATAAATGAGGATTGACGTAGGGAAAATAAAATTTTATGCATGGTCATGGACAAGGAAGTGCCATAGGATAATGTACATAAGAAAATGAGGTGAGAACATCACAATGCAATGATGGTGCACAAAGGGCATAAGTTCTAAAGGAAGAGGCTCCTATGGTCAAGATCATGGACTTTGACTCATTGACACATCCTTCAAGTGTAAAGAAGTTAACCATATATAATTTGAGGGTCCACATGAACATATTGATGGAAGTAAGTTAAATAATTCAAGTTTGCATATTTCCCAAGAAGATGAGGAAATAGGTACATCTATTAATAGCATATAAGATGAACCTAAATTTATAGGAACACCTATAAGCTTATAGTGAAGAGGGTGTTTTGAAACCTGTAATAGAAGAGAACATTCACATGTAAGGAAATATTTTTATAACCTTAAGCAATTAAGGAGGTAAGGTATCTAAATTGATTGTATATATATTGGAAATATATATACATTGTGTGGTAAGATATTTTGGATAAATTGGCTTTAAAGAGGTGAACACTTAAAGATCCATACAAGGTATTTTGGTTATTACAAGGACATCATATTCTAGTAAATGAGAAATGTCTAGAAAGTTTTTAGATTAACTCGTATAAAGATGAGGTTATATGTGAAATTATACCAATGGATGTTTGTAATGTTTTCTTGGAGAGCTTCGGACGTTTAAGCGTAGGATAATGTGTATTGACAAAAATCAATTTAAAATATTATGATCGAATACATATTTCCATTATCACGAGTGGATGATTTAATGGATTGCTTGAGTGACGTAAATTATTTCACAAATATTGACTTGAGTAGATATCCCTAGATATGTATAAGGGAATGTGATGAATATAATATATCATTAAAAATGTAAGGAGCGCCTTATGAACTGTTTTTAATGTCATTTAGATTGACAAATGCGCGATTACATTCATTTATTTGATGAATGAAGTCTTAAAGCCATATTTGGGTGAATTTGATTTTTCTATTTAGATGATATTTTCATTTCCAGTAAGTTAAGGGAGGAACACTTATAAAATTTGTGTAAGGTGTTGATGATATTGTGTGATGCAAAGTTTCTCATAAATCTAAATAAATCTTATTTTTTAAGGAATAATTAATATACTTGGGATTTTTTATTTCCTAATAAGGTATGAAGATGGATCTAGAAAAGGTATTTGCGATAGTTAATTAACTATCACCTAAGTGTACTTTTAAAGTGAAAAAAATTCATGGATTAGAGATTTTTACAAGAAATTCAATGAATTATGTATTATTATTACATATGTAATGCACGAGGATATAAAGGATTTTTATAGACCTTAAAACAAAGTTTATAGCAATTGAAGAAGAAATTAATAGAAATTATCGTGTTGGCATTCATCGTATTTTGGTAAATTATTTCAAGTGAATTTGGATGCTAGTAGCACAACAATATGAGTAATATTGAGTTAGGACGGAAGATCTATCATATTTTCAATGAGAAGCTCAATGATGCAAAACTCGCGTATTAAATATATGATCAAGAGTCCTACATATTTTTTTAAATGCTTATGAAGTGGAGGCATTGTGTGTTACCAAGACTTAGTTTTTAATATACACCACCATAAACTATAGTTCATAAATAATCAAAGAAAATTAAATCAAAAACATATGAAGTGATTTTAACTCCTACAAAACGACATATCATGTCGTATGCGTTACACAAAGCTACTATTTTTTTAGTGGTAGGCCTATTTTATTGAATGGCTTCGAGTTGAATTTATAGGATTTGGTTCTATGAAGACACATTATGTTGATGATGAATATTTTATTGAACCATGGATCAAACTAGTATTTAGCGACATGACATCATCATTAAAATATTTGTGCAAAAAGGTGTGTTATTTAGAAAGCACAACTATGTATATGTAGAGGTTAAATATACAAATATTGATCAATGAGAAACATAATGGTGGATTGGCAAGGCATCGTGGCCTTGAAAAAACATATGTGGAGTTGGTGAAAAGATATTTTTCATCACACATGAATTCATATTCTTAGTGTATTTAATTAGCCATACACTATTGTATGTGATCAAGATGCACTTTACAATATTAATTGTATTATAATCCATGGATAATGAATAAATTGTTGCATACTTATCCATGTGTTATTTATAGAGAATAGAATCAATCAGTTTATCAACTTGATTGACTTCTATTTTTAACATCATTAAATCAAACTTGTTCTTAAATTTAACTACTCTCAAACTTTAACTCTACCATATGCCTTATCTTTGTAAGAGCATAGAGAGTTCTTGCTTGTGGTATCACTACTTATGAGAGTTATATTACATGTATTCTTAATATAAATAGATATCCATGTTACTTATATTCGAAATCCATTTTATGTCTTTATTTTAAGTTTTCATTGATTTATCATATAACAAACTGATCTTAACACATACACTTTGAGGCATGTTACACCTCAATATAGCATTATTACTCACTTACTTCTCCATATTAACTATTCACACTTTGATTGACACAAATTGAGAAATCAAAAACAATTATGCATATACATTATATAGAATTTACATCTCCATTAACTATTTCACACTAAGTACATGCGCCTATTATGAGTCCTTCCACGTATTCTTTTGGGGCATGATAGGTGGTACATATTTTCCATCACCCTCCTAATGCTACTTTATTTCTTACAACTTGTGCACACTCTGTACTTTATCAAATGTTATCAACTGTCAAGAACTCTCCAATTCTTATACTTTGAATCTTGTTCCCCTTAGCCTTTCTTAAATTATTAATGCGTTATTATAATAATATCTCATAAATAACAAAAACATTCAAAAAAATCAAAATTAATAAACTTGGACCAATGCACTAATTTTTTTGATGATGCACATAGTTACTTGATGTTATTTATTGTATACATGTTTATTTACATATCCATTCTCTATGCACATGGTTTTCATGGTATATGTGAGATTTATGTAGGTGATACATGTTGTATATGAGATATAGACATAAATATGTGTAACATTGGTGCCTCCAAGTTTTTTTCTTTCTTTTGAGACCTCTTCTTGGAATTCCACCACTTGCAACACATTGAGATAAGAAAGTTACAAAATATACCAATATCACAACCTTAAAATCGACCAGATACATGCATTGATAATAACCTAGTATACGAAACTTTTACAACAAATGTTTTTATATACCAAGATGTAGTTGGAGAAATCAAACTCGTGAGACTATGTGGCTGAAAACTAGCATCCATGCCATATCAAAGGGTGAATAAAGCCAAATACCACTTTATTTTTCTCCACCTATTCCTAGTTAAGATATGTTGTACATGTTTTAATGTCAAGCACCCCCTTCCTAATATCGTAAAACTATAGTTTACAAAGAAAAATTAGGCACACGTGGAATTAAAATCATAATGTGTCTACATGAATTATCATACCCATCACTTATGTATTTATTTACACTATTTTTAAGATTTAACTTAAAATTATAATGTTATTGAATGCAAAAAAAAACTAAAAAGGAATGTAAGGTTAGAATACTCGAAAATATTTTGATTGATTAACTTCCAACATTAATTACACCATATCATAATTATGTATTGGTACTAGTGTTTACAATATGCTAAAAGCTAGAAAACATAAGAAGGAAGATGTACTTATCTACACATAATGATACAAGAAATATCTAGGTGAACTGACTAGAGAATTTGGGAACAATGAATTTGTAGATGCTTCATTTTAGAAATTGCAACCTGAAATTATATCTGTAAGGAAATGTACAAAGTTTCTATGAATGGCTTAAAGGTCCAGGACCTTCCGTACGGTCTTGGATATCCTGGGAGTGAGGTTATGAAAATTATTGTACCCTTTGATAATCTATAAATATTCCTCACTATCAAACCCTAAGTGTTGCACAATACCAAACCCATATGAAAATAGTTGAATGGAATTCAAACCCTAACCATGGGTAGAATACCATGCAAGAAGGTTAGTGTTTGGGTTGAAGTGTAATCCTTTCACCACCTACATCATCACTACTTTGAATAGTACTCAAACCACATGTATTTATCCACCTAGCATGTGATATCTAGATGAATGTAGCTAGTTGACAACTTGAATCACTTTGAACATGCTTGAGATGGTTGTGCTCTTGCTAAGACATTGAGTAGGGATCTTTGAGTGCTTGGAAATGAGGTAAGTTGGACTATTTGACCTATTTGAGTACTTCAAAATTATAGTAGTGACTTCCCTAATGGATGTTCATCATATTTGGGAAGATTTAGGGAGCCTTAGGTGCCTTTTGTGAGTATTTGCAATGAGTGTGCCAAGTGATTTTCTATATGATTTTCAAAGAAGGAATGATATGATATAAAAACATATATATAAGGATCTGAAGGTAATATTTCATGTAAAGGCCAACCTAGAAAGATGAAAAGACCCCAAAAAATATTGAATTGAGAGCAGAGTTGCAGAGATGTGTTGGTCGAACCATACGGATCAGCTAGGACCGGATTTCACATCATGACATTATCATATGTTTTTAGACAAGAATATGGTGGATGAAATTTTTAAGTAAAGACACCATGATGGCTAGAGGGTAAGCATTTATTTATGGATTACTATTCAAAACAATTCAACACATTGGTGTATAGGAATAAGCAAGTTGGGAGAGAGATAATAAGATGTATTGAGTTGGGATAAGATGTAGTTGTTTTTCTTATCCAAGAATCATATACATAAACAATAGTGTTAAAATGATAAATTACCGATTTGAGTGTCTGCATTCCCCTCGCCCTTTAAGTATGAAATGAAAATTACATTCTTAAAGGAAAATGATGCCTAAGTGTGTTTACACATTGTCTTTTCTTAGATTTTTTATCATCTAGATGTGTTTGTGTTGGCATAATCTATGATGAAACCTTTAACACATAGTGTAGTAAATTTCCATGGTATAAATCAAACCGTAAATCAAAACTTAGATATAAAATTTTAACTTTGCATAAGGTGAAATAAAGAGATGAGAAACATGGAAGGAATACACCTATTATTTTTATAGAGGGAAGAGCTCTCATTTCATTTATTGTAGTTGAATATTTGGATTGTGTTGTTAAACCTTCTAGAGGATTGGGGGTGATCAGTCCCCAATTGTGTGAAAGTAGAAATCGGGCACCAAATAGGAGGCAGAGATAGAAAAGAGAGGTACCAATGCACCTCGTGAAGGAAGAAGACCATGTATCAAAGTTTTTGATACCTTGATGTATTCCCTTTGAAATGAGGAGAGAAATTACTTCTGTGAATAGATTATTTTCTTTTATACTTTCCATAACCCCAAAAACACACCATTGTATATGGATTGAGCTCAACATTTTTATATATATATATATATATATATATATATATATATAACACACACACAACACACACACACACACACACACACACACACACACACACACACACAAGGTATGAAATGGAATGGGTTCCCCCATGCACTTCTAGTGTGTTGTAGTATTGAGTAGATATTTGTATAATGTTGAAGTAGTGATGGAGATGGAGACTCATGCCCCCAAAACTTGTATTTTGAACCAAAATTGAGTACTAAAGTGGACAAGGAGTGAAATATTCATGCTCCCTATAAACTATTATGAATTATGTCAACCGAGTTTGAGATTATCCAAAAACATATATCCATAAGAGGAAACCTGGAACTATAGAAAATATGTTGTAACTTTCCCCATGGCAAAAATTCATGGTAGGGTCATGAAAATCCATATGGTCTGAATTTCTATACGTTCTTGAACCTATGTAATCTCTACAAAAATTTTGTATCTAGATATGTTTCTAAGAACTTTTTCCTTTTAAAAACATGTTCTTAAACCTAGAATTCTTCCTATAAGTGTAGAATATATATTGATGAATTCCCCCTCTTTTGAGGCATGTGTGATAACACAATTGATCATATGGATCAAAATAATAGATGTGTACCCATCTACTATATATCTAAGAAGTTGTAGGAAAATGTGTAATGCTTTGAAGTGGTGACCACCATTGGAAACTTGTACCTACATAAGGGGTTACAAATGGTGGAGACCACATGAGTGCAAAGAGATAAAAAACCATAGAAACAATAAAAAAATAGTAGTGATAGCAATAAGAGCAAAAGTAATAATAGTATTAACTTAAATGTAATTGGACTAGTATAGAGACATAATAGTAGCCAAGTGAGAAAATGAAAGCATTATATGCAAGGGAGAGTCATATTAACACATTGAGCCACAAACATGGGACACCCATGGTATCATAAGACAATCAAGGTAATTAGGCCACATACTAGAGGATAAATTTCATGCAAGAAAATCATAGAGCCAAAAACACAGGACACCCATGGTGTCATAAGACAAGAAAGGAATGCATGTCGCATATAATGAAGCGAGATAAAAAAGTAGCAAACAATGATAAAATCATCATAGTAAGTAGTAAGAAAATACATAAAGAAAGATATGTCGGCACTACATAAGACACATGTGTTAGTCTTGTTAGTTCTAAATATAACATGTACACAATACATGTAATCGAGCATAATGAGGAAGTAGAAAGGAACTATAATGAAACAATAACACATATAGTATGGGTGAATTCCCCAAGAGAAGAAATGTAAGGAACTAAGTTAGATCCTATTAGTATGTAACGATATGTGTATCACGTATCAAGCTCAATATACCTCGTGAACATGTGTGTAAAGAGTAGAAAATATATGTTATCAATCAAACCATAGTGATGAACAACATATGTATTGTAAATTGCTAAAAATGCTAAAAATGCAACCTATGTGTACAAGTCCTCGTTTTGTACTTTTGCAAATATGTGAATGTTTTTCATATTTTAAAATTAGATATGTATAGGAGACGAGATAACACAAGAGCTACCCAATGATGGCCTCATAAGGAGGCAAATAAGATCCAAAAGAAATGGGAATCTCATTCCTCAATTATGCTAAATAATGGTGCTCGTGTTTGAGTGGAATAGAGGTGATAATATCTCCCATAGAAGTCCCGAGAGGAGAACCAAGAGGACTAGATCTACAAGAATCAATATGTGATGGGACAAACCTATGAAGAGTAGTAGAAAAGTGATATTTTCTAGATACAACATGTACACTAGAATACCGATGAGGAGGCCTAGAAGTGTGAGATCCCGTAAAGATAACTTGTGAATAAGAAGGCCAATTTGGAGACCTATGAGAGTAAGAGACAATAGATATACCGTGTGAAGTAGAAGGCCTATCTAGAGACATAATAGTAGAAATAGAAACTAACAAAGTATGACGAGGCAACACAAGAAGACGAGCCTCAAAACGAATACCTCAAATTATGACAACTTGTTACTAATGAATAAGCTTATTACACTAGTATATGATAGATCGAGACATACCTAAGATCATGTAACCAAGGGAGACTTAAACGCATGTCACCCGAGCTAAGAGTTGAGGCCACTCGAAATGATACTTGTGTAGTAATAAAGTGATGTGATGGGTAAAATAATATGTCCATAAGAAGAATTAGAATCGCATGGAATTTTCTTTTTATAATAGACAAGAGAATGAAATAGCTTGAGAGTACATAGATTATCCTTATTATGTGGATCAACCAAAACATTATATATGGGTACTTTATTAATAAATATGCATACTATATGAGACAAGTGTATTGTTCATATTAGAGTCACAAAATGCAATAACCAAGTGAAAAGGTAGAATATTAACAACAATACTAATCATTACATCTAATGGGTGAGCATAGGAAGGATGGGGTACCACATGATGGGTGTTATAATGCACTTCCAAAGTAGAATTTTTAGTGTTATGATTAGGAAGTGGATCATTGAATATTTTTAGCTTTGGATTATATTTGGTAGACTTAGAGGATTCAACAGGCTCATCCCATTCAATTACATTTGTATCAATAAGATATTGGATAACATTTTTAAGCTTAATAAATTGATTAGGTAGATGACCAATGTATCTATGATAGTGACTGTGATGTAGGTAGTAGAAATAAAATTCTTACCATGAGGCTTACTCACATCAACCTCAAGCAATGGAGGGAGAGATATGAGATTGTACTCAAGTAATTGTTTGACCATAATGTATGGATCATGAGGTAAACATGTGAATTTACATTATACAAGTTGTAATTGTATCTTAGTAGGTTGGGATAAAAAAATAACAATGTCCTTAGGAGTAGTCGTAGTTTCATTAGTCTTTCCTTTATATGTAGCTTTACTTGGAAATTTGACATTAGATGTAGTAGAAGAACTTACAACATATTTTAGCTTATTTTTATATAGTAACTTGACCTCACATTCTTTGAGCATATGACATAGATGATCAAATGAAGGAATTTATTGAATAGAACTAATTTTTGCAAAGGGGAGAAAGCTATGTGTGAAGGGATCTTGAAGTTTTCTATCAATGGAAGATATTATTCATTTTAGTGAGTATAGTATTATAGCGTAAAAATAATCATTGATGTGCTCATTAGACCCTTGTTGGATATTAGATATTTCAAAGCATAGGAAAATTTGTCCCCGATATTGATAGAAAAATGTGAAAGAAACTGATTTCCCAAAGTGGTGAAAGATTGCATAGAAATTGTTGGGATATCATAGAACCATTGTGAAGAAAATACCTTGAGGCTTTGAGGAAAGATATTTGTAAGTAATATATTATTAGATGCATAATCAAAGCAAGAAACATGGAATTATCAAAGGTGTTATGTAGGATCATTCTTGCCATCATATATAGGAAGTTTAAGAGTGATGAAACCAAGAGGCAAAGGATAAGAAGCCACTTCAGGTGTAAGTGGGTTATGAAGAAATTGAGTAGAATCCATAGTATGAGAAGCAGCAGATGCACCTTATTGTAATTGTAAGATTTGAGCTTGTAAAGAATGAATAAGGGTTTCAAGAGCATGTGTGTTAGAAGAAGAAACATGTGAGACACTATGATAACATATAGGAATAATATTAGATGTAGTAATATACATGTAAAATTTAGGTGTTGAGATATGAGTTTCCCCACATATGTGGGCATCGTAAATGTGGGAATAGTATATGTCTCGTTATTAGATTCTCAAGTAGACTTAATTTATTACCGGGTAGCGAGATAAGAGGATATCAATATTACCATTATTTTCTTGTAGGAAATGTGTAAGATGTTGTGCCTCATCCTTGAGAAGGCCATGGGATTGGTTATTATAATTAGTGTTAGATCCTTCACCTTGTACATGATTGGTGATAACAATGAAAACAAAATTGGTAAAGATATCGATGGTAGAATAGGAACCAATAGGAAGAACCATAGTTTTGCATTGTGTACGTACATAAGGGGAATAATATCTCATATTAGTAGGATAATGAGAACCCCTAGGATTAAGGAAGATATGATATAAGATTTTAGGATTAATCATGATGATATATAGAAGGAAAAATACAACACCAAGAATGAATGAGAATATCATGTACATAATAAACCCTAGGTAAGCTAAGGTTTGATCTAAAAATGTTTGATGCAAGAGACAAAGTTCACCAAATTTTTACACCTTTTTAAATATTTAACTTAGTATTAGAATTTTATAGAATGCACAACAAACTAAACAGAATGTAAGGTTAGAATACTAGGATCTATTTTGATTAATTAACTTCTAACATTAATTTACGCAATATGATAATAATGTATTGGTACTAGTGTTTAAAATATGCTACAAGTTATAAAATACATGAGAGAAGATACATCAACATCAACATCATTATGCTTAGGTACACATAATGTAATAAGAAAATTTCACATGACCGACTACGAATATGGGAACATTGAATCTGTAGATGCTTCATTCTAGGATTCTTAACCTAACATTGCATTGGTATGGAAGCATACACATCTTATAGGAATAGCTTTATGGTCCAAGACCTTTTTATGTTCTTTGATCTGTTGGGAGCAAGGTTTTACAAACTATTTTCCCTTGGTGATCTAGAAATATGTTTTATTATCAAAACCTAAGTGTTGATTATGCTTGTTTGTAGTCTTCTTCATCTCTAAATAGCTCAAATTTTAGGTCCTTACATAATTTTTATCCATGTCAACTCTTCTTGATTGTCAATTCATTTCTTTCTTAATGTAGTGCCCACACTTTCTATAGCTCAGTAGCTTGTTGTTTATTTGCTCATAGACATGTTTTGACAGTGATTGGTGATATCTTGGACATTATATTTAGATATTTGATTTTATTAGACATGTGTGACATTCAGGCGTATAGCGCCAATTTAGCCTAATTTCTTTATTGTCGCATTTTCTTGTTATGACATGGAAACTAATGAATATGATGTGCTTGGAAACCTAATTATATTGATGGATAGTTGTTGCATGGTGGGATTATATGTCACTTTATTCATCTTGTCTAACTTTTGGAATGTGGAATATAATTGTGCACGTTGTCGCATCTTGATTTCAGTAGGATGTTAGGTTAGTTTAGCATGCATTGATATCTTACTATGTCACTTAATTATATTGTATCGGACAGGTGCGGTTAATGTGTGCAATGAGTGTGCAGGTGACAGGTTTACAGGAGAACGTGGGATTCAGGCCAGCTACTCAATCTTGCACTGCTGACCCACAGTGAGTCCTAGCCATGTTCACTGTGTGAAGCCCTAGGATAGATGATTATTAATTTTGGGCACTATGAGTGACCCCAATGTATGTAAAGTATTTTGCTTTGAATTATTAATTTTGTTTAGGGTTGTTAGTAAAGTTGTAAACTTGTTTTGGGAGTTAATAATCCCACTTTCTTTTAAATTGTTGATTTTTTTAATAAGTCTCTTAATCACAAGGGTTTAGGGTCACATGTGAGACCCTTGGGTGGTCCCCACACCCTCTACCCTTGTGCCACAATGCAAAACCCGAAATTAGGTATTATTTTGGACATTTTGGGGACCCCTTTGTAGCTTGGGAGTCCCCCTATCACAAAAATGAGCCCTTGGACCCTACCTAATGGGTAGGGGGGCTTGTTTTCAAGGCTAGAGGGAGTTTTCCCTCCCTTTCTACCCTTGTTTTGTCACATCCATGTAAGGGATGTGGATTTGTGTGTTTATCAAAAGTGCCACTAGTTTTGTCTTGCTAACATTTAAGGAAATTTGGGAGAAGAGGGCAAAAAGATAATTTTACCCTTTCTCTCTTTTGTTTTGGCATCTTTGACCATGAGGAGGGAGAGGGGTGACACATGTCACCCCCTCATTTGTGAGGATGCTTGTTTGCTCCTCTTCAAATTCTCATTCATGGGAAAGGAAAGGGACTTTTTCTTTGGATTTTCTTGCTTGGATGCTTGGGTGATTTGGAGCTTGGGATTTGCTTGGAGCTAAGAGTGGAAAACTTGAAGTTAGGAAGCTTTTTGGAGAGCTTTCCTTGAGGTAGGCTCTTAGATCTTATTGTTGTGTTGCTTTATTTTAGTTGATAGATTGATTGTTGAAAATTGTTATTGTTGAATGTAGTTTTTAGTGTTGTTTGTGTGTTTTTACTCCCTCCATCATATGGCATGATGGAGTTTTGGAGTGTGGGGGAAGAGAGAGGGATTTTCCCTCTCAATCCTCAAGACTTGATGGCCAAGCCTTGAGGAGTCTTTTTATTTTTCCCCTCAATGGTTGAGGTGGGGAAGTTGATTCATTTGGCTTGAATCTCCTTCCCCATTCTTGGTAAGGAAACCCCTTTGGGGTTTGAAAATCCTTCCAAGGAGGACTTGGAGAAAGGGGGAGGAATAAGGAGGGTCTTGTTTTGAATAAGGAGCAATAAGGAGGTTAAGAAGATGTGTTCAATGTGCAAATAATATTGATGCTTAATTTTGGAGAACTTTCTCCTCTCTTCCCCATTTTTGGAGGATGAACATGGGTTCTCCTCCTTGTAAGTTGGAGTCTTGTGTTGTTGTGAATTTTATGTTTGTGTGCTTGTTTCATTGTTGTTTTACCCTTCACCTTGTGCAAGTGTTGGTTAGCTATCCTCTTTCCCATGGGCTTGGGGGAGGCTAGCATGCATCCCAACCTTGGGATAGGCATGTGATGATGCCTAAAGGTTGGGTGGTTAAACAAGCCCTTTTCTCATTGTGTTGGCCTTGAAAGATTTTGGAGTTGGAAAGCCATCGGAAGACACTTGAAGACACTTGTCAATTTGGAAATCCTTCTTGTCTCCTTCACCATTTCATGGACTTCTTTTGTTCATTGTATCTTGAAAAGAATGGCTTGTGTGAGCTTTCATTGTCTTGAAAAGATATTGTATTAAACCCTTTGTTGGGTGGATATGTATTGTGGTATATGTGAACTTGAACAAGAAAATAAAATAAAGTATTGTAATTGTTGTTTTCTTAAGCATGAAACATGGTATGTAATCTCCTTTTGAAATGAAGGTATATATATATATATTTTGAAAATATGCCTCCTTGTTGATAAGTGTGCATTCCATGCTAGGAATATGAAATATTGTGGGTGTTTGCAATAGAGAACTTGTAAAATGTTTACATTCCTTCCACATGCTTGTCTTGAATATCATTTTGAGAAAGAAAGGTTGTTTATTGAGAGGGTATAACTACAAGTAAATAATATTTCTTGTTGAAGGTTTTTACTTGTTTTTAAAATTTGAAATGATCTTGTAGCATTGTTTTTGAAAAAGTAGTAGTTTCCTCTTGCATTGTTTCTTTCATTATCTCATGAGTATGTTACTTCTTTTTTTTTACAAAACTAAATATTAGATAAATGAAAATAAAATAAAATGTAGATTTACTAGATCATAAGTTAATGAAGAAAAATATGTAGTTATTTTCAAGCTGAAATCAGGTTCATTTATCTTGTGCACCAAACAAACTAATATCAACCTGTTCAAAAATATATATTCAGCTTGTATGTATTAATGTAATTATTACGTTTCTCTTTATTTTATATTCTGTCTGTAATAAGAATATATGCAAGACATCTGTTTTAAATTAAATGTATCATTTATTTAAAATACATTTAATAGGTATTAATTATATATATATATATATATATATATATATATATAATATATTAAATATGTGTATTAATTATACAAACGTTGTATTTTTATTTTTTTATAAATCAAAAGAAAAAAAAAAAAAATTTGTGTGTGTGTGTGGGGGTTCGGCCCCCCCTGCACGGCCTGCAACATAGGCACAAAACAAAAAAATGGGGGGGGGGCGCTACCCCCACCGAACCCCAAAGCACCGCTGCCTCCGACTGTTCCAGCGCCCCCGCAGAACCGCCGCCGCTGCCGCTGCGCCTGTCGCCCCGGCCCTATGCCGTAACCCTCGCGCCACCTCCCCTCCTGACCTGCGCCACCCCTATCCCCCTTTGTGGTCGCTTTCCCGGCCTCCCTCGCCGCGCGCCCCTCTGTACACCCGCCGCCTCCAACACCCTGCCGGCCTGTACACTCCCGTGCGCCCTCATACCACGGATCCGCCTGTTCCACCTCATCTGACCCCCTCAGCGCCCTCCCTGCCTGTTTCCAAAGCAAAACAATATGCAAATGTATGTGTTAAGCAAATAAATAAATAAATAAATAAGTAAAGACATATATGTATATATATAATTATATATGATTTCATTGTTTTCAATTTCTTGCTTGAAGAGATAAAGAAAACAAAAGAATAAGAATGGAGAAAGAAAATAAAAGAAAGAAAGAGATAATAAGAAAAAGAGGATATAGATATCTAGGGAAAATTTAGGTCAAATGAGATCTAGGGTTGAGATTAGGCATATCTTAGGGCCCACATGTTTTCCTTCACACCTTTAGTCATGGGAATATTGATGGAGATGGTAGATGAAATTTAAAGGGGTGTGGATTTATTTATTTATTGATTATTCTTTCTTTGGGGACACTAGTAAAATTAAAATATAATTAAATAATTAATTTCGAGTTAGGGTTAGTGAACATTTTAGATTAAAAATAAATAAAATTAAATGGTATAAAATTAGTAGTTACCAGGAAAAGTTACAAAAGATGTATTAGTACTAACTAAACACTTCAAAAAAAAATTACCCTAAAATTTTAAGTCTGTTGTGCTTTTTTTTCGGTGTCCCAGATGGGGCATTACACTTAATCTCTTTCTTCTTCATGACTTACACAAAAAACAAACCTGATAAGAAAAGCATAGTCTTCTTTATTTTCATGCTCTTTATCTCCTTTTATAACATAACCGAGTTGGTCCTCTTCTCCTAAGTATTCTTTGGCATCATAAGCCGCCTCTCCACTCTTATCCTTGTTTATAGTTTACAATACTCTGTTGTTCCTTGGTGTGTAAGAGAGGCTAGAAATATCTCTATCACTTCCTCCTCGTGCATTTACTTGTCCTCCACAAATATGACCTCCTTAATCACTTCTTATTTTTATCCACTTGACATTTTCTTCATTTTCTTATTTTCACTCCTCTTTGTCCTTTCATTTCTTGTGTTTTAGCTTTCTTATCATCTTATTTTCTAGGTGTCTCAATTTTCTTCTCACCTCTTTTGCTTTGTCTTTCTTTGCATAGAATTTAGTCTGAGATTCCTATTGAGAAGAAGGGGAATGTTGATGAGAAGGATTTTCCTATTGGGAAATTTTCTTACTAAGGAGAAGCTTCTTATTGAGAAGTATTAAACTCCACCATTTTCTTATCAAACCATTTTCTCATTCTTGATAGAACAAGATCATTGAGATCATTTGGATTATCATTCTCCTTTTAATACCCGATCAATTATATGGAGAGGACTAAATTGAATAGAGTTGGAGAATTCGGAGCAAGTAAATCATAACCATCATCAACCATTTCCTTTGGCACCTTGTGCAATTTGAAATCTTGGATTTGTTGGAGAGACAACTTGCCATATGCTCTTTTTCTAACCTCAAAATCATCTTCACAGTTTTCCCAGTAATCTTCAATTGTAGGATATACAGATAAGAGAGTCGAGGTTGTTGCTAATGAAGTTATTACTATCAAAAAGTTCCTCTTCTGAAAAGGATGTAAGTTAAATGGAGAGATAGTTCTCTCAACATTATAAGCATCAAGAGCATATTTACAAGTATAATTTCCCAAGGATATGGGAAACTGGATGTAAGATATCTTTTTATCTCTACAAGTCCTGTGAATAAGATCCAGTTGTCTGCAAAGCTCAATCAAAACAATTTTATCACTACAATAAATAGGAATTTTATAAGGAGCTCCCTCAAAACCTGTTGTTCTAATATATGATAATTTCGAAACTAGATAGACAACCGACATAAACAGACTATCATTTATTTAGCTTCTTAAGAGACTCGCTTGTGACATTGCCTTCTAATAATCTAACTAAGAACATTGTGAAAGCATCATTAACCCTCTTGTGATGACTTTTGTTGTTTTCATAGGTAAGTTGAGTGTAAAACTCAAAAATAGGAAGATTTTGTCTACTACCTTGGCTTGTCAATCCAATCCATATTACATACCCGATTATGGTGTAGATCAAATATGAGGTCATATAGAAAGTTTTAGTCTCGATGAACTTGAATGAGTTGTTGAGTCAAATTTTCACAAATAATTTCTCCCTAATTTAGAGTTTGTTTACCCTCAAAAATCAAATTGATAAAGATGCACATCCAATTTTGAAATTATTTTGTGGAGGGAAGACCCATTACCCTAGCAAGCATTGTTATCATATCAAATAATTCTTCAATAAAATCAACTATGTAGAGAATTTTAGGAAACTTGGATGGTCCTCTATTTTTGGCCTTCAACCAAGACTTAGAAATCATGGACTAATACTTATTTGGGGTCAAGTCAAATTCCTTTTGTGCATCAGCCATAGTTAAGACCTTAGATTGATCAAAAGTAGGAATACCTAGGGCAAGTTAATATGATGTGCATCAAGTTGAGAAATTAACTGCCCTTGGGGATATTTAAATTCTTTGGTCTGTGGATCGAAGCTAGAAGCACAAGCTAAGATAGTGTCAGAAAATTGTACATAATTGGGAAAACCTCCTACATGAGCTAAGTCACTGCCTAAAATTCTATGGGTCAATACCGTTGGGTTATCATCTCTCATTCGGTCAGAACTCATTCATGTTTCATGTCATTGTCCCCAGATTTAGGTACTAAGGTTTCCAAATAAGAAATGGGTTCATACCAAGATATTAGAATTTCTTTTTCACCAGATTGAACACTTACTTGAAAGAAAAATGGGATTTTACTAGAAATTTTAAAGGGAAATGAGAGTATGAACACCAAAATAAGAAAAAGTTTCAAAATTGAGTCAAATGGTGATGAAACCACTTACCAATTAGATGGAAATAAAGGTTGCCTCTCAACGTTCACAATACAACTGGAATTTTTTAAAATGTCCTAAAAATGGAGGAGAAACAAGTAAAAGAGTGTTTTTTAGACACGTGAGGAAAACGACAGGGTATAATTTATTTTTCAAATATGGAGAGAAAATGGATTGGGAAGGATTTATATAGTGTGGAGGAAGGCCCTCCAATTCCCAATTTAAACTTTATAGCGGTGAATCAGCTCAGCAAAGGCCCGAAGGAACACTGTGTCACAAGGGGCTTAAACTCCCAATTTGTCGACGGGGAGTTTAAGGTGGGAGGATCGATTAAGCTCGGGAACGGGAGGTACGTGGGAACAAGTTCTCATGGTTCCACTTGAGACCGAAATGTCTAAATTTACTAATTGAGGTGATAAATTCGGAGGGTCGGTGATGCGGGAATAGGCATCCTGAGGGAACAATTCTCGGTGTGTAAGTGATGCCTAACTTAATTGATTTAAGCGATGAGGGAAGACAAGTTGTTGAATTGAGGTACGTTGGGAACATGGTCGCATGTAATTTCGGGACCCAATTCAATCAATAAAGTGGGGATGGTGGTAAATCAGGGATTATGAGGAACAATGGAAGAGTTACTCATGTTCCTCGATAGCCAATTTTTCGATTTCTTCATAAAAACCCCGGATTTTGACTAACTCCTCACATCTTCCTTCATTTACCAACTCAACATAGGGAAAAGATGACCAAAAATGCAAAGGAATTTCCCATGACTCGACATTTTCAACATTTTCTAGTCCATGACAACAAATTGAAAATTGTTTGATTAAAATAAATGAACTTGAAATGTAAACCTCCCATAATGACAAAGCATCCGTGAGGTTTGGATTCCCTTTTCATTTTTCTTTTCCCATACATGTGGACTTGTGTTCCACAAGAAAAATATGTATTAATGTCTTGTTATCCAATTTTGCTACCCTGACAAAAATTGGGCAATCGCCAAAGCTTATATGTCACAATCGGTTAATATGCCCACTTGGTAAGTAATGGAAACTTTGAGACACCTTCATACATACCAATCGCCATTCTGATGGATGAAAAATCCAAGAGATAGCATAAAATGTTCAAGGGAGTGTGTAGACTTCAAGGAAGTAGTCTCCAGTTCTAGATGCAACTCAACGAGCTCACAAGCGAGCTACTTCCTAACATCGAGTTGTTTCTGTTGTGCACCGATTCATTCCAATGACATGTGAGGGGTGTAAGACCAAGTTACATTGTGCATTAAGGCATCGAGTTGGGCAAGCTTATGTTGCACCGAGTTCATCTCTATGTGCATCGAGTTGGTAATGGACCTGAGTTGCTCGTGTGAATTGTTGATTCGAGTTGTAATAAAGAGTCCCGTGTTATTCCAAAGGATCCAAATTACTTCAAAACCCTTCGGGATATACAAAACATCGCCAAGATGTTGCAATGAAGATGAACCAACGAGCTCATTTGTTGAGCCAAACTATTTACTATATGCAGCGAACTACCTAGACAAGTGGGCAAGTTATCTCCTTGAATCAACCAAGCAATCTGGATCGGTGATGACACTACTACACGGGGGTCATTTGAGACATTAATAGAGACAAAATTTGACTAAATTGTCTCAAATAGAGACAATAAAAAAGTTGTATATCGTCTCTATTATTGTCTCAAAGCGGGTGTCTCTAATATTGTCTCTAATTATTGTCTCTCAAGAGACAATAATGATTGATACATATTTTGTCTCTCTAGAGACAATATCATTTTCGTCTCTCTAGAGACTATCATTTTGTCTCTCTAGAGACTATCATTTTCGTCTCAGAGACAATATCGAATACTAACATTTTGTCTCTCTGGAGACAATACTAATTTCAATTTTTATTGTCTCTCTAGAGACGATACGAATTTAAAGAATGAAAAATATGAATTTTAAAACTACACAATAACCAAATATCATATAGTGCAATCAACGAAGTTACATATCATCTATGATGTCGGAGTGGTCTGGTAATTAATATTATAAATTAACAACAATTTGATTTAAATATTGTGCCCAATAAATGGGTCCACAAATATTTTATTAATATCAAATAAGATAAGATACAAAAGGGTGTCTGAATTCCGTTAACCCTTGAAATACAATGATAAAATACAAAAGGGTGTCTAAATTCCGTTAACCCTTGATATACAATATATACAATATATACAAAAGGGAATGCTACACAAGCTCATTATACAGGGAGACATCGAGTTGTTTCCTGATGAGCCCGACATGCATTGTATTGCTTGTCTCACTAGAATGTTCAAGGCTTACTTGCATGACCTCCTTGTTGCAACAAATGTACTCTCCACGGATAAGTTTCTTGTTGAAGAAATAAGTTTGCTGGAAGAGGCGTAGGGAGTTAGTCTTCCCAACTTCTTACCTCTTTCTGTTTTCCTAAACCTTCTTCAGACTCATGTTTATTCATTTGCTGAGAGGAGCAGAGATTTAGCTGTGCAGGCCTGTGATTATTTAGACAGAATCATATGTCGTGTGATAGATCCCCAGCTGCACACCGAATTCAAGCACAACAATGAGATCTATGAAAATGAGCAAGGGGACTTTGATCCTGACATAAGGAGCTATGCATATCATTTTTATTTTTAACAAACCGAGCTACTATTAAGAGTAGAAACTAAATACTCACCAAGAAAGCTACGCAAAGAATGGTTTTACACAAGGATTAAAAAAAATAGAACTCACCAGTGCCAAAGCTTTCTTCACCAAAAACAGAGCACAATCCAACATCCATTAAATTTCCAAAAAACTTCCAACCAGTGGGCACCTAATAGATGAGTAAAAAACAATAAACCTATTTTTACAAGACTCATAAAATAGTAGGAATAGGCAAATATGCATATAAGTAGGAGTAATTTGATACCTCAAAAAACTTAAGATTCAAGTTTTTGGCAACCACATCAAGTGCAGCCGATGTTGGCATGCTCCTGCATTAATCATTACCAACAACATAACATGAGAAAATAATAATGCATAACATGAATGATATATAATGTGTTTTTAGTTGGAAATTATTTGTAAAAGAGATCATATAGATATTACAGAAGGCATGCACTCAACAACATCCAAAGTCTTGGTTTCCAATAGCATCACAAACATTCTATATAAAAAATATGAGTGCATTTTCAAGTCTCATCACCACGCACCAACAGCAAAGTGAGGCACTTCAGCCTTTGCGATTTGTTTTAAAATGAATAATGCATGACAATTCATATTCTAGCCGTGCATGCATATAACTTTGGGTCTCAGCCTTGTAACAGTGCCATCAACATGCACGCGTATGGATAAAATTACACAACAGAAATTCAATATGGCATATGATATTCTCGAGCTTAAATTGTAGGAATTGTGACCTTGAAAACCTCTTGCCTATACAGGATCAACTATGTTCAAGGACAATCAATGGATCACAAGAGATACATAATGACTCAGAATAGTCACAAGAAAACTATCATATTTCCTTATGAGTCTATAGCAGTGATCAAATGACCTTAGTACCTTTCAAAGGCAATATCAAAGTTTTA
This sequence comes from Taxus wallichiana var. yunnanensis, assembly GCA_018340775.1. Taxonomy (NCBI): domain Eukaryota; kingdom Viridiplantae; phylum Streptophyta; class Pinopsida; order Cupressales; family Taxaceae; genus Taxus; species Taxus wallichiana. Next base: position 1,011,337,498 of record CM031242.1, read on the forward strand.
AAGACTATAATGTGTATCATGGATTGGACAGTTATGTGAAATGTTGCTACAGGTTGCAGGGTATAGTTTCTCTCATCATGATATGTCACGGTGACAACTTGAAGATGTTGGGTCTGAACTGAAAAATATAGTGTGTACATGCAATATAATGAATGGATAAGTTGTTGAAATAGAGAATTGAGACAAGGAAGTCTTGTAACAGTGATTTTTAGTATTCCCAGGCTTGAACAGTGTTCTTGCAAGCCCCTAAGTGTTTGCAAAGCTACAACCAGTGGATGTAAAGTGGCTTGTATGAACTATTGTTTGAGCATGTTTCTATGAGATTTTGGTGTTTTCATTGAATAAGGAAATAATTCTCTTGTGAAAGGATCTTTTAAGGGTAAAAATATAAGATATAATGTGGTTTTCAATACTTTAAAGTGCCTATGAACATCACATATAATCTTGATTGCAATTTTCTATGAAATCAGGCATATACAATTTGCTTGTCAAGAAGAAACATGCATTGTAGATGATGTTGTAGATGGTTTTTGAGGTAAGTAAAAGAAGAAAAAGTGTAGAGAAGTTGTAGGACAACCTACAAGAGCAGTGTGAAGTGTTGAAAAGGAATTTGAAACTTTTAAACAAAGATAATTGCAAACTGGGTGCTTGCTGTCCTGTCAAATCCTTGTCTAGAGTTGAAATACTAAAACGTTGATATCTGGAGTTTCCCTCATCCAAACCTAATGAAATTTTAGGATCATATTTGGATGGTTGAAATAGGACTTTGGACAAAGTTTTAGGCGTATTTCAGGTCTATAGAAGGAGATATTGCAAAAATACAGACAGTAGGCCTGTAGGTGATGGTTTAAGAAGGGTTTAAGCTCACTAAAAGTAGAATATCTTTCAAACAAATGATCTAAATATTATGAAAATATATAGACATGCTAAATGTGATTTTTATAACATGTTCCAAGTTATTTTAGAGTTTTTGGACACCTGGAGAGAGAGTAAAATGCTAATAGCTGAATTTCAATCACCAACTAGCTTCCAAGCTATTCTGACATATTAACCTAGATTGTATCACATAATAATTTTAACTCAAAAAAATATAAACCCTGTTATGAATGCTAGAAGTAACCTGGGTTGTATCACATAATAATTTTAACTCATAAAAATATAAACCTGAAAACACTGTAACAATCTTGCAATGTAACAATCTTGCAATGATTGCAGTATTTGTAGGTGTTGGTTCTAAGTGCAAGAACCAACACCTACAAATATTGCAATCCATACTCCAGCAACCAAATACAGAAAGTATAAAACTTCCTACACCAAGCACATGAAAATAATTATAATTTCATCACTGATGCTAAAAGTGTAGAAACAATCAAATTATATATTGCCAAGTATTTCACCTTGTTAATTTGGGTCGTAATATCATTATCTTTATGAGATGAACCGAACCCTATTGCATTAGCTAATCTAGCCCATATAATCCATGTAGTAGGTACGGATTAACCGTCTGCAATCGAACCCAAGGTTCACCAGTCATATCCTTTCCGTATCCTGGCGTTTCCTGGCCCAAAACTGCGTTTTTTTCTTTTTTGTAAATTTGATTTGAACTTAATATATCATTACAATGAGAAATTACAGTTAGCATTAAAGCACCATTACTCTCTAAGGTATAGTTTAAATTTAATATATCATTACTCTCACAGACCATTATTTTTGCATAAGGTATAGTTTAAATTTAATATATCATTACAACGAAACTACAGTTTTCACAAAGACCATTATTTTGCATAAGGTATATTTTAAATTTAATATATCATTACAATGAAATTACAGTTTTCACAAAGACCATTATTCTCTGAAGGTATATTTTAAATTTAATACATCACTACAAAGAGAAATTACTGGTTTTCATAACACCATTATTCTACGAAGGTATGTTTTAAATTTAATATATCATTACTGGCGAAACTACGATTTTCGAAAGCACCATTATTCTACATAAGGTACCAAGTACAAGCCATCATAAACATGAATTTGAAACTGGGCTGGAAATAGTTGGAAGCATCAAGCATTGAAATATTGTGAGTCTACATGGATATTCACTTTCTCCACATGGAAACTTGTTGTTTTATGATTACATGGTAAACGAAAGTCTATGGGACATCCTACACGGTGAGTAAAATGATTATGTTATGAAGAAAAATGGATCTGTACATTGTAGATTCATATTTTGAAATAGAAGAATCCAATCAATCTTTAACCTTATGATTAAAATGGATTGTTGGAGAATCTAACAAATGTGTTTTTAGCCTAAGTTAAGTCTCGATGTAAATATGAAAACAGTAAAATCAATAGTAGCATCCATTAAAGTTCATTATACTAATGGACCAGAGAGAGCTACAGTTTTCATCTGCAATCAATATATGATCTCCCTGACTGTAGTATAGACTTCATCTAAAAACATGTATCTCTAAATGTCAATGATGTCCATTGACAGGGAAACAATTTATGAGAGTCCTAATGAACTACTGTAGATGAATGATGATAATACAAGATTAAAAGAAAGATATTATATTAATGTCCACTATTAATCAAAACAGGTCAATCGAACTTCAGAGGACAACCAAAAGTGATTGCAAACGAAAGGAAGTTGTAAGGCATCTAGGATAGAGAAAACAACAACCAAATAAAATAAAAGACGATAGCTATAAAAGAAGAGTCCAAGGAGGACAAAACAAAGAGAAATGGACTGCTATCCTAGAAGAGATATGAAGTAGGAGAAGCAAAACCATTAGTCTTCATCATTATCTAGAGAGTGAATATTTTTCTACCACCTTGGGAAAATTGGTGGCCATAGTTATTGGGGACCCAACAACAACAGGTCAAACCTGCAACTCACTGTAGAACACCCCTCAGGCTTAGCAGAGAATGAACCTAAAGACTTAGAAAGACTCTGTAGCCACTAGGATTCTGATAAAGTTCTCTAGAGAATGGCCTCAGCTAAGAGAAGCTAACAGAGTTATCCTTGATGGTTATGGTAACAGAATACTATCTATTCTAACACCTAAGGTCAAAGATATAATGAAGGGGTCTGAAAAATGGCTATCAGATCTGGATTGAATATAGATATGAGTTGTTGTCACCATAAGATGACTATTGGACTAATAAACGCCATTGAAGATGCATCGTCTGATCATTCTTCTATGTCGGCATTGCTGCTTTCCCTGCTATCAAAGATTGGCTGGGAGAATGAACCAATCGATCTAGTAAGCCTAGGAGCTTATCTCAATTTTGGACACTTGAAGATCATTACCTCTCGGAGAAACAGAGCCAAACATCTCTAGTCAGGATAGCAGAAATAACTAAGCAGAATCTCTGACTAGACAAAAGAACTTCTCTCACGTTTTATAATAAATTAGGTCCAGTTTGAAGTATTCATTAGCCTCCGTTAGTGGGAGAGAACATAGCCTGTAGATTTAGAAATCAAGAGTACAATGTCATACTTTAAGCAAGTCCTTTTTGTATTTCTGTTGCACTACTCCACCTTTGGATAATATCAAGTGAAGTATTTCTCCTATCAAGCAGGAGTTGGCTTGGTAGTTTGTAAATTGTAACCAAGTCAAATATTACTTAATTTACATATTTGGAAGTTAAAATACATGAAAGGTAATATCATTCATCTTGTTGCAGAATGGATATTCATCACCTACTCAGAGTAGCATTATGAGTGATCTTGGCCTAACAATTTCAGAGGTATGCTTCTACTTAAAGCTTTGTATGGGTCCACTTATCAAGTTGAATTGAGGGCAATTTTATTGTTGATAAATTGGCTGCTAAATTCTACACAGTTTTCTGTATTTGGCTTGTTATCCAATGTTGGGGCAATGATTGGAGCCATGTTCAGTGGATTAATTATAGAGTATATACGAAGAAAAGGGGTATGTGCTTAGAGTCTCATGCAAGGAAAATAAAAGTGGATAAAGTTAAATTAATTGATATCTTAAAATATTAGATATGGTAACAAGAATTTTCTATGAAGTGTGGATCTGATAATAATTCTCATAGAGTTTTACATACATGCGCAGGCACTAGGAGTAGCCTCAATACCGAACATTCTAGGGTGGATCACCATATCTTTTGCAAAGGCAAGTAGTTCTTCCATTAATGAAATTATGCATTATTTAGGAAATGATTAAGATGACTAATAATCGTAGAAATATGACTTGTATGTTTCTAAGTTCAGTCTCTAACCTTCTGCAATAACCCAACATATAAAAAGAACAAACGCCATTCTTTTGATTTGACTGTTGCTATTTAGATACATGATTCTTCACTGTTGTACATGGGTAGGTCATTGACAGGCTTGGGAATCGGAATCATCTCATTCATTATAAGTTCACTAATTATCTCAGGAATCCTGGTGATTGAATGAGGACAGGGGTACTCCAACTTCCATTTTTTTGATGACACTAATTATCTCAGGTCTCGTCTAGAGTGAAATCTGAAAAGTACTACAATAGAGAATGAACATCTATCTAAAGGCCTATGGACAGTGAATTAACAAGAATAAGTTTAATGTCATCTTTGTCAACATTCCAAGACACAAGTGAGCAATTCTTAACATCTTGGGATTCTAAGGAGGACAATTACCATTGGAATAATTATGGAAACCTCTTAAAATTAATATGAGACACAAAAGGATTTAAGTTATGATAACCCAATTACAATACGAGTTGATCAATTGGACCCACAGGAAGCAATATTTGCTGATCATATTAAATTTATGTTTGGCAGGATTGGGTGGTAGAATTCTCTGGCAGCTTGGTAATCTTTCTCGCCTGCAATTCTTAGATGTTTCTGTATAGAGAGGGTCACGTATTATGGAAGTCTCAGTCAAGGAGATGGAAGATATAGTTCCAGTTTAGAATGGACACAAAAGATGCGGGAACTAGAATATTTGTCACTCAGAGGTGTGGTGTTGAAGTTGACAAGTGACCAGTTGGAAGAACTGCTCTCCCATCTCCATAATCTACACCACCCAAACCTTACAGAGTGCATGTTGTCATTAGGACACATCCCCAATGCTATCCAAAATCTCACTTTCCTCTCCCATCTTCTTTTAAGTAGGAACTCTTTAGGATCCACAATGCCTTCATGGTTGGGAATTAAATATGACTAGTTTCGTGTCACTAGGGTTGGAGACAAGTGGCTCATTTCTCCCAAGTTTTCTGTCCTGCCTCTTTTGAAAGAGCTTTGGATGGACTATAGTAGGGGATGGAGACGAAATATAAGTGAAATTTTATGTGGGGAATGGCCCTAACTCACCGCATTTTTAGTTTCATTTTCCAATCTAACAGGAGGTATTGACAAGCCAATTGCAACCATATGTTTAACATGTAACAACTCATGGTTGAAATTTTCCCATGCAACAAATGCAAATAATGTTACCCCAATAACTAGGTGAGGAACGATATACACTTATTTCTTTGAAACCAGATTATGAAATGGCTCCCACCCCATTTGCATAGTATCACTACCTCTATAGATGAAATAACCCATATAATCTCAATGAAAAGAATTTAATTTGTTTATTAAGTCATGGTACCTCTACATTACTTAAACAAAGTGAGAAAGGAAAATGTACTTTTAGTTGATTCCTCTACACCATGATTACTGAAACTTCCTCCTCTTCTGAATTAGATGGTGATTTTTACACTGTGGAAGATCTGCGATTAAGGGTAGTGGGTTTTATCCTATTTATCTATGTGATAGATAGATGATGAGAAAATTAACCCGCCAACAAATCTATGAGCTGGCTCTGGCTCTAGGGATATAGGCTCGAGGATCCCATACCATACTCTACGGGTAGGGTAGGGTAGGGTATAGGCTAAGATATGGCTAAGATTACAAAACTGGCAGAGTCAATATAGAGCACAAACATAAAATGCAACTAATCAAAAAGATTTGTGATATAACACTATGAAACGGCTCCCCAATAAGAGAATTAACTCAATAATAAAATTCTTGTTCTTAATTTGCATTCCCCGGTATAGAGAGTTGTACCACTAGGTGACTACCAAATGTTTCCATCCAGTTTCTAAATGGCTTCATTATATGCTCCTATAAGATTTTATGTACTAAAATTAATGAAACACAACTCTACTTCAACTAAAATGAATTTGTACATAAGACTGAGTTTTACTGCTTCATAATAATAGCAGAAGGTACATGATATTACCTAATATCAAAGCAAAACTACATGATGAGGGAGAACACCTTAATATGGTTTGATTTATAAAAATGGCAATAACCGATTTCCATTTCTACAAAAAGTTTGATGTGCTTCCGTACTCTCACTTAAGATAATGTTGAATTGATACCAATGTTCTCGGCACAAGAAGTTGGAAAGGAATATTTGTGGGGGCATATATATTTTTGGTCACAACACAAAAATAAATATATCAGAGGAGATAGTTGTCCCAAATTGAAGAAGAGCCTGTACAAGGCTGCATTGGGATCCCATACTTTGTACAAGAAATATAGGATTAAGGAATCACTAGACCCATCACCTTCCCAAAGCTTTAAAAAGCTTAGAAAACTTCACAATCCCTTCAACATCTTCTGACTGACCTACACTCATTTCCTCAATCTGTCCAACTTGTTGATCCTCTAGTAAAGGGCACTTTCAAAATTTTCATCAAATTCTCTTATTTGTGTAAGATTCAACAATACGCTGGGAAGGTGAGTTTTGTTGTTTGTGGGTGAGAGGATGTGATCGACTGCTTTTTGCAACTGCAAGACATACGCTAAGCATTTATCAACAGGAGATTTTGTAAAGGTTGCATTTGTTACTATTTTATTTAATTCTCTTGACCACAATGAAATAAACACCCAGGTATACATGGGGAAGAACAAGGGATGGCGTTGACTGGAACTCTTATGAAAGGGAAAATAAATCCAAACCATGGGAAAAAATATGAAATCAAGGTTGGGGATTTTGCCTACAATCCAAAAAACAGGAAGATAGAATTTGACTTGCACCTTCAAACCCTTAAATGAATGAAAAATTGCAAAAACAAATCTTGCGCCTTGTGGTGTGAGACACAAAAAATACCTATTTATTCATACAAAGGGGAAAACATTATCAATAGAAATGCAAATCATATAAAAGAACAACACAGGTAGAAAAACCCTACCTGATTCACACTTTCTACATCTGCCACCATTGATTAAAGGAAAACTATGAGTCTTTGAAGCGATGGATAGTGCCTTTGTTGGAATCCGTGCATCTAAATATCTTATCTGGCCTACACATAGCGAAATGAAACCACGTCCAGGTTTAAAAACAAAAGAAAAATGTTTTACAAATTTACTCATGGATCTGATCCCCTATTGAAAAATAAATTCTAAGTTGGTTCAGGATATGGTGCCCATTTACCCTGCTGATAGTATTTAACACCCAATGGGAATACAATAGGAGAAACTTCCAAAGAGTAGTCGAAGAGGAGCAGGGGAGGCGTTGTTTATGCCACTGGATGTTTGAAACAGATCCGCAAATAAGATTCAACAATGTCCCAAGCAAAGCACATGCAGGTTTTACAAAAATAAAAGAGTAGCGATTCACCCCTTCCATGGAAAAATATGTGTTTTCCATTTGGAGAAGATTACAGGGACCGCTCCCCGTATTGCCGACACTTGTAAAACTGGAGCAAAACATATAATTTTAACATCGCGGCTGCCCTAATTCTATTTTACCCACAACCACTTCCCCACACACGTCATTTTCACTTTTTCGTATTGGAAAAGTGATGAAAATATTTGTTTAAACAATTAGCAACGATTATAACTAATCGTCTCAAAATATTGTCTCAAATTGACCTAGCGTGTAGTAGTGTTTGAATGACATTTTTGTGGAGAAAAGATACAGAAATTATTACCTTGTATATGTCAAACCATTATATTCGATTTACCAGGTACATAACATGTAACCCACGAGTATTGGTATGCAAGGAACAAGTTCTCTCAGATGAGGTAGCCGTGCAGCTGAATCCAAAGTTGGGCCATACAAAATAATGTCCTCCTCCTTTGCTCCATACTGCTCTTCAAGACATCTATAGGCAGCTTCAATATCAGCATAAGTATTGTGCTCACTTGGCTGTTACAGAGCACAAAGAAATATCAAATTATATCAAAATGAGAATAATGACATTTCACTAATAACATGAACTTTAAAACCTTCAGATATCATCCAAAAAATAAAGAAATAAAGTACAACAGAAAAATAGTGCCATGTGCCACTAACATAATTGGCAAAGAAACCAATACAAATAACTATGGAGGGAAAAATGAAGCCCAAAACTAAAATCATGTGCCAAAGAACCGGGTCGGAGGAGCCATGTTGGGGGAGCCTGGGAGGAAGTAAGATACTTCCTCTAGAATCACCCCTAACATCCAAGGCTAGTGTAACTCCCGTAGTAGGGAAAAAAACTCATAATATCCATTTGCCCCTGTAGTCTAGGGGGCAACTGGCAAGCAGTCCAAGCGATAAGAAATATTCATTTCTATAAAAGTAAACTTATTTTCATTCCTAAAAAAGGAAACTCTATCAGATCCGCAATAATTATCATAATATGTACTGTGTATGCACTGATAAAATATCACGTAACTGTTAGCCAACTGATATACATAAACCTAGGAGAGTTAGCAATGCTGAAATACAATATCCCTACCCTGGACACATGTTTATAACATGGCCTTATAATTTTGGAAGAAAATAAGGTCAACTCATTGGCAAGATAGGAAAATCGAGATCTTTCTAGGAATAAAGACGGATTATAAGAAGCTCATACTTATTTTAAAAACTGTTATTTTATCCAAGATGCAAATTGCCTGGATGGTTTGTTCCTGTCTGATCTGTGAGCACTTGTTACATTCCAAAGTGAAGCATTGACATAACTTCCATAGTGCAGCCACTTTCTAAATAATACTCTTCCTTAGAATATGTTTCTCTTCAATGATACGTAAATCATGTTAAAGGCACTACCTAAACCTGTACTATGTAATTCACTTTTCTTAATGAAATGAAATCGTAGAAATGATACGTAAATCATGTTAAACTTTTAAAGCCACTTTCTAAATAATACTCTTCCTTAGAATATGTTTCTCTTCAATGATACGTAAATCATGTTAAAGGCACTACCTAAACTGTACTATGTAATTCACTTTTCTTAATGAAATGAAATCTCGTAGAAATGATACGTAAATCATGTTAAAGCCACTTTCTAAATAATACTCTTCCTTAGAATATGTTTCTCTTCAATGATACGTAAATCATGTTAAAGGCACTACCTAAACCTGTACTATGTAATTCACTTTTCAATTTATCTTATCAATATTGTTCCTTGGGTTTCAACCTTGTGACCAAGCTCAAGGATAAATTGAACCTTGCCAATTCACTACACCACTCCATATGCAGAGTAGCCAGGTAACCCACAGATTACACCTGATTGTAGGACCAATCAACTCAGCCCTAACAATACTATTGGAAATCAGTATAGCACGGAACTCCCTTCCAATTAAAAAATAAATAAAATGGAAACCCTGAGTAAAACTTTTTCAGCAAGCAATATCATCTATGGATACAAATCAAATGCTTCAAACTATTAAAAATTATTTCACGACATTTTTCATCATCCTTAGAGCTTGTACCAAAGTTGGAGCTCTGAAAGATGGATTGGACATTAATCAAAGCATAATAAGAAGAGTATTTTTTTAATACATTGTAGTTGCAGGTGCCCTAGTGGACATCTATGCAAAATGTGAAACTTTATACAGGGTATGTGAATTGTTTGATAAAATTCCTAAAGAAAGTGTGATTGCATGAACTGCAATGACTACAAATATTCACAAAATGGATATGTTCAAAGGCCTGGAAAGTTTTCACAAAGCTACAAATTGTTAGCTTTTGTCTAGTTGTTCCAACGAAGGGTATATGGGAAACAAATCTACCAGAACAACAGGCACTCAAGATGCAAATCATATGAAATAGTCATACTAATTTTCTGATATTATGTAGCTTAAGATTTTATTAGTTATTGTTCATTAATGTTCTCAAATAATCCTACAGATAAGAGAGTGCAGGGACATTTACAAAATCTTGATGTATACCATATAATTCTTCATTCTCTGAAAGATGGAACGACTACTTATAACTGCACTAATAATAACACTAAGCCCCGGATCAGTAAGCAAAATATCTGCTACACTCCTAGCAGCATCAGTTGCATCCTCCACAGCAATTCCAATGTCAGCCTTTTTCAAGGCAGGGGCATCATTAAAACTTCACTAACTTTAGGAATTGATCTGTTTGGTTTATAATCTAAGAATTCATCAAATTCTGCAGACGATGAAGGTATGAGTCTCCATATTCATTGCAATAAAACTAGCATTGGATGTAAATATTGACATTCATAAATATGATGTTTTTTTAAGAGCTTTTGTATTAAAAATTGGGTCTATCCTCTCAATCATCAAACAGTCACCGCAATGGTAAAAGAAATCTACATCATTTCGTAGCAAATGTTTCAATCTCTTTAAGTGACCAGCTTCTTTAAACTAGTTTTTTATAGATTAATCTGTTAATGATTCAGGATATGACATTGGTTTGGGAGATCCATTTTTGGGTACATAGGACCATGTACAGTATCAGAAAAATGTTTAGTTGTAAATATTCCTGGTCATAGTCTCACTTTTCCCAGGATACAAAAAGCAATTATTCAAGAAAAAATCAAAGCTCAATGAGCGGAGTCTAGCAAAGAGGTAATTAGTTAAGGGAAAGATGGTTAGAGAAAGTTTTAAGTCATTACAGTATATTATTCCTTAACAATTAGAAAATAGAGTTACCATAATTTCATGGAAGGATTGATAAAGTTTGTGTTGAGCATCCTTTACAATTTCGGTCTATAGACAACCTAGAAGCAGAGATACCAACCCTTAATATCGGGCTGGTACAAGGGAAGAAAATTGTACTCACCAAGGAGGATGGAAAAGAAATGAGATTGCAAGTGGAAGAGCTTAAACATAAAGGTTTAATTCGACCATCCTCTTCCCAATATTCTCGCTCTAGTTTTATTGTTAGAAACCCTGCAGAAATTAAAATGGAGAAGTTATGATGGTGATTAATTATATCCCACAAAATTTAATAATAGTGGATATTAAATGACCGTTACCAGATAAAGTACAGTTTCAGAGGGTTGCTGAAGGAAAAATACTTCCAAAGTATGATTGCAAATCTGGGTATCATCAAATAAAAATTAAAGAAGAAGATATATCTAAAACTTTTTCTCTTTGCCGTAAGGATTATATGAATGTTTGGTAATGCCATTCGGATTAAAAAATGCCCCAGTTTAATTTCAGGAGTGAGCGGACAATTTTCACTGCATTTTTTGATTTGATTTCTAATTATAATCATTATATTGATGTTTTTCGGTTTTCTCAGACAATATAAGAACATTGCCAGCATTTGGAGCAGTTTTCCACATTTCTGGAAAAACATGGTATTGAATTATCAGCCAATCCAAAAACAAAGAATTGTTTCAAACATAAGTTAAATTTTTAGGCATAACGCTTAAAGGAGGTTCTGCAAAAGCACATTATTGAGAAAATTTCTCAATTTCCTGATAGACTTCAATCCTCAGAAAACTGTGAGATATTTTTAAGATGCCTCATATATGTACATAACTTTTTCCAGCAATTATCTCCCAAAAAAACTAATTAGAGATTGTATGAATCAATCACCATTCAATGGACAAAGATAGCTACAAAAGTTGTGATCACTTGTAAAGAAAATTGCAGCCAATTATCAGAATTGACTCCATGCATTAAAGGACCATTCATATTACAGAAAAATGCCTCTGAAGAAAATTGGGGAGCCCTCACGATCACAAAAGGACAAGAGGTATTATCTATGTATGCTAGTGATCAATTCAAAAAGCATGAACTAAATTACTGGCCAGCTGAAAAGAAATTTTTAGCAATAATAAAAGGAGTCAAAAAATGGCATGCATTACTCTTGCTTGAAGAATCCACTAAGAGAATTGACAGTAAGAATTTAAAATGGTTCATTTCAAAACCCATCAGATCACAGTTATGTGGGGGAGATATGCATTTTGTCTCAATATTCTTTTAATGTACAATATATTCAGGGAAAAGATAACAATTGCCTGATGCCCTCACAAGGGAACTTGCAACAACTACTCTCCATATTTTTCAAGGTGAGTCCAGTTCTCAAGAAATCAAATGGTCTTGGCTCCCAGAGCAATTTTTATATCTGTTAATAGATAGTTGGTATGCTTATAAGTAAATAATTGATAGTTGATACAAGATAAAATAAATAAAAAAAATAATTTTAACAAAGAACCAAAACACCTAGAATGAAGAATTATCATTTTCCCAACCTGTTTTGAAATGACAGCTGTAGGATAGGGAAAAAGAATTCATCAAATCCTAATTATTTTTAGAAAATTGGCATGTTCAGTGAACTATTTGATTAAATGCCGACAACTATTTGTATAAATTCCAGAAAGAAATATGTGTGCAGAGGATATGGTTATTGCAGAATATGCACGAGAACTCTTTTTCTCATGCATTTCCTCAAAGCAATCCAGGCCCTGAGCCCACACTCCTTCCATGCATTTTGTCAAACAGTTTAAATCCAAACTTCTTCCAATACTTTCATCAAACATCTCGCATGCATTGTTTTGTTCACAATTTTTACGAAGCATTTAGTGAAATAGTTTACACCCAAACTTATTCTAAGCATTATGTCAAACATTTCGCATGTGGTGTTTTCATTGATGCATTTACTCAGACAAATTGCACACCCAAAAAAATATTCCCACAAGTAAAATCTCTTTGAAACCTAAAATCTTGATAAAAACAATCTTGTGTCGTGTCTTGAAGATCCTTATTCAACACAGGCATGGAATACACTTGCAAACCACATACATGTGCAAAATGAACCCCAATTTCATTTATTAAATCAGAATCCACAAATAAAAACATCCACGCAAATGCTAAAGAACTATCAATGCCTAAAAAAAGAACAAGAAAGTAGTAAAACAATGAAGGGTAAGTAGGGGATTCACGAACCCCAACAACAAGAGAGCGGTCCACCTCAAAAGCACAAATCCAGAGCAAATCGGGGAAAGACATATATATGTACAGATGAGGATACCCATACGTAATGAGCAAAAGCCAGAGCTAAAATGGAAACAACTTACCAGTAGGAGGAAGTGGCCGAGTCCAAATAGGCCGAGTTGAACTTTACAAAGCCAAACCGAATCGGAGTGTAGCGATTTGGGAAAATAAGTGCCGAGCTAGTTACAAACCCCAACACTCTGCACTCATAAGCGATCTACCACGACATTGATGAGCCATGGAAAACGAAAGTATGAGCTAGCAATGCTGAGCTCCAATAGAGAAAACCTAGAGCTAGTTGTTTTTCACAGCCAATGGAGAGTGACCTTGACCCAGAAAATCTAGAAAAGAGTCTCATCTAATGCACACTGAAACAGAGCAAGAGCATGGAAGATATACGCCCAAATGGAAACCAATACAATAAATCCATGGTGAACAAACCAAACCAAATGCCCAAGCGGCCAGGGGGAAATGAAAATAAGATCCGAAGCCTCACAGTAACTCAACGAAGAAATTAGAATACAGATCTTGAAGATATGGAAATGGTGGCTAGATACATAGCTCCAAAAGTGATGGATACAGGTAGATATATTAGGGTGTTTGTCATGATTGGGAGGAGAACAAGATCCATAGCCCCGCAAGGATCTCCTAGGATTGAAAAGGCTCTGGCGGCAAGAATTGGAAACCTATTTCTGAGCAGAAGGCTGGACCGTATTGCATGGCTCAGAATGAAGAGGGGACTCTGCTACACTCAACGAAGCCAAATCGGTAACCCGCCTTGCTACATATGAAACAATATCCGCACCTCTAAAGGATCCCCTACCCAACTATCACGCTGAAGCCGGAGATCTACCTAGTCTTGGCCAAATAGAACCGCTTGGACTGATAAAAAACTGGTGCAAATTTCCCCCATTTGGGTTCCCGCAATTTTCCCCCAATGTAGTAAATTTAATAGAGTAAATTAAAATTTACTTTATTATTCAAAGTTTAAAATAAAAATAAGTTAGAGACAAAAATAAACTTTTAGAGACAAAAGTAAACTTTTGTCTCTAATTTTTGTCTCAAAAGAGGGGTCCAGTAGTGTGACGGTACAGGTTTAGAGCTCTGAGCCAAGATTTTTCGAGGAGGATCGTGTTGTCTACTATACATGGACGAGAGCTTGTGCACGTATCAAGCTATATATATAAGACCGAGTCCACGACTGAGCTATCTCAATGGAGGTGGGACTGTTTTTCCATCACTGAAACATTATGAAGAGGAATCGAGCCATTTCACAGGCGCTAATGCATGATTGGGTGGCCAAGCCTTCTCCAAAAAGATGAGTAAATGGACAAAGCAACAGTGGTTTTGCAAAGCTTTCCAAGTGATACACCGGCATGGCCAAGGCAGTCGTCATGATGAGGATTGGTCCAAGGGCCAATCCATCAAGTCGCGTTGAAGGATTGAACCGAGCCATCAAGCAATTCAGAGATGATTGCGAGAATTATCCTGGTCGGCGGCATTCAAAGAGTCATGTGGTAAAAGTGGAGATCTAGGTCCCTTGCGGCTCGAATTAACTAGCAACGCCAGTATGGCTCAACTCCGACTCAGCCGATGGAGCAATATACGGGGATTTTGGTTTCGGCGAGCTCGACTGTCCCACGGGACACTTGTGCGAGGAAATGCTGAAATGGCCGTAATAATAGCGAGCTCAACTTGTGCGGAAAATCAGCAAAAAGAGCCCTCGCGGCCTGAGGAATTTGTGCATGAAAACCTGACTTGCCCAAAATGAACGTTGTGTGGGTATGTCAAGGGTCAACGGCCCGATCGCTCGGTCAACAACGGGACGCCGAGAGCTTAGTTCTCCATGGGAGTGTAGTGCCCACACTTTACACACACAAAAACAACAGTAAAATACCAGGATAATTTTTTTTTTTGACTTGCATTGCTCACTACACACAACACAACATGGGCTTCAAATACAGAACTCGACTCGCATACGGCTATCACAAGAATCATCGACTCACATAGACGCACGAAAACGACGTAGGCATGCTGACGCTACACTTTTCCCAATGGAAGGTTACTAGTAAAGACACAACCACAAGAACATGGCTTCAGGGACGGCGAACCCACAACACATCATTTCTTTAAATGTATTTTTGGTTAAAGTTAACATTCCAAGGACATTACGAGCAAGGATAAATTTTCTCGTTTGTTCACCTACGTTTTCTTAAGCTTATTCCGCGGTTGAAAATACAATTCGACCTTCTCAAGTTGGCTTCTTATACTTTATATAAATTTCCATAACTGACATACATATTTGGCATAAATCAAATTGCATACAAAATACTTAATCATCTTCTATTATGTAAAAATATTCTTCTCCAACGTTTATTTGATGTCTACAGTTTTACCCTTACAACTCAAGCGAAAGAGACTTGATGTCCAAAATGCAATCAAAGGATTTGACAAAGATTTAGATACAGGGCAGCTTTTCACCAAAAAAATATTTCTCGATTCACACTATATTTATTTCCCTACCATTGTTATTATAATTTGAAAACTTATTGAATTCCTATAAGATATATATATATATATATATATATATATATATATATATATACATCCTTTGTTTTCTCAAAGTTTGGTCGCACCAAGGCAATACATATTCTTTGCAACACATGATTATGTTTAATTAAGTTTTAAGGACTTCATGAGTGACCTCAAACCTAATCTCCAATCTCGAGTGCAACATTTATATAATATGCTCTTACATCGCACTAAGATCTCATTCTTAGCGTTGTTTCGAAACAAAAGAGATACGAAAGCACTTGTCTGACATCTTAAATAAGTACAAGGCTAGGAGCATAATAAACTACACATGAACACAAGTGATCTATGTACACGAAGATCCCATGTCACTACACTTCACGATTCCGCATAAGGAATATTCTTTATTCCTTAATGCCATAAATGACATAACAAGGGATTAAGGGACAAGATTACAATTTCTAAGGTTCTCTAGAATCAACATCTTTCAACTCAATTTCGCATACAAGGAGTTAAAATACAGTTTCTACCCACAAGTTAACAAGACAAAACCACTAGTGTTTAGTTTAATTCCAATATGCACCTAATGATCTATGCCTCTACTACATGTGATTTTAAGGCAAGCGGACATAATTATACTAAACCACATTCAAGAGAATGCCAAGATGTTATTTTGATAGAAACCAAGGTAGCACCGCTTAGTCGATCCTTCGAACAAGGACTCATAAGGTGACTCCTAAGGTGGTCTTCAACACTCAGCCTGGTATCGGACCTGAAGAGAGTACATTCTTCTCGTGATTACCAAAACTAGAAGGAAACCGCATATTCTGGATAAAGTTGGACCATGTCATTCCTAAACATGGGTTTACGACAGTGTCGCTAGACAAAAAGACTATGACGATAAACTCCAACTAGGGGTTTTATTTACCTAACCTAGAGTGTTCCATCGAGCGCAAAGCTTAAGTTCATTCTACGGTCTTAAATTTCTTATATGGTACAAAGGGTCACACATGCAGGCAAGTATGCACGAATATTTTATTAAGGGTTGAGTGTTCCCATTAAAACTCTTTATTGTGTTTGCAATGTAAGAAGGTAACCCAATAATTAATTTAATCATTTATTAAATACTGAGAAGGTACTACAATGTATTAACTTCGATTTTCAATTTACTAAGTATAAATCAACCCCCCTTTTTTTTTTTTATACACAACTAAGAAACATAATGAACCGGTGATTAGATGCACATTTCCTAAGTATCCCTAAAACTAGCATATCATGCATATTAACAAATTTCATTTATAACTTTTCGGTAACAAGAGACTGCATTAGACAGTTATTCATTTTACAATGACCTATAAAAATTACAATAATAATAATTAAATCACACATCTCCCTTTTTCGTCGTCGTTCTTCCATCCTACAAAACCCACGTGAGCATGATATCAGCGATAAATCGCTGGCATGGCATCCACCCTAAGCAATCATAAGTATCATATTTCAGATTCCCATTTACATCTAACAATAATTACAATTTGCAATCGAAATAAAAAGGTCTAGGAACATGTATCCATTACATTTCACTTTTCTTCATTTTGTAACCCAAGAGAGAGAAAGAGAAGGGAAGAGAGAGAAAACATCGTTTTGCCAAAAGTTCTAATACACACAACAAGTTTCATTATAGTGTTTTAAACAGTTATTTAAGTGTGTTTAAATGTTTTCAGGGTGATTTGGCAACCTTACGAGGTCCCGCAACTTACTATTCTTACATTTTCTCACTAGCTACAAAACGTTCAAAATGGGCTCGGAGGCTAAGAAACTGCTTCCAAAGGTTATCTTCCGATGAGCACACACTCCACGATTAACTTTCTACATGTCCCTAGATATACCAAGAATTCATAGCAACTGACGAAATTGAAAAAGAGCAAACGGTTTGCGTTTGGCGGTTAGTTCTCCGGGGCCACTAGTCGTAGTTCACCCAGTTGTAAAATGCCAAAAGTTAACTCGAGGGCCCAGAAAACTACGTCCATAACTGACGTTCGATGGAGAAGCACGCAACGAGACATCTCCTACTAGTTCCCCTATATAAGGAGAGTTCATCAGAGTCGACGGGACGGAGAACTAGTAAACTATTTTCAAATGGTGACAAGTTTTCTGGAGCGACAAGGAGAAATTGGTCCAGTTTGACCTCGTCAAACTGCGATCGGAGGCTTACAAAATGGCTTCGCCAAACTATCCCGAAAAGTGCTCTTTCCTATGCTGAATGTTCCATGCATTTGTCTAGTATAAACGCTAGAGGTTTGCGAAGATGGAATGTGATTTCTCTTTCCGAGTTTCAAATGGTGGTCCCAAACGAAAGCCAACTTTCTAGTTTTAACAACTCTCTACTGTTGTAAACCGGTGTAGTAGGGCTCCTAGAAGAGCGTCAAAAGGATGTCATATGATCGTTTCGGGTCAAACCAAAAATCCAGACGACTCCACGTATACCAGGGTACGCGAATGAAACTTCACATCTCGTTTCCAGAGTTGCGAAGGGTACTTAGTGAGTCTCTGAAAATGCAAAATTTAACTATTTTAAGCAAGAAGAAGGTCAACTCATTCAATGGAGAGTCAAATTTGTCTGGTTGATAAAATGATATTGGAGCGATAAAAAGGGTAAGAGTTTTCTAGATCATCTCAAAGCGAGGGTGATAGTTCATGATTTAAAGTAGGTGAGTTACAATGGCTTCGAGAGTTGTGACACGACACTTTATTGTTTTGCAATGAGTTGAAGGAACATTTAATCGTATTAAAAAAATTCCATAATTTTAAAATTCTATTTAGTTGCAAAAATGTAACTAAAACACGAAAATTATGAGAGGTAAGGGAAGAGGAACCATGCCTCGGAGAACGACTCGGTCGAAGCCGCAGCTTGGGGCCTCTCTTGCTTGGCCACTTCACAACCAGCCACAAGCATCCTCACTCCACCACGTCACACCAAATTCCCAATCACTTGAAGTTTTCCAACAGAGTAAGTAGTTGCTTGTGCGTTTCTAAAACCTTTTGAACAGATCCATTAAGTGCATAACTTGCAATCCTAGCATTCCATGAGACAACATTTCTTTGAGGTGTTTTTTCAAACAGTTGACTTGCCTTGTGTAAGCTTCCGCCATTTGCATACTTGTCTACTAGCACATTTGCAACTAAAAATCCTCTAACATTATGCCTTGACGGTTGTCTAAGGCCTGCTCTAGAGCTCCCATTTTGACAGAGGCTGCGAGGATGCTAGGACAAGGTAGTGGAGTCTGGCTTTACACGTACCAATTGCATTTGCTTGAAAGTTTCCAAGGCCTTTTCAACAACTCATCATTTTTTATTTTTTTATTTTTTTTTCCTGCAATCATTGCAGCCCCTAAACCACATTCCTTTCAGGCATTGTCGAACAGCTCGCATGCCTCCACATTTTGCATATGTATCTGGTCAGGGCACTTCTGAAACACACAAAAGAAATCCCTTCTCCACAATGCTTTGATGGACGTCCATACTGCTTCAAGAGCTCTATTTTGGCACAGGCAGGGGAATGCTGGCAGATGTAAACTAATTAGGTTGGAGCCCTGTTGCTGCATACAGTGAAACAACATGACTGCCTTGTGAGTAAACCATGCCTTTTGTACGCTGACAAAAAACGCATTCCAAGAGAAGTTGTTTCGTTCTTTCATTTGGTCAAACACTTGAAATAAGGTCCCTAACGCCTTAGCAACTACTACATCTATCAAAAATCCTCTCTCCATTATGTTTTGAGAGAAGTCCACGCAGAAAAAGGTTTCCCCCATTTTTGGTGCTGATAGGGGGAGAAAACAAAACTGGCAAAAAAAAACAAATTTCCATTATGCTTTGATGGATGTGCGTGCACCCTGCTCCAAATCTCCTCTTTCAACGCAGAACAGAAAACAAAACGTGTGGCAATGTAAATCGGCCTGATGGGAGTCAGTCGGGTTACATTTGTGGAGCAAACATCAATGCTTTAAACGGATTCCCAGATCCCCTACGCCACCATCATTCTCTTCTATGAAACCACGTTTCAAAAAGACATTATTCCCCACAAGGCACGCCCCCTACCCTGCGCACCTTCATCTGCAAACAACTGGCCAAGTTTTCTCCTTCAGCTCTTCATTGGAAAACATCACTCTGATCCTTAGCGCAAGAAGAGAGGGAAAGTGACAAAACATCCATGGTGTTTGTTTTGCTGCCACCCACACACTCGCCCATTCCCCAAAGAATAAGGATCAAACCCTAACTCAGCATTTTAGAGATTTTTTTTTATTTTATTTTATTTTTGCCCTTTCCCCCATTTAGTTCTATTTTATTTTATATTAAATTATAAATATATTTTTATTGGATTAAAAGGCTATACAAGCTCATGTGTTTTCCATCTCACTCTCCTTCCGAGGTCACCTGCATTGTGGCTCTTTGAGAAATTTGAGGTCCGTGAAGCGAAAAGGCTCATCTTTTGGAGTGGGCCATTTGCTGGAGAGAGCTTCTTGCGTGCATCTATCAAATCACTACTAAACTCCAAACATCAACTAGGGTTCCTCATGAGTAATGTCTCTGGACCTCAAATAAAGTGCTTGTATTATTATGCCAAGAAATTGACAGGACGCAGGCCCTTCCACCTGCCACTCCTGACAAAGGCGTCTCTTGTCTTAAATTGAGGGGGCATTACAGGAGGTTGTGACCCGCATTGCTAAGGGGAGTTGGCAAAGACATCCAACAAATGACTCTGGCACCGAGTTGGAAAACAGTCGACCCCGCCAACATAGACATCGGGAAGAGGAATCAATCCATTTCACATGAACTAGTGTGTGATTGGGTGGCCAAGCCTTCTCCAAAAAGACAAGTAAATGGATGAAGCAAAGAAGTGGTCTTGCAAAGCTTTCCAAGTGATACACCAACATGTTCGAGCTGGGCAAATATCATGATGAGGATTAGCCCAAGGGCCAATCCAACGAGTCGCGTCGAAGGGTTGAACTAAGCCATCGAGCAAGTTAGAGACCATGTGGGAATCAACCGTTCGACGACATTCATAGAGTCATGAAGTAAAATCAGAGATCCAAGCCCCTTGCGCCCGGATGAACTAGGAACGTCGTTGCGGTTCAACTCGACTGCCAATGATTAATATACAAGGATTTCGGTTTCGCCAGCCCAAATGTCCCACATGACACTTTGTGTAAGGAAAGGCTGAAATGGCCGCAATAGTATCAAGCTCAACTTGTGTGGTAAAATTGGCAAAATGGAGCCCTCATGGCATAGGGCATTTGTGCGTGAAAGTTTCGACTCACCCGCATGAACATTATGCGGGTATATTGGGGTCAACGGCCCGACCGGCCTAGTCAACGACATGATGTGGAGAGTTGAGTTCTCCATGGGAGGTCAGGCCCACATTGCTAAGGGGATTTTGTGGCACATCCAACAAATGACTTGGTGGCACCGAGTTGGAAAACAGTCAGCCCCCGCCAACATATACAAAGCCCCATGTGAATTTAAAAATAGGGAGGTCGGCGCATCACAAAGGTGAGGTTGATGCATCCAGCAGATCGACGTGTAAAAGGAAGAGGGTCCAACATGAATAAGCGGGTCATCGATCCATATGGAAAAAATGGTGAGGTGGATAGGAGAGGAACCACTTCTGCCGAAAGCCGGGCAATTTATTCAACAATACAAACCCCCCCAAATTTAAAAATCCAAATTATGTGATTCAATGGTGGGCCTGGGCCTTTTTAAATGCAGAAATCATTTAAATGATGATGTGAAACATTTAAAAAGAGGGAGAAATATTTTAAGATTTCCAACCAAACTATTTAATTATCGATCCCGTGGAGCAAGCAAGCCTCGGCCATTTCCTAAAAACAACCGCAATCACTCGAGGAGCCATAATTTTTGTGTCCCTTAAGGGAATCGCACAAAATTGGTCTCGTTGGAACTGTGGCTCCGATCTTCGACGCACAAGAACAAAGAAATATAGAAATTGATGAATATTTGATGGTGAGTTTTAAGGAAAACGATCCCAATTTTGTTTGGTTGTTGGATAGTGGTTGGAAGAGCATTTAATGAGCATGGGAAATCATTCTTTCATTGTTATAGGTTATGGGACACCTTGAGATTGCTTTTGTAGGTCAAAATCACCAACTACACTCATTTATCATGACTTGCAATTGGTTGAAAAGTGAATTTTGGGAATTGCATCCCCCCTCTCTCTCTCCTCTCAAAATTCTATAAATTGAAGTGTTGGGCTCATTGTAGAAGGGGGATAATTTGAGTAGCAAAAATTTGCCCATTTTGTTTTGTGAAGCCAATGTGTTGTAGGCCTTTATAGTGGACTCCTTGCATGGTGATCTAGGCCTTTACTTTGTAAAATTTTGAACTGTGCATATCCATGAAGCAATAGATGCAAGTTTGTGGATGTATCTTCCCTTGTTGTGTTTGTTTGCATTCTTCTTTCCTCTTCAATCTTATTGTAGGTGTATTGTGTCTATTTTATGCTCTTTCAGGGTTTCACTATTATTGTGTATGTATGGAAATGTTGTTGTGAGTGCTTGTATTAGACTGTGGAGAATTGTTATCACCCTCTCTAATCTACACTTTGGCTTTCATTTTCACACATTGGGGATTGTTCTCATACCCTTATTTTGGTGCATCACCTCTGTAGTGTAGTTTCTTTCATTTTCATGTTATCTCTCTCTCCCGGTCCCTTGGAAATTGTAGGATAGAGATAGTCAGTAGTTTTCTTCCATTAGAGTTAGTTTGCACTAGGAGTAGGAAGAGGAACCAACCTTCTCTGGAGGTCTATCTCAAGTAGAAAGTCCCAAAACTTGGAGATAGTACCCTTGTTACCCAATACACACTGTGACATCAAGCACACACACTTATGAAAATTAGAGGGTGTTGTGATTCAAAGTTGATAACATGTCTAATTAAGATTATTATAAAAATTAGTAAATAACATAAAGTGAAAGTAAAAATATAAAATGTGTAAACATACATACCCCAATGTCATATGTAAGGGATGTAAAAGAGTTGAAATATAAGTAACAATTAATCCTAATATGTGAAGTCATTTCTAACAATTAGGTTTATCATATGAATTCATCTCTAGAATTAGGCCTACTACGTGAAGCCATTTATAACATGTGTTCTTACCATGTGAAGCAATCTCTAGTAGTTCGGCCTACTACGTGAAACCATCTCTATTATTTTTTCCTACTATGTGAATCCATCTATAGAAATTAGGTCTCGCTAAGTGAAGCCATCTATAGAAATTGAGCCTACTATGTGAATCCACTTTATATATAACCATGTAAATTTTGTAATGTAATAATCTAGCATATGTAATATTGAAATATTTGTGTGAATGTCATTGTATGATGTGATTTAAAGTGCTATATTGGTGGCATACAAAAACACCATTAATAAATCCCATAATATGCCTTCTTTTAATATGAAGGATGCTAAAAAGGATCATTTATCTCAAAAGAGTAAATGTTGGTTGTGTAAAAGTGTTCAGAAAGCAAAAACATCAATGAGATAAATCATATTAGTTTTAATCGAAATGGTACCAAGTTGTATAATTAGCAAGATAGAAGTTGAAGCACAAGTAATGTGTGTGATTCGTAAGATATAAGAAATTAAGAGAAAGTAATGTCTATGATTTGTAATATAAACACCTAAGCACAAGTGTTTATGCATCATGGGTAGATGAACAAAGTTAGGGGTCAACGTTTTGGCCACTTTGTCCATTTTTCACAAAGGGTGTACACCCTTTATAAAATTCTTCCCAAATCTATT
Organism: Taxus wallichiana var. yunnanensis; assembly: GCA_018340775.1. NCBI lineage: Eukaryota > Viridiplantae > Streptophyta > Pinopsida > Cupressales > Taxaceae > Taxus > Taxus wallichiana. The sequence goes on from CM031242.1 coordinate 1,011,361,042, forward strand.
TTGAATGGGTTCGGGGATATGAAGCAAAATGGAGTACATCCTTTTAGTGAAAATGGTGTATGCCCTTTGTAGTAAAAAAGGCGACGAATTTTTCACTACAAACGATGTGTTCCATTTTCACTAAAAAGGGTGTATGATATTTTTATTATAAAGGGCATATGCCTTTTTAGTCAATAAAACAAAAAAACAAAGTATTACATTATGCAAACCCGCAAGTTCAAGAAAGAGGACCTTGAGCTCAAATCCAAAGCACGTACATTATTTACAAAACCTTGTGCCCATTTTACTTCATCCTACATGCACCAAAGACTCTCCCATGGGCTCGGGTGAGTTTATTTTTTCAATTTATTTTTTTAATTTGTTGATTTTGATAAATTGGGGGTTTTGAAATAGAAAGTAAATATTTTAATTTTTTTCAAAAATATATGTTAATGGAGGTATTGTCTGAAGGAGATGTGGGGAGTGAAGAAAATATTGATAATCAATAAGAAAACCCACCGAAAACCCTATAAATCCACAAGAGGCCCATAGACATGAAGAAGAGGAATTATTACAACGATATAACACAAACCAACAACAATTGGAAATAATCATAAATAGTTTGTGTGATTCCTCAACCAATAATGCATGTAGTGCTCTTGCAAATATGTTGGAAAGTGTTTGTAATGAATTAAAAACAATGGGTGAAATTATAATGAATTTAAAGTGAAAGGGATGCATGCAAACAATTATATGCTAATGGATTGTCATATGATGCCATAAAGGGCATGAAAATATCAAAACAAGAAAAAAATATTTGTTTCGTAATCCTAGAAGCAATTATCCACCACCAATGAGAAGGAAACATATTAGCATTGATTGGTATATCCATGAAGAAATGAAAAAAATTTTTTTGGGATAGGTGGTGGATGGTCTTTGATGAGCCTTTGTGTAACAATAACGAGGTTCCATTGTATTTTTACAAAAATTATATTATGATTTTGTGCTTAATAAGAAGCCAAATTATTTTGATTTTAGAGCATCTTAAAAGAGGAGGTGGGTCATCATATGAGAGACCTAGTGTTAGGTGAGATCAAAATGTACATAATTGTCCCTCAAGAGGTATAAGTAAAAAAGTACATGTTTCCATCCATAATGAAATTCATCACAATGCATACATCGAGACCATTTAATCACTTGTCAATCTGATAAATACAGTGATTTCCAATATGAGGCATATTGGGGGTACACAGAGTTATCATACTATAAGGGCTACTAGTGGCAATGTGAGTCATCGTGCTCATCATAGTTTTGATGGTTCAAGTGGAAGTACATCGGTTGTTTAGGTCGTGGGCATAGTTAGTAGTGGAATTACATTTGTGCATCAGTGTACATCTTATGGGAGGATGTGTATTAGACCATCTACACATACTACATCTGTAGAGCCCTGCATGCCACCATAGAGCCCAATGATACCACTTTACAAAGTACTCTACATAGCAGTTTATGTCATTTATGGTTACTCCGCCATCTAGCAATGCTACACAGTAAAGATGTACAAGATGTTCATGTATCCCCTCTAGTTACTAGAGAATTTGAGAAAAAAACCGAGTGAGATACTAAGGACATAACTATTTCTGATTACTTATTCATAGAGGTAATTAATCATAATTTATTTTTATCTAAGTAATAATAATTTTGTCTTAATATATGTTTACAAGTAATTGATTCATAATTTTGACTTCTTCCTTATTTCTTGTATAGTTGATGGCAAAGGCCATGGCCACCCCTCCTAGATTATATTTTGTTGTTATAACAACTATTAGTGTTGCAGATGCATATATGTAGGTACATTTTCAAAATTGATTGAGGTATTGCTAAGTTATTTATTGTCTATTGACGTTGGTAGATTGCTAGCTCTATTTGTACATGTAAATAGTAACATGTTGGTGTTACATTGCAACCAACAACAAATGAACATATTGAGGGAGTGTTTCCCAACACCTAGTTTCTACCCCACAATAACTACAAAGCTACTTGATCGGTGAGAACACATAGTTTAATTATAATTTATTATTTCAAAAAATTTTACTTTAAATTTCATTTAACTTACATTTTTATGAATATAATTAAACTTATATGCACTCTTATACTCTATAATATTTCGCCTTGTGTACTTGAGGTCTCCTAGAGTGAGGCAAACCTTTCATTGGTCTAAAGCTCCCTCCCATCCATAGTCACAACCTTTGGAGTGGTTGTTTCAAAGACATATGTTTCTAAAATTGTTATGGATGCAACATCAAAAGTATAATAAATTTTTTATTTATGAACTTAAATCGTCATTTTATATTTGAAATTCATTTATATATTTGTTTTAATTCTAAATTATATCATTGATGATTGTAGATGAATGTTGCCACAAGTGAGGATGTGTTTTCCACACCACATGACCTAAGAAGCCAAGTGATACGTGACAAAATGCTTGCATTAGAGGTATAAATTCAATGAAATGCATATAAAACTTGATTAGTTTTACATGCTTAATTTGAAAAAAATAGTGTCTTTATTTGCCATACACGCAAGCAAAATGGTAGAGAGGAGGGTCTCTCCTCGTTTGTTGAGATCCGGCACCCCTAACTTTGTATCTAGCGCGTAGAGGGGAAATTTGTTTAGTGACTCTGAGGAGATGAATAAATAGTTATAGATGTAATTTTAGATCTATCTTTACATAGATATATATGTAGGGTTATTTGTAGTGCCAGAGAGCAATATGGCCATTTTGCATGCCTACATGGCTCATGTTGTACGTTAACAAAAAATGTATGTTTTTCCTGGGATATGATACATATAAATGTGCACATTTGACTTAATTTTCATATGTATGTATATAAAATTATAATTTGTGTATTCCATTTTTCTTTTACTTATCTATTAAATGTTTTATTCATATTCAATTCATTGAGTAATGTGGTGAGATGAGGCTATCATATTATAATTTCAATGTCTAAAATAGAGGTTTGGAATGGAGCTCATGGTTTTAAATATATGAGGAACCCAAGAACAATAACGGGAAGATAATGTTGTTCCACATATAAGGGAAAATATAAAATCAAAATTGCAAGATTAAAGATAATGTTAAGGATATCAATTCACATTAAGCCTATAAAAGACTTGTAACTGGGTGAATCCATGCATAATTACCCATAATAATATAAAATCCAAATCATTAGAAAATGCTCACAAAATAATTTCCATAACATCTAATTCAATGACCATGATGAGTAAACATGCTAGGGAGACCCAAAAAATGTTCCAAATGGCTTTACGTTCTATGACAATGAGAATAATGTGAAATCACACAATCGGGAGGATCGTGGAACCCAAAAAAAGTTCTAATTCTCGGCAATCTCAATGAAGAGATAAAATGGTTTAGGCATTAGTGAAGTCACTCCTATTTGAAACATCTAGAACTATTCCAGAGTTCCAAAGCTAAAGAAATGCAATATATTCCAATATAGTTATTAAAATAGAATTATGAGACTAAGTGAACTCGTATCATGTGAGAAACGCAAGTAAATATTTATTAAATGAGGTGGAGCAAGATCTTAAGGATGCAATACTTGTTACTTGAAACATGATAAAGAATATAAAGCTCATTTCTAATGGTGAGTAATTAAGTTTGGCATTATAAAAAAATGAAGTAGAAAATTTCATCATTTGAGGGTGTGAAAAAGTGGTCTTATGAAGCTATGGAAAAATATTTTAAGGTAATTCCTAGAAAATTGATTTAGAATTGTGGTGTGAACGTTGTTAGAACCATGACATATTTGCAATAAAAGCATGTGAATATTTGTGTGGTTTTGTTAGGAACCTATGTCCTACCCTCTTCTTTGCATTATTAGTGTATTAATCGTTATGCATGCATATGCTTTGTAAGTCGTCCCTTGAGCATATTTGAATTATCCCACATACATAGGAAGTAGTAGTTGTTAAAATAGAATTAGTATATAAGTGTTGAGGCCCAATGAAGGCATCCACGAATATTATTGTATTGAGCTTGCTCAAAGGAGGTTGCCTTCTCAAAGTGGCCTGCGATCTAAAGGTTAATTGAGTTATTTCCCAAAAATCATTTCATTATTCATTTATTTTTGTAATTCGTAAATATATGAAAAAGGATCCTCACATCAGTATCAGAGCACTTTCTTTACCTTGTGGGTAGATTTTGGAGGGAAAAAATTCAACAAAGTGTTTTCCATGAGTTGCGTCATTTACGGAAATATTTTCCTTACATTTGTTTTTCTTCATATTCATTGCAGAGGTGTGAATAAGGGTAAATACCTATCTACATAACTATGTGGAGTACTTGGGCATAAGCCCTAAAACTCATCATGAGGAGTACCACAGGAACCCCGAAGTAGCTAACCCATTAAGAGGACATGTTGGCAAAAAGGGCAACGGCCCATCCCAATTAACTAGTTTTCAGCCGTGATGTAAATCAAGAGATGTTTGTGATAACGGCCCCATCCCGATTAATTAAGGGGTAAGTTCGTGACTAGAAATTTTCTCGGTGAGCGGTACTCGTTCGAGACAAGCATTGGTGGCCAAAGAAAATCCATAAAACCCTTAGGCATCCTAACCGACTAAGACCCATATCCAACCTAATAGTTTAGCAGAAAACAAAGAGAGTAGTTACAGTTAAAAATAGTTGGTAACCGCGCACTTATAGGCAAGTTTTTGATCTGGAACAAAGCAACGGTCGGTTTTCATTAAAAAATTAGTTTTTGTCATATCTTTCATTTTAGAGTTCCATTGACTCTCAAAATTTCTTGGAACACCTAAAATTCCATTATGCACCTTTCTTTCCTTGAGGTTCTATATCCAAATTCCACTTTTATTAGTTAAAAAATCTCAATTTTTAATTTTTTCAAGTTTTTCCAAACTTTTTTAGTTTTTCCCAATTGCTTTGAAATTTTCCCACAGTGTTCCTCTCCATTTTCTGTTCATCTATCCCTCTTGAACAAATTTCCCATTTTTCCATTATGGTTCTAAAATTTCCCTTACATTCGTCAATCCTAACCATGAGGTGCCAAAAAAATAGTAAAAGTACATTTACCCCTTTCGATTGAGCTCACATTAAAATTTTCCCTTACTAACCATGTCTTAGAACACGGTTTTCCATCCCTTACAAAAAACATTGGTTATGGTATCCACCTCTACAAGCACAAAGATCATGGAGGAATAAATCACAACATTGAAGTCCTAGGTCACTAAGTTAATCGATATGATGTGTGGACTAAACCAACAGAATAGTCTTTTGCTCAACAAATTATAGAAAGAGTCTTCTTCAAATAATAGCTTCTCTTTTCCCAACACATCATGTGGACCCAAGATGGAATTTCTAAGGTTCAATGGTACAAATCCTACAGGATGGATATATCGATTCGAGCATTTCTTCAACCTTCACAATACTTATTCTATAAACCAAGTCCCAATTGATTCCTTCCACTTGGAACAAGAAGTGTTTCAATGGTATCGTTGGTATCTAAAATCAAATGATGAACGAAATTGGAAAAAAATTGCATCCTTACTTTTGGGTAGGTTTGGTCCCTCAGCATTTGATGACTTTATAAGAGATCTCACCAAACTTCGCCACATAGGTATTGTTCATGATTACCAGTTGAATTTGAGAAAATGACTAATCACACTAAAGAAATGTTAGATGACTTCTTCAAGATTTGTTTTTTAGTGGCCTCAAAGAGCCACTCCACTTACATGTGAAAATATTTCGGTCCAAAAACATGGTGGATGCCTTGGGCCTAGATAAATTAGCGGGAGATAAACTCCCAAAGACAACATTGACCTCCCACTTTCCCACCCGTAAAGAACATAACAAACCCAACCATCACCACAACCACCGTTGCTCAAAGCACCTTACTAATGACAAATGGGTTAAGGATCATAGGTGCATCATACAAAATCTCTACTTGTTATATGTGGAATTACCACTAGAGCAAGACAGTGAGCCCGATCTCTAGGAATTCCAGGATGAAAAAGAGGAATAAATCCCCTCAGAGGACTCGGTTCCTCAAGAGATTCAACCCGATATCTCTCTACATACACTAGCAAGTGTTACCACCCATCAAACCATGAAGGTAAAGGGGTTCTTTAAAAATATCATTCTCACAATCCTCATTGACTCTCGCAAGTAGCTCACAATTTCATTTATCCCCACATTGCTAAGCGAGACAAATTACTTCATACACCATTGTTCTAGCTTTGAAGTCATGATTGTTAATGGGGAACATTTCCATGTAAAGGGAAGTGTTAGAATGTGTGTATTGTAATAGGCGATTACACTCTTCACTCAGACATATTTTCCCTTCCCTTAGGAGGATATGATGTGGTTTTAGGTGCACAGTGGCTCCGCACATTGGGACCTATTCTATGAGACTTCTCTGAGCTTTGGATGTTGTTCACCGATAGTGGCCAGAAGCACACCTTAAAAGGGTTATTGTCAGGATCTACTACCATCATCATTTCCCATCACATGGAAAATATTTTGAAGAAAGTTTTCATGGGAGCATTGTCCAACCGCACTCTATCCAACTCCATCCCCTCGCTACTAACAACCCCGGTGATTTACAAGCCCTCCTCGACAAGTATACTCGCCATTTTTATAGAGCTAGTGCGTTTTCTCGTTCATGCCCGAAGATCATCGCATTTTGCTCCTTCCATGAAGCATCCCACCCAATATCCGGCCATTCTCGCTATCCCCATCTCGCAAAAAAGAATGAGATTCAGAAGCTAGTCTGGGAACTCCTCAAGTCTAGAGTTGTTCACCTCAACACTATCCCATACTCCTCCCCATCGCTTATGCTTATTGACCATATAAAAAGATGGGTCGTGGCACCTCTTCATTGACTTTCGTTCCCTTAACCACCTCATTATTAAAGATAAATTCCCAATTTCGGTCATCAATGAGCTTCTTGATGAGCTCCATGGGGTAAAATTATTTTCCAATTTGGATATGAGTTCAAGTTATCATCGGATATGCATGCATGTTGATGACATTCCAAAGATATTCTTTCACATTCATGATGGTCACTATGAGTTCTTGGTCATGCCATTTGAACTTACAAATGCCCCTTCAACATTTCAGGGACTAATGAATAAAATATTTCAGCCTTTCCTCCATCAATTTGTTTTGGTTTTCTTTGATGATATTTTGATCTACATCCGCACATGGGTTGAGCATCTCCAGCATATTGAAAGGGAATTACAAATTTAGCAGATAATCAATTATGTGTCAAGCAAAGCCAAGTGTTCTGTTGGTTAAGAGGAAGTTGAATATCTAGGGCATATTGTTTCAGCCAATGAGGTCTGCGTGGATCCAGAAAAAATCAGTGTCATGCAACATTGGCCTTGGCCAATAATCCTCAAGAGCCTTCGTGGTTTCCTAGGCCTTACAAGATACTATCACAAGTTCATCGTGGATTATGGAAAGATCGCGGCTCCCTTAACTTCTTTCTTGAAGAAGGGTGCATTCACATCGGATGTGGTAGTTGACCAGGCATTTGTGGCACTAATAAGTTGTGTAGCACCCCAGTTTTGACCATGTCAAGCTTCACTAAAACTTTCACCATCGAAAGTGATGCATGTGGCAACAGATTGGGTGTTGTTCTTCTCCAAGAGGGTCATCCAATTTCCTTCACTAACAAATCCCTTTCTAGCGAAATTTGGTTGTCTACAAATGAAAAGGAGATGATGGAAATTTTGCATGTAGTACAAAAATAGTGGCCATACTTAATTATGAATCATTTTTGCATCAAAACCAATCACCAAAGTTTGCATATTTCTTGGAATAATGGGTCTCATCACCAAAACAATAGAAATGTGTCGGTAAACTCATGGAATATGATTATGAGATCACTTACTAGAAGGGTAAAGGCAATGTCGTCGTTGATTCTCTTCCACGCACATTCGAGGACCAGGCTTCCCTTTCGCCATCTCCATCCACATTACGAACTAATTGGAAGCGTATGACAAGGGTATGCAAATGATCCCTTCTTACAACCCCTCATTCAACAATTGGCCACTAACCTCTCGCTGCGATACCGCATTATTCATGGGATGGTGTTTCTCTGCGATGCAAGGGCCATCTGGTGCTTCCCCATAGCACAACTTTCATCAGGTCTTATTCTATGAAATCCATGCTTCCCCCTTAGCAAGGCACTCAGGATTTCTCAAAACATATGAGAGGGCATGATGAAACTTATTTTAGAAGGGAATGAAAGGATAAATTAAATAAATGGTGGGCCAATGCAAAGGTGAAACAACATTGATTCCTAGTTTGCTCGAGCCTTTTCCCATTCCTACGGGATCTAGACGAGATATTTCTATGGATTTCATTGAGGGGATCCTCAATCTAGAGTAAAAATAGTGATTATGGTCGTGATAGACCGCCTCTCCAAATATAGTCATTTTTGTGCCCTCAGCCATCCATATATAGCCTCCATGGTCGCACAAGTTTTCTTGGATCAGATCTTCTACCTTCATGGAATCCCTTCAATCATCTCTAATCGTGACAAAAATTTCACCATCCATTTTTGGATGGAGCTATTTTGACACATAGGTACACAATGAAAATGAGCTCGAATATCACCCACAAACATATGGCTAGATAGAAATTGTCAACAAATGCTTGGAAACATTCCTTTGTTGTTTTTCTTTGGAACAACGGCACCAATGGGAAAAGTGGACCCCCGACAAAATGGTGGTACAATACATCACACCACACTTATACTAAAACGACTCCATATAAAGTGGTTTAAGGTCAAACACCTCGGGGCTTCTTGCATATACCCCGAGCAGTTCATCAATTCAAGCGGTTCACACTACTCTCTAAAATCGGGATCAGATTGTCAAAACCTTGCGAGACAATCTGCACATGGCACAAAATTGAATGAAGCAACATGTTGACCAAAGCATTGTGCAAGCGCACCTTTTAACCGGAGATATGGTTTTTGTTTGTCTACTGATATAAGCAACCATCCCTAAAATTAACATGGTGTCATAAACTTTCTCGAAGTTTTATGGGCCATATAAGGTTCTCCAAAAGATTGGGTTTGTTGCTTACAAGTTGGAGCTTCCACCCTCCTCCCGAGTTCACCCAATATTTCATGTCTCATGTTTGAAGAAAGTTCTTGGAACCAACATCAAAGTGCAAACAGTTTTACCATAACTTGATAATGAAGGCTTCATCCTTCTCGAACTAGAAGCAATCCCGAAAATACACACTAGCCAACTTCACTCCTGCTCAATCACGAAATCTTAATCTAGTGGCACGACATGCAATCAAAAGATGCAAGATGAGAACCGCTCTTCTAGATTCAAACAACAATTCCCACATCCGAAGCTTTAAGGACAATTTTTTTCTTAGGGGAGGGGATGTTAAGAACATGTGTCCTACCTTTCTTTTTGCATTATTAGTGTATTAGTCGTTATGGATGCGTATGCTTTGTAAGTCATCCCTTGAGCATATTTGAATTATCCCACATACATGAGAAGTAATTAGTTGTTAGAATAAACTTAGTATATAAGTACGTTGAGGCTCGATGAGGGCATCAACGAATATTATTGTATCAAGCTTGCTCAAAGGAGGTTTCCCCCTTGAAGTGGCATGTGATCTAAAGGTTAATTGAGCTATTTCCTAAAGTTCATTTCATTGCTCATTTATTTTATGTAGTTTGTAAATTTATGCTCCTCACAAGTTTGAATCAACATATGAATATTAATAGTACAAAAATTTTGTTATCAAAGTACTTCGTTATCCACACCTAGCCTTGTGTAATAACAAAGAACATTGAAATTTCCAAGCAAACCACATGTTAGCAGAAACATAGAATCATCAACTAGTTCCAAGTGATTCACATAACTCTGTTATGGGACAACTTTATAAAATTTAATGGTGTCACTCACGTAATATCACCCTAGACACCCTAACACTAACTCAAATTGACACTTTTTACGCATTGTGTTCACTATCACCCTGAGAAAACCGTTTAGATCCGAGAGAAACTGAGAGAATGTTCTAGACTGGCCCAACATCGAGCTGTAGGTTCATATGAGAGGTTCCTAGGTGTCACGGTTTATGAGATCTTGCTCGTCAAAGTTTGACACATTTTGGGTCTCATAACTCTTAAAAGACGTCGTCTAACCGATGTAGTCAAGAATTTTTGGGATGGTTAAATGGAAATTTAATGCTTTCTATAGCATATAACAACCTACCTAGATGTGTGGGAACTATCAGTTTGGTGCCACAAGTTATCATTCACAAAATATTGCCCCAAACACCCTAACACTAACTCAAATTGACACTTTTTGACACATTATGTTCATTGTCACGCCAAGAAAATCGGGTGGAGGTAAGTAAAATAAACACAATTTTGTATACGGGCCTAACATCGAGTTGTAAGTTCATACAAGAGGTTCCAAGGTGCCACAATTTGCGATAACTTGCTTGTCAAAGTTTCATGGTTGTTTGGTCTCGGGGCTCTTAAGAGATGAGAGATGTCATCCGATCAATGTAGTCGGGAAGGTCTAGGACATTTGGGTAGTGAAATGATGCTTTCGATAGCATATACCAACTCACCCGAATGTGTTAACACTAACTTAGAAGCATGGAGTACGCGAGTCCACTTAATCAAAAATAGTATCATGTGTTTAAGAATAACATTGAACTTGTTTTGACCCATTTGTAAGGGGTCACACATGTAGCACCTCACAACTTCTCGTTAGTTCTTGGGCAATGCAATTGGTACTTATGCAACTAAAAGGAATGGTATGTTTTGAAAAAATATAGCAAAAAGGGACTTGCTATTTTTAGCCCCGATTCCAAACCCCGTGATTTTATTATGGTGTTAAGGTTCTTGATTGGACGACAAATGACACACGAAGTCAATAGAGAGAAATGGTTGTCGTAAAAGGCATCGAAATTATACGTTTGCATGGATGGATCGGTCTCGATCGTGTGACATGTTTTTATTCTCGCCAAGAAAATCAACCACATCCATTAATTTTGATAAATGTACCATTAAAATTCTCTGTGAATACAATGTTGCCCTCCACAAATCATAGTCGTTAATATTGATCGTACCAAGTGATTGCCTATAATAAATAATGCCTTTGGCGTAACTATAGTGTGTGGTAATCATCGTGAAAGTGAGGAATTCACATTAGTTTCTTAATAAAATTGTGGAGTTGTACTACCATTGATAAATATGACATGTTTTTGTTTTAAGCTTCCATTAATTTATTAGCTATTAATGCATGCAAGTACTTGTGTAATGAGTGTTTACAACAAAGTTTAATTTTTAGTACTCCAATTTGAAAAATTATTATTAGTTGCCACCACGATTCCAAACCCGTGATTTTATTATGGTGTTAAGGTTCTTGATTGGACGACAAATGACACACTAAGTCAATAGAGAGAAATGGTTGTCGTAAAAGGCATCGAAACTATACGTTTGCGTGGATGGATCGGTCTCATCGTGACATGTTTGTATTCTCGCCAAGAAAATCAACCACATCCATTAATTTTGATAAATGTACCATTAAAATTCTCTGTGAATACAATGTTGCCCTCCGCAAATGATAATCATTAATATTGATCGTACCAAGTGATTGCCTATAATAAATAATGCCTTTGGCTTAACTATAGTGTGTGGTAATCATCGTGAAAGTGAGGAATTCACATTAGTTTCTTAATAAAATTGTGGAGTTGTACTACCATTGATAAATATGACATGTTTTTGTTTTAAGCTTCCATTAATTTATTAGCTATTAATGCATGCAAGTATTTGTGTAATGAGTGTTTACAACAAAATTTTATGTTTAGTACTCCCATTTGAAAAATTATTATTAGTTGCCACTTGCCCATATGTGCAAAGAAAAAGAAAAATATTTTTGTGTGTTCCTATGGGCATTGGCATGTCCTTGATATTCAAAATAGCAAAAAAAAATTATTGTCTTCCTTTTTACTTCGCATGTGTACACATGAAGTAGGCAAAATGCATACATCTAAAAATTGATATAATATTAATTTTTAAGTCTTTATGTTGCATGATTTTATTGATATAATATAAATTTTAAGTCTTTATGTTGCATGATTTTATTGTGTCTATCTGTCAACACATGTCTTACATTATGCATTTTTGTATTTGTTTGTCTCCCATCTCTTTTATGTTCCCACATCTCTTTTTGTGTTCCAAGGTTCCAAGCATATCTAAAGCACTAATAATGCTTTTGGGCCAACCTAGAGTGTTGATAGCACTTCTAGACTTACCTATAGTCTTTTAAAGTCAAGGTGATCTTGTTCCCTTTTTCCAACTGTTGTACGTCAGTCTAGCACTAATAGGGTCCAAATTTTCAAGGTCTAAATATAAATTTAATTTGCTTATAAACACACAAGTATTGTAATTCATTTACAACTAAATAATTTTCACAAATGAACATTGAATATTGTTAACATTAAGCATTCTAGAGAGCGCAAACAATCTTTAAAGCATTCATCATTTTATTATTGCACACAGGCACATGTGAGAGCAATCATTGGAGACACTACACAAAGGCAGTTTACACACCACGCTATAGGATTTGGTACATCCCTAAATTGTTTTCAATTATACATTATTAATGTTTAATAAATTGTTATTGTTTAGAACCCTATTATACAAAGTGCTTAATATCCCATTTCCCAACAACGTATACCACAAAACACTCATTTTCCTTATAATTTTAGATGTTTCCATTTTAAGGCATGAGAGGAAACTCTAGTTTGTAGATTACCCATGTTGTAATATGAAAATCAAGGCAAATGAATCAAAGACCCACAAATCAAAGGAATGCAATCACCAATCAATCTCCACCCTATTTGTCAACCACCAATATTATCATTCCCACTAAATACCTCTCGAGAGTGTCACTCCCACTGCATCCATCTTTGATCAGTGACAATTTTAAAAGTTACAATTATCTCTACTTTGAAAGTCCATTTAGAAGCTAAAATTTTGGGATGACATCTACAACATCCCACATCAACTCCAAGGGTGTGAGGAATCAAACATCACAACAAAAAATATTTCAAGTACACCAAGGCAGGGAAGACAAGGGCAAAATATAGGCAACCAACCACATCATATTCATTTAATTGGAGTACCACTCCCACTCCATACATCTTAGTTGTCAATTTTTAAGCAAAGTTACTATCACAGCTAGGTCCACATGTTTAAGTTCGATGACAACTCGCCAAGTTTTGTGATATTTAAGGTAAACCTCTAAACCATGTATGAACCCCCTCTCTAATTTTTGGAGAATGACATAGTATTTGTGTAGCCATTTAGTTGTATTTCATTTATCCATGTTAAAAAAAAAAAAACCTAGTTGGCATCATGTATTTGTACTTACATTATCTCAACAAGAAGTTCAGACAAGAAAAAGCCAGAATATTCTTTATTTTACCACCTATCTGCCTCTTGCAAGAAAACCCTAGAGGTTTATTTAAACAACTAAAACTCCTTGGGTAAAATTTGAACAAAATATGTGCGCAAGGCCAAAACAACATTGACAGACCATTGCACTCCAAATATTTCTTAAATTCAAAAATGACGTTTAATGAAAGATTAGGGAAATGAAAGAATCAGTTACATTTTTCATACGCTCTCCCCTCATAGATAACCATACCCTAGTAATCTATCCTAGTCTACCCAATTTCCCCTTTTTAGTACACTACTCTGAAGTGGGGATCAACAGAAGAATATAAGTATAATGCAATTTTTATATAGAATTCTTGTTCAACAATTTACAGGTGTGGAACTTTAGAGTCTAAATCTATTCAAATCAATCATGCATGGTCCAATTGCACTGATAATAATACCCTAACATCCTCTCTATAAAAGTAAAAAACAAAAGGTTGCATGATGAGCATAGACGACCAAGTTGCTCCTAATCAAATTTCACATCCCACCTTGTATATCTGTTGACAAGGATCCATTCACTAAAATATAAACACTATTAAAACCATTCCTCGCCGAAATCAAATTCATGTTTTATGAAACAAGTTGCCATGTCTGTTTACTTATCCAAATTTACAGACTAATTCACACTAAATTTACATTTTCTGACAAGATGTTTACAAAATAGACCCGCATCCATCTTTCCCCAACATGTAATGCATAGTTTGCAGTTTCCAAAATAACCTGATCAGAGAGCTGACATTCACTATTAATCACAGAATATACAGACCCACATACATAACCTTCTAACAACTATAACCGATGATACTAACGTATCTACCATTCCCTATATTGTCCAAAATAGGAAGTTGGAAGAAATTCAGATGCAGGTCTCAACAATTTTCAGAACACGTTTCTCCAATCAATAATACTTTCCGCTTCTCGCACCCTCAAACGGTCCAATTCAGCCTGTAAAATAAAACAAGGCTATCATTTTGGAAGGAACACGCTCAAATGCAGTCAAAACCAAACACAAAACAGATGACCAAAAGCTCTTACTAAAAGCTTGCGTGCATAGATATAAAAATGGGCACTGATAGCTTTAAATCAAACGAGAAAACCTTGTCTTGCCATTTGTTTTTAAAAGCAGATTTAGCACCAGTGTGACAGCACCTTGTTACAGACAACCGAGAAATCTAAAACAATTTCTCAAGTCAAGAATAATAATCAATCATTAAACCTTGTTTCTGACAATCTTGTGTTTACAAACGTCAGATGATAGGATCTTCTATTAATTACAAATGGCAGTTTTTATATTAATGGATAAACTCTATGCCAGCAATTACTCTTATAATGTCGAGTGCAGAAAACACTGGTTGGCCAGCCCTTGTCATAAGCTCTATTAAATGTGGATCCATATAAACTCTCATCAAAAAGTGTTATGAATGACTGTGGTTAGGTTGTGGTTTCATTAATCTCTCAGAAATAATAGATTGTGGCACTGTAGGATATATCGCACAGGATGGATGATGTAGAGTTTGGGTGAACAAGGAACCAGTGAACCCATTTCATTACAGGACACAAACAATAAACATCAAATACAACCTTTCGAAAACTGATACAGGGTGATTGGCTACACTTGTTCTCAACCTGAGGTCTCAATAAGAAAACCTGAACAGAAATTTCCCCCCTCAAGTAGGATTGAATGGAAGGCTAAAGCTAAATGGAAGAGGTATATTGTTTCACTAGTGTGTGCAGTTACAGAGAAGATGTTCCATGTCACTTCCATAATTGGCTAATCAAGTTATCAGCCTGAGGGTTCAGTAAGCACACTTATACATCACTTTCAACACTAGAGAAAGGAGTTAAACTGAAAGCAAAGCATAATGCAAGACATTTCTTGTTTCACGTGTGCATGCAGGTACAGGGAAGAGAATGTAACACTGGCACTTTGACAAGACTGCAATGGTTCTTTCCATGGATTCAGAGATCACCAAATAATTGGCAATAAATCGCAATACAGACAGCCAGCAACTGAACTTTGCAAAAATGGCAATATGTTTCAAGGTGATTAATCGCTGATTTTTGGCAAGTAATTTCCTCATTACTCGCCAAAAATCAGGGCCTAAATTGCCAAAAATCACTTGTTATTAAGTATAAAACACCCCGAATGAAAAAAACCAGTCATTTTTCTACATTTTTCTGTGATTTACTGATTTCTCTCTCTGTAAATGGTGTGACTACCTGCTACGATTCTGACTTGTCATCGTTACACAGTCCTCTGCTGAGTCTGCTTACAATTTTCGCTGGTCAAACTTCAAGGAGTCAATACATACTTTTCTGCATTTTCACTTTTCATTGTTCAAACTTCAAAGATCAAGCCTCATCTTCAAGCCTTCAAGGAATACAGTGGCACAGCCTACAGGATGAACAGGTTGCAAAACAAGTATTTAAATTCATTTTCAATGTTCGTGAATCTTAGCTACATTCAATTCTCATGTCATTTAACAAAGTTTTTCATTTAACTTAAGTTTATTTTGTGAAATTAAATATTTTTTTAAAATAGCTAAGAAGTTACCAAGTAACGCTGATAAATTGCCAAGTCCCGTGTTTAAAGTCAAATTTTGGGCTACCAAAGTACAAGCTTTTGAACTATGGTTCTTTCCATTGAATTGGCAAGAACTCAGTCATCCCAAAAGCATTGTCAATGTTTGTAAAAGAGGGCATTTGCTGAAGATATGGGATTTTGATGGTTTTCCAGTCCTATTTAGAATCCTCACCTTATGATTTTCTTTGAATGAATATGTGACGGCTCCATTGAAACCACCTCCAACTGTTTTGCAATCTCATCATCCATGAAAACAATTGAGCTTTGCTCTTTTGAGCACTAGGTAGCTGGTTTGTTTTGGGAACGGCAAATCCAGTTCACTAGTATAGAAAACTGTTTATGCCCCAAGTATGTCTTGGATTCGGCCACACAAAAAAATTGTATATAATATAAATATATACGAATAAAGAATGTAAATATATATAAATAATTAATAAAGAATATAAATATTCTAGCCTAATGAACAAGAATTAACCACATAATATGCATAGAATAAACAAAATAACCACAAAAATGCTACTGATAAATTGATAATGTTAATCGAATGCCAAATGCCATGATAAATATTATTTATTAAATCAAATTTTGTATTCGTCATCATAAGATAAAATGAGAGGCAAGTGCGTTTTATGATATCTTTGAGTTTTTAGTAGCTTTTAGTGTTCCTGAGTGTTTTTTTCATTACTTAACAGACATTATGGAGAGAGAAAAACTTTAAAATTATAATAAATTGTGAAAAAAATCACAAATTGAATAAAACATGTGGGTTCTCCCGGGTATGCACTTACGCACTTAAGAAAGTTTCTATCAGAAACCTATGACCAATCCAAGGGACAACCCACAAAAATTACAAAATTTGGTCTGTTCCGGTGGAAATGAATGTTCACTGTTATATGTCAACAAGAAGTAGAGTGCAAGATATCATGATATTCATTCCACAATATGATAGCATTAATTTAAAATCATTGTAAATGACATATCTCTAGGAAGAGAGGTGGAATGTGTGTTATCATTCCACAGAGAACAGAAGATGAATAGATGCCTGGCGAAGATGAAGCAGTGCTGCCCTCAACTGCGGTATCCCCTTAACCCTAAAAGCTGAGCAAGTGAAACATTAACTGCTTCTTCCAGCATAGCTGCATGCTGGATGATGGTGGTGCATAAAACCACCTGGGTATAAGCTGCCAGATTGATCAGTTTATGCACTTGAGAAAGTTTCTATCAGAAACCTACGAACAATCAAGGAAAACCCACAAAAATTACACAATTTGATTTGGTCCAGTGGAAATGAATGTTCAATGTTATATGTAAACAAGAAGTAGAGTGCAAGCCATTCCATAATATGAATAGTATTAATGTGAAACCACTATAAATGGCATATCTCTAAGAAGAGATGTAGAATGTGTGTTATCATCCCGAGAAGTACACTACATTATCTGTTAGATGATAAATAGAAGCCTGGGAAGATGAATCAGTGCTGCCCTCAACCCCAGCAACCCCTTGACCCTACAAGGTGAGCAAGTGAAACATTAACAGCTGCTTCCAGCACAGCTGCATGCTGGATGATGATGGTACAAAAAAGCACCAGTTCAGCTTTCGAGGAAATATAAAAGAGAGACAATATGTATTATACAAGAAGGAATTTGAATGTAACTTAGCAGAAGTACACTGTTACAGTGTAATAATGTTGTTCATAGTGTTTCCATCACAAACCAGCAGGCAATTATGCTATTCATTCAAAAAAATGGCTGATTATAATCCAACCACAAATCCAAGAATTTTCAAGTGAATGCTACTAAAAATGAGTTCTTGTCACTCATAAATGAAATATTGATACATCTGCATTCGATTCAAAGTATGAACTATGAACATTCAAAAGTGAAATTGCTCTCTAGACCACCTGTTAATATTGATGTTGACCATTCCAGAGTTTGATTTGTTTACAAAGAGCCCTAGAAAGGGTAAAAGTGACTACAAGATCAATATTCCTGGGGAATGACAATTAGTTGTTTCACAAGAAATAGCAGTACTGTAGTTTGCTTGGGCTAGCTGGAACTGGGAAAAACAAAATGGCATTTTAAGGTCTTTAGACTTATTTTTAAGGCATGTACACCAGAAATGAATCTCGTTTAATTGTGGTCTATGTTACCAGGGTGCCCCCACCCTCCCGTACCCCCTGGATACATATCTGGTACGGATACGTCCCAGGTGCAATACTGATATGTCCCGGGTACATCCAGGTATATCCTGGATACATTTTGGCGTACCTGGATGTACCTGCAGGGTTGGGCAGTGGGGTGGCTCTAAAAACAATTATTTTATTTTGACTCAAACAAACTCCAGTTTTATTGAGGACTAGGACGAAGAGGGCATGGCAACCACAAGGAAACCTGGAGATTGTTTATTGAAGAGAAAATATTCAAAGGATATCAAGAATGTTTGAGCTAATTATTTGGGATCATTGCAATTGGCCAAGGAAAGAAGCTATTCATAGAAATTTGGACATATATCTGAGCCTCCGTACAAGTTATTTGTGAGATCAAATCTCACGTGATCTTCAATACTATAGAAAAATTTGGAAACGTAAATTGCATAGCTTAAAGTTTCAAAGAGCATCCTTTCCCAGAAACTATCAAGGCACAGACAGCATTGACTCCTTAAGGAGGATTAGAAGGTGATTTTGGATTAATATGAATGCAAGAATCAACCATTGGACTGACCTCTTTAGTTATCATTGGCAGGTTAGAGTCAATCTCATTAAATAGGTCAATCTTTTATTGCCACTATCGCAACGCAAAATTTATCTCAAAGGAAATGGATGAAACAGAAAGGAATGCAATATTCGTATATCATAGAAAATGTAAAATAAGTATATTGAATGTTTTTACATTGATCATACTATATTTTTCAAGTTTTGTATTTCTTATGGACTGTAAAATGAGTGTATGTATATGTTTTATACATACACTCATTTTACAGTCCATAAGAAATACAAAACTTGAAAAATATAGTATGATCAATGTAAAAACTGAAAAATGAGTATATATGTATAAATATATATATATATATATATATATATATATATAATTTTTTAATATATATGTACAGGCGTATCGTACCCAAGGGTTTTTTTAAATCAACGTATCCGCGTATCGAACCCATACCCATATCCTGGCAACATACATTGTGGTCAAAGCAATAAACCAGGTTATCGTGGAAACAATTGGCTGAGTGATAGAAACTTGAAAGAGGAAACTTCTGGAATAAGCGACACAGAAACAGGTCAATGTAGACAGATGAAATGGGTAAACATTAAAAAGTAAAAGGCCAAGCAGCATTTTACTCAACAGAGTGCCTCAAGATTTTGTCTATAGGCTAGAGTTGTTCTTTACCTATATGTATATCTTTTGACTTTTAACAATACTATTTTTCAGGGGCGTATTGGACTCCATGTAAACAAAAATTATGAGTGAGTGGATGGAGAAGAGAGAGAATTGGGGAGATGGGGCATTGGGGACCGCAATAAGTGCATAGTTACAGATGAGCTTCCAATAGAAGTTCATATCCCAAAAAATTAAGAACTTGGTATTTTTGAAATGCTGGATGGAGAGAGCCACTCCCAAAGGGCTTTGTCAATGAGAAATCCCTAGTATGCTGATGTTTTTCCAAGGAAGAACTTCATCTTTGCACATCGCTGGTATTGGAAAATGTGGAGGGCAGAACTACAAACACTTAGAAGAAGTAGCTTGGATTAAAGTTTAGAAAACATTACTCACCCCTAGATTAAAAGAAAAATATGCCCAACATATTCTAATTTTGATAACTGAAAAAAATCCCTGCTTGTTTTATGTTGAGGGCAATAGAGGTGGTTGAGCGTGAAATTGTAAATGTCACCAGCAAAACCATGACAGGTAATGTGTTGTCGAATCAATGGGTGGAAAGAAATGGCTGCGGTTGTTTAATGGGAAAGAACCCGTGATCCAAAAGGGAGAGCACGTGATCACCTCCTTAGCACACAAAATTAGTCGAGAAATTTACCCAATAACAATGAGAAAAGTTGAAGATGTGAACTCGGTGGACATCAATCTCAAGGAATGGGGACTAGAATCAACCTATGAGCAATTAAAAAAAAAAAGTGTGGAGAAGAAATGGTTGACAACCATGTCAGGGATGTCCTCTCATGCGAGGAAGATTCAAATGGCAAAATAATTTCAAATGTGAGAATGGTTTATCCTAAGTGACCCTACAATGGGATTAGGGGCAAAAAGAGATCTGCAAATGAAAGATACAAACATGTCAGATGCCAGTGTCTCAACTGAGAAAGAAGATTGAAGCTCTGGTACCAAACGATATAACCTCATTCAATGCACAACACAAAAACTAAGGAAAAGCATATGAATATAAAAGAAAAAAAAAAGAGATGACTGTCAAAACCCTTGTTTATAAACCCTTCGTTAGGGTAAATTAAATAGATTAACAAGGATGAGGTGAGGATGTTGTGTTCTTGAACACGACAGATTTGCTATCCTATTTTAATGAGGCATTTTGACTATAAGCTCAGCTTTCTTTATTCTTGTCGTTCTTATTATAATGAGCTATTCTGTAAGTTCAACTTCTTTTAATGTTGTAATACCTACTATACATTAATGTGGGAACTGCCCTTAGTAGGTGGCTTGTGTTGGAAGCTATTAGCAGGTTCATTGTATCCCAGTTAAAATTGTTCTGAAGAGGCAGTGTGAGAAGCTACTTGTTTTGTTATAAATAAGGGTACCCCCTCAATGTAATAAATTTATTCTAGTATCAATGCAAGCTCCCCTTAGATACATTTCAAAGCATTTGTCCTCTGTTCCTGTTTTGGATTTGCTTGTATGACCTGTCTTCGGGTGTGCACATTCCTCCATTCATATTAGGCTATTAAATAATGTGCCTCATGTGGTTGCAGGTGCACTAACAACATTAAAAAATTGTTGGCTTTAGGCACAGAAAGTGCTTTCTAGACAAGGCCAAGCACATGCAAAGTCTAGTTTACATGAAATCGAGAAGAGCTGCAATGAATTGGTCCGTGTGGAATACAAGAACATTTATGAGTGGAGACCACTGCAAGGAGTTGTTGACCGTCATATTAGTATCATCTTGGTTATCAGCATAATCACATATTTTAGTCACTGATGTGTTGTGGTTGATGATTGTATTATCGACCTTCGGTAGTATTGTAATGACTCGTCAGCATGCTCAGATGTTGATGGTTATGTTAACCAACAACGTATTGGGTCATCTTGTTATATAAATAGAATGATTTATGTCAAGGAAGGGACATGGGGTACTAGGTACTCCCTATTTGTAATGAGCACTACCTATGAATAAAGCATTGACTACTATCATATTCTTCTATGCTAGGATGTGGTATGTATTTAATAGTGGTGTAGTTTTTCTATAAACATTCCAGCACTGTACCTTTAAAGAATGTCAGGTCAAGTTTAAAACCAATTCAAAGTGCATGTTGATCAACAATACTTACTGTCAACGAGGCACCACATTATCTTATTAGATATTTGTACCAATACAACAAAAGAAATCACAATGGTACGAAGAGTTCAAGAATAGGACCACACTATGCAGGAAATTATTGATTTGACCCTAAATAAAGGCAGGAGAAAAAGCCAACGTGGTCAGGAGTTGACCAAGAATTTATATGGTATGCTTGATTGGTGGAGCAACAAGAAAGGAAACAAAGGCTGCGACAGGTAGCTAACTCTAAAAAATCCATCAAATGAAGAACATAGTAGAAACGGACGCCAAAGCCGCAAGTAAAAGTCAGAGGCAGAGCCAGAGCTAAAACCAAGAAAAGGTTCAGCCAGAAAGCAGAGCCAGAGCTGAAGCAAAGAAAAGGTTCAGCCAGAAAGCCTGGACCCTATGCTACCCACAAGTCAAAAGTGGTAAAATTTCCATAGCCCCTTCCAAGGATGTAAGTGCAAACCTTGCCAACCAAGTTGGCTTAGTGGATGTGCTAAAAGAGTATCAAATGAAAGCTCTGAGGCAGCCCAAACAACACAAGTTGGAGAAAGTAGCACAAAAAAGAAACCTGACAGCAAGCAAGATAGTTTACAGATCCCTGCCAAAGGGAGGGTCAAGCATAAGGACATGTCTGTGTTGAGAGAACATAGAAACTTCCAATGCAAACCTTCTTAAGGAGAAGAATCATATCCGAAGAGCCACATCAGAAGCGACCCATAACCAGAGAGTCATGGTTACCCCATCATCTCCATCTCCAGAAAACAAAAGCTGCCAAAGTTGATTAGTGATGGATTCAAGGATCCTATACAGAATTCCAAGACATGTATTAAAATCTAGACTGCCAATGGGCACATAAATGAACATCTTCAGTTGCAATTCTTTCCGATCACATTTCGAGGAGTAGCCATTGATTGGTACAATGATGCACCAAACATTGACAAGTTTACATAGGGGAATTTGAGGAAAGCATTCATGAATGAATTTAAGCTCCTCATTGATGAGTATCAGATTTTCATGGAAATCTATAATACTCGACAGGTACTCACAAGAATGTCTGAACCTATGACAAAAACCTCAAAGAACTACTATGCAAACATGAAAAGAACTTGCTGACAACTTTGAAAAAACAATAGTTGATTGGTTGGTAACCTTGTTGTGGAGGAAGAGGAAGGTGGCCCCATCCACATCTTATAAAGACTCATAAAACCGAGCCATGGACATTGAAAACAAGAATAAGACATCCTCGCACTCGAGAAGTAAAGAAGATGACCCTTATTCCAATGATGATAGTGAACCTACATTGGTGTGAGCCTTTACGAAAGACCTACTCTGAATGATGAACTCAAGAGACACTAACAATGAAGGCAAGGATCTGCAGTGTACCAACTGCAAGATAGGTCACACCAAGGCAAATGCCAAAAGAAATGCTCTGTGAGATTTGTCAAGTTATTGGGCAGTCAAAGATTGCCCGTATAATTGGTGAAATAAGAGCGACCAAGTACTGTTCACACAAACATGCCACCAACAAATTACCAACATCAAAATAATAGTGGTTGTTGGAGTCAGATTCAATGCAACTCCCAACGAAGGCTAATTATTTATTGTAGGGAGTGCAATGAGTGGCGCTATTTTGCAAAAAGATTGTCCCAATCAAAATACCCTTGGACTTCTCTCAAGGTGATGTGGGCCCAAGAACCATAACGATGGCACTTACCCAAATCAAGCCAACAACAATATGACTGACATAACTGAGTACAAGGAGGTTATGGTAGTTACCAAACCATAAGTAAAGAAATCTAATCATCCCACACCACATATGGAGAAGTATAGCTTGGCTGAAGCAATGGTGGGAGTCAAGAGGGCAATGGTCAAGAACGACGCCACTCATAAAAACATACTCGTAAAGTGGCGAGCACACTCAAGTACAACTATTGCAAAACAAGTCTTTTAGACCACTATACCTATGAAGATAGCTGACTTATTGCAAAACACTCCACAACTCAAGAATGTTATAACCACTACCTTACAAAACATTGACTCAAGCATGTAGCATATATCACACCTAATGTCAAAAGGCATAGCATTGGGTGATAGGAAGAGAAAAAAGCAAAAAGAATAAACCCATAGTTGAACACCCATTATCAAGCGACCAAGTGATTGACCATGTTCTCGTACTAGTGAATCCAACGAGACAACCAACAATCGTATATACAGAAATGTTAGGCCAGATTTTGTCAAATATATCATTGACAGTGGTTCCCACATGAATGTTGTTACAAAGGAGACTTGGGAGAGCCTTGGGATGCTAACTATATGGCCTCTGACATTCTAACTAGTAGGAGCACATCAACATGGTATTAAGGTATTTGAGTATCCTGATGGGACGCTAGATTATTATTAGAACCCAAAACTTGTTAATAGATTTTGTAATCCCATTGACAAGAAGGCCTGAGATGAACTATTGGGACAAGGCGGATTGATAGCAGCCAAAGTTGACAATAACTAGACAAAGAATTTGATCTCCTCTAAAAACAAAAGACTCAAGTATGTCATACATTTTAGGAATCAAGCAATTAATCTAATCAGACTATTTTGAACTCCAAAAAAGAACCCTCGTCCAAAGAGAACCGAGGCATGATGGATCTGAATGATAAAGAGGCCTTGGAGTTACAATCATGATTAGAAGGCGAGACAAACTATCTCAACAATATGTTCCATTGACGGATGGAAGACCGTGAAATGTTACATCTTAATTGCAATAACATTGAGATCATGGAGATTGAAGAAGGCCAAGGTTTGAACTTTGGAGCAAAATGACCACAAGCAGATGTCAACGATGTCAAGTCCTTCTAAACCGTCGACATACTGCCTATCCACTGGAGTTCAAAAAATACATCAAGAGTGCAAATTTTGATAAAAAGTTGGCCCGCCAATTGTGACAGGTAGTGACATCAAGTCTGAAGAGTTGACTCAATGAGTGTGAATGTGGGGTCTAAGCAAAGGTCTAAGGAAAATATTTTTATAGAAGAAGAGGTATGACCTCCACGAAGTACAACGTAGTATTTAAGGATGGTTAGAAAAGAAGTATTGCCAAAGATAAACACCTTTGCCAAATAAACTTTCAAGTTAGAGATCCAATTCTAAGATATAAAAGAAGCCGCGAAATTAAACCGGGTTCAAAGGGTTGTGGCTTAGACCATTTAAAACTATGGGCATTTTCGATAATGGAGCAATCAAATTAGAATACTTTTACAAGAAGTCAAACAAAGACAAGATAGAAGGTTCTAAATTAAAAATTTAGAGAGTAACCAAAAGGATATGTATGATCAACATTGAAATTCCTTACAAAGAAGCAAGCCTTGTCAACAGAAAAAAGGAACCAGAAAAAGTAAAAAATGAAGCAAGGATAAGTGAAAGGGACCCAAACAAAGAAAATAAGATTGTCCAAGTCAATTATTTAAAATTGCACAAACAAAAAAAAGCTCCTATATAGAAAAATCTGAAACCCTTGCTTCATTCGACACCATAATCAGTATAGTAATATTCAATCACTATATGTTTAAGCAGTTAAAACATAAAGAAAAGAAAGAAAGGAATTGTTTAACAGCATAATCAATAAAGCAACATTCGACCACTTTATGTTCAAGCACATAAAACAGAAAGCAAAGAAAATAAAGGAATTGTTCAACCATGTATATGAAGCAAAGGCAAAGGAACTAAAGAAATCATTCAAACAACGCTAAGTCAAATGGTTTGACTTTGATTCAAAGTATATAAAAGGGCCACATAATGAAATAAAACTAGATCCATCCAACCAAACTCATGTTTGATCTTTTCATTACAACACTTCATTCAACCTCTGTTCAATTGAGGCATTTTCTTAACCAATTGGATGTGCAACCAATCTACTCCCCACGAGGATGGCATACAACTAGCTGACAATCACAGCAATCAACTCCCGACTGTGCACCCTCCACCACTTCCCACTATTCGACCGACACAACCCACTTAGTAGATGTCACAATATAATTGTTGCATGCAACCATGATTTGTTGCCACCACCTTTATACAACCTCTTGGGCTGAACATATTCACTTACTACAACAAACATCATTCGATCCCCTCCAACTGCGTTATCATCGTCATTTGTTCCATCACCAACTAAAACACACTTTGCATATACCCCAAGTTATTCGACACCCAACAACATTGATTGAATGTTGTTGCGACCTTAACCTATAACATGTAAAGAAATATGTGTTGGCCAACCCATTCATCTTTTCATTCATTAGTCAATGGTTACTTTAGGCCAGTTAATTAGGACGAAAGGGTGTGACCCCATCTAGGTATGACTATAAATAGGAAGGACTTAAACACTCCCATCTTGTGAATTATTTGACTTATTGTAAGATCATGAAGGTTGCCCCTCGAAGTGACTTAGTTATATATTCAATATTTTGCTATTTTCCATTTATATTTTAGTAATTCCATTACGATTGGTATCGAGCTTCGAATTGGGTAACAATGTGGATAAAATCCTAGTTTGAAAGAATCACCTATATCTTGAACAACATTACGACTTTTTTACAATGTTTTTTTAAAAGTTGTGAATTCATTCAAGGAAGTTACGATAAATATTTCAAGATTGTGTGATCCACTTTAAGGAAGTTATTGTGAATTTGGTGTTTTTGCCAATGTTCCACGAGGACGCATTCCCCTAAAAATCTAACGTTTCCGCGAATAAGGACATCCTAGAGATCTCGGGACACCTAGAAAACGTCCTCCCCACCGTACTACCACCTGTAAGAGGGTACATCCCCGGGGCATTTCACTAAAGACAAGATGTTTGGGGGACTTAAAGACATCCCCAAAAATTTGAAGAAACTTGCATGAGTCCCTCAATAGTCTGAAAACCTGCGGTCATCCCCTATGCCAAAAAAGTCGGATAAGTGATTTTTTTAAGTTGAAAGGTCCTTTTTCAGATTTTGTGCCAACAACCTTAATCATAATAGTTTATGGGTCTCGCCCAAATTTTACGCACTCGAGAAAACAATAAATGAACCTAACACCTCCACTCCAAATCATTATCAATGCTCGAAAACATTGGGCAAGGCTTCAAGTGCAAGAGTGAGAGCAAGCAAAGTTACAAAAATGAGAGGCTAGGAGCATTAGTATAGAGAGAGCAACAACAAGAGAAGAGCAAGTGTCAAGCCTTCATTGATCAACCATTCAAGTTTCAACACATTCATCGGACGAAGCCCTTGAGCTTAAAGGTGATTGGACATTGGCCAATAGTATTTGAATTTTGAATGTAAACATAATTTTGAATACAAATTATGATATAAATATGAATATGATACGCAACATTTTCATTGTTCAAAGCAAAGTGTTTAGCATTTCAAAGTTTCATTTGCTATTCCTTACACATTTTTTATAACTAATTTTTCAAGTACTAAATATATTTGCATTGTTGTCCACCCTTCATCCCCAACCCAAACCCTTAGACCCCTGTCTCCCCGTCCCGAGACTCTATGGAACTGTGTTTTTCATAAAATTGATATACAATCCTTAATTGTCAAAAAAAAGTAATTTCTTAACATTTCTAAAAAGACTCGTCAATTTTTTTTAATAAAGGCAAAAGGTTTTTGATTGGGATCCTACCCAGGTTACAATAGCCCTATGCCCAGATATTCAAATTCATACCATACAAATCACTATAAAAGAAAATCACATCAAAAGAGAGACAATGGGACCTGCACTACCACAACAAAAGAGCAGCTAAACCCCAGCAGTACCATAGCGAAACCACAGCAAAACAGCAAAACCAGCAATCTTCCACAAAAGAACTAAACAACCTGGAGCTTATCCAGCCACTCTTTGGTGGTCTTTGACAGATTCTTTTTGAGACTATCAATGCTTGAAAACATTGGGCAAGGCTTCAAGTGCAAGAGTGAGAGCAAGCAAAGTTACAAAAATGAGAGGCTAGGAGCATTAGTATCGAGAGAGCAACAACAAGAGAAGAGCAAGTGTCAAGCCTTCATTGATCAACCATTCAAGTTTCAACACATTCATCAGACCAGAAGCCCTTGAGCTTAAAGGTGATTGGACATTGGCCAATAGTATTTGAATTTTGAATGTAAACATAATTTTGAATACAAATTATGATATAAATATTAATATGATACGCAACATTTTCATTGTTCAAAGCAAAGTGTTTAGTATTTCAAAGTTTCATTTGCTATTCCTTACACATTTTTATAGCAAATTTTTCAAGTACTAAATATATTTGCATTGTTGTCCACCCTTCATCCCCAACCAGAGACCCTTAGACCCTGTCTCCCGTTCCGAGACTCTATGGAACTGTGTTTTTCATAAAATTGATATACAATCCTTAATTTTCAAAAAAAAAGTAATTTCTTAACATTTCTAAAAAAACTCGTCAATTTTTTTAATAAAGGCAAAAGGTTTTTTGATTGGGATCCTACCCGTGTTACAATAGGCCTATGCCTAGATATTCAAAGTCATACCATACAAATCACAACGGAAAATCACATCAAAAGAGAGACAAGGAGAACTGCACTACCACAACAAAAGAGCAGCTAAATACCATAGCGAAACCACAGCAAAACAGTGAAACCAGCAATCTTCCACAAAAGAACTAAACAACCTAGAGCATATCCAGCCACTGTTTGGTGGTCTTTGACAGATTCTTTTTGAGACTTTCCAGGTTGTCCTTGATGTCCTTGACTGAGGTGTCATCCTTAGCTTTTTCCTTCCCTTTGTTGCTTTCCAACACAGTGGTGATGTTGGAAAGAATATCCATATTGCCTTTAAGGATAGAGAGGATGTCACACTGCCTATTTCTGATTTTTTCTTGCTCATCTTCAATGGCTTTGATTCTCTTATCCATCTCTTCCATCAATTGTTCATCCTTGCTCCCACTTTCAATAGCAATCTTACACCCTCTAACTTTGTCCTTCAAAACTTTGCACTCCTTCCTAAGCCATGTGAGCATGTCATTGTGCAAGTCCAGTTCATTCTTGATGCTCCCTGTTTTAGCTTTGCTAATTGTATCTTTGTCTCCCATAGCCGAAGGCTAAGACCAGCAACACCTTCACCAATAGGAGAAGAGGGCAAGGTAGCAGATGTGGTGGGGTCAGGTTTGGCCTTCTTGCTACGGAGGATACGGTCAGAAGGGGTGAGGGATCACGACAGGAGGTCTTTAAAGAGGAGCAGGGGGATGAAGACAAGGAGCAACAGGGGCATTCACAATGATCAGGTCGAAGTGTTTGTAAAGGAGAAGAATGAGGGCATGATGGGAGGGTTGGGCTCTTTTCCCTGGGTCGCGGAGTTCACCGAGTGGTCAAGGGATTGGAGAAGGTAGAAGGGAAATTGACCGCCACATTTCTTCTAAAATGATTTAGAAAAACCAAGTGAAAGTAGGGGTTACTTTGAATCTGCCATCCAATGTAAGGTATTTCATAATCACATAACTTACCTTGTCGTAGGGTTTTGAAAGCGACTCCCGAGAAATCCACTTTTAGCTTCCACAGACTTTCTTCTCCTTCCAAAAATTGGCCTCTTCCTCCTTTCTGTCGTAGTCTCCCTGTTTCGATACCTCACCCGATGCCCATTCCAATTTTGGACCAGCTGCTGCGAGAGGTGGCAGTCATGTCCCTTAATAGCATTCATGAAGTGGTTAAAGCCACCCTTCTTGAGAATCTCCCAAACCTCTGCATCCTCCATCCATTGATTGTTGTTAATTGGCTCCACTCTATAGATATCCCCCCATGGCAGGCAAGAAAACCCTAAGAGCATCGAGAACCAAATTCAAAACGGTGGAATAGATGAAGGCAGTGTATGCAATGGTGATAAAAGCCCTCCAAACTCTAACGTTCACCTCGTGGTTTTTACCTTCTCTCCTTATTAATGATTGATTGGACATTATGCAGTAATAAGGAGGCATGGTTCCAAGATTTGAATTCATTAGCAAGGACACCTAGATTGGCTAAGGAGTCCGCTACATGATTACCCTCCCTATAGGTATAAGTGAAGGTGCACCTCGTCAAATTATTAAGGGTCTAATTCTTTGAAGTTTTTCATTTATGGTCGACTTGAATTTGAATTTGAATTTGTCCATCAAAGGTGAAAATCAATTTCTACCTTCTCAAGACTCGACATAACAAGTCCGCAAACTAAAGGCCGCGGAAAAACCATATATACCAAGAAAAACTCCTAACAAAGAGGATATGTAGTCAAAAACAAGAATTGAGGGATCTTTTGGTTTAGGGTTTTATTTGTGAGATCACGAAGTGAGCCAACTTAAGTATAACGTGCAAAACTTGCGAGGGGATACTTCAACATCAATCACCGATTGGATGAGCTTGGGCAACAACTCAACCAATTGTTAAATTTGCAAATGAAATCCACCAAATCGACTATTGAAGACTAATGCACAACCCAATGCAAACCCAAATACATCACAATCGCTACCTTCAAGTGGTGTACCCATTCCGCGCCACAAAGCATGACGCTAAAAGTGAAATGTAAAAGCTTCATGGGCATGATCCTATTTCTGGATCAACCAAATGGAAAACTTTTCTCGATGTACATCGACCCTTTGTGGACAGAAGGTGGTAATGGCATCTTTACATTTGGAACCTGAGTAGTTCATTTGGTATCGATGAGTTTTTGCTTAAAATAAGGATTTTTGTGTTACTTGGTTAGTTTTTATAGATGAATTAAAGTTGCACCATCACAACAACGTAATAAAGAACTACTTCAGCCAATTAGCAAAATTACCCCATAAAACAGCTATTTGCAAGTATAAGAGATAAAAGCACTCCAACACAATCACTTTCCCGGCCTACCACAATGACACCACAACAAATTAAAGAGATAAGGGTAAAAAAATTATGTTTTAAACTCGATAGCAAGTATGCAATCAAGGACATAAGTGTGGAGAAAACAAATTGTTCTACATTGAAGTTGCCAATGAAGAAGAGGATAAAGTCGTAGCATGGGCGGCTAATGAGGAGCCAAGGGAAAAATCAAAAGAAACCCAACCGGCTATTTCTTGCCATGCACTTTCAGGCATTAGTATGCCACAAACCCCAAAGGTAGTGGGTTTTCTACAAAAACAAAAGGTGACTATATTAATTGACTCGAGAAATACTCACAATTTCATCAACAATAAATTGTTGGAGTGGCTAACACTCTCTCACCAAGATCACTCAATAGCATAATCAAAACCACAAAAATGAAAAATTATGCACAAAAAAATAGAATCAAATCTTCAAGTATTGATTGCTCTCAAATAATTACAATCCTCCATACGAAAATATAAGTGGGAGTGCCTATTAAATAGGTCTGAGAGGTGGTTATACAACTAATGGATTGTTGTGAACCCCTCAAAATAGGGGATTTCACTATATTTGTGCACTCCAAATTGTACGTGCACAAAATAGTGTTTATCCCAATGATATAGACAAACTCCCAAATTAAACTTAAATTATGACTTACTCTAAACACTCACATTCCTCGGCCGATTACAAAATATTTAGATACATGAGCCTAGTGTGAACACACAACTCCGGCAAAGATAAATTAGTTGTACACTTAAATTGTTGTCTATCCAACTGAAATTTCAAGTCATGTATGTTGATGGTGGTACATTCAATTGTTTTGGGAAATGCCAAAGTATTAAGCTCTTCATGGAGAATATCAATTGGATAGTCCTATGTTTGCCAATCCGTGAGTAGAGCCGACATTGTTTTTAGAGTAATTTGTTACCGCCTTGGGAATGATTGAGATGAATTTCCAAGAGCTTTTCATGCATTTCCATTCATAAGGAAAGAAATTTGAATTGTGTGGGTTACGTGCCACATCCCCACAATTGATGAGTTCTCATTAGATATAAAAGATGCTAAAAAGGACAATGGGTTTGTGGCTCAATTGTTTTTAATAAAGGCACAACCACCAAAAGGGTCTACATTGCTAGATCTACATGCTATTGTAGAGAAGCACTTAGTCGTATTTGGGGATACGTCAAAAGGACTTCCAAAAGAAATCATGATCGTGTCATTCAACTAGTGCTAGGGTGTCAACCACCCAACAAGAGCCTTACATGTACCCATACATCCAAGAAAGTGAAATTGAGACGATGGTACAAGAGATGTTAAAAGCAGGTACTATTTGTCACACTTAGTGCTTGTTCCCTCCCGAGGTGATGGTGTACAAAAAGGATGAGACCTAACACATGTTCCTAACTACAAAGAGCTCAACAAATACACCATCAAAGATAAGTTCCCTATTCTTCTAATTAATGATTTGCTAGATGAATTACATGGAATTGTTTATTTTACAAAACTTGATCTTCGTTCAAGATATCATCAAATTAGAATCAAAGATGAGGTTATTCAAAAGACCACTTTCAAAACCCGTGAGAGCCATTATGAATATTTTGGTGATGTCTTTCCACCTCACTAATGCACCATCTACATTTGAAGCTTAATGAACTCTATTTTAGGGAATTTCTACATTAACTTGCCTTCTATTCTTTAATGAGATTTTTAGTATACAACAAACCATGGGAGGGAAACTTCCATCATGTGAATCAAGTTTTGGATATTCTTAAACAACATCAACTTTCGGCAAGTCTTCCAAATGCACTTTTGGAGTCAAGGAGATCAAGTATTTGGGCCACATTGTTACACATGAAGGCGTCGAGGTGTATCCTCATAAGAACAAGGCTATGGTAGAGTGGGAGGTACCGAGAACTCTCAAAACCTTTGAGGCTTCTTAGGGATCGCAAGTTACTATCATCCTTTTTTGAACATTATGGCAGCATAACAACACCACTTACATTATTAAAGGAGGAATCCATCCATTGGAATGTGACAACCATGCAAGCATTTGAGACAATCGAAGGACGACATGTGCACCACCCTAGTTCAAAATACTTCAGATTTCTCCAAAACATTTATAGTAGAATGTGATGCTTCATGGCTAAGTCACAAGGTTTGAGTTCAATTTTTAAAAATCGCCATTAAATTCTACCAAGAGACAATACATTAATAATAAATATAAAAATATATGAATACATATATTGAAAGTAGTAATGTAAAAACATTAACTAATACATATATTGATAGTAGTAGATGTAAAAACATTAATTAAAAAGAAAAAAAGAAAAAAGTAATTAAAATTAAATAAATTAACTTGAAACACAGTCAACACCCTCAGGTCACACAACACAATGCGACAAAAGTAAACTTCCACAAATATGCAACAAGAAGTGTAAAACAAATAATTCGCGAACCAATGAATTTTTGGTTTGTGGCCAAATAAAAACCAGCAAATTTCGCATTTTATCAAAGAAATTCAGTGAACCTTGTGGCCCTACTTCAAGGAATGGTATGGGAGTCATACTCTTGAAGAAGGACGATCCCTTACATTTGAGAGATGCCAACTCAAAGGTAAGAAATTGCTCAAGCATATTTATGAGAAAGAAGTGATGGCCATTGGCCATCCTTCATGCAAGAAAACAATGTCAACCATATATGATGGGAAGTCACTTTAAAGTGAAGACAAATCGTAATCTAAAATACTTATTAGAACAAAGGTATTCATCAAAAGAATATCAAAAATGGGTCACTAAGATGTTATGTTGGGATACAACTTCGAGATCATATACAAGAGAGGAAAAGAGAATGTCATGACTAATGCACTAGCTAGGAGGGATGAGCCCACTAAGGCAATACTTGGCACCATGCCCATATTACACGTAGACTAAGTAGAGGAGTAAGATTAAAGTGGGAGAATGATGCAATAACAATTTTATTCAAAAGCTCCAACAAGATACAAGCATGTCACATAGATTTGTGTGGAAAGATGATGTTCTTTTGTACAAGGTTAAGTTGTGCGTATGTAAAATCTCAACCCTTGAACATAAGGTGTTTATAGAACTACATGATTTTCTAGTAAGAGGGCACTCAAGCTACTTGAAAACTTATCATAGAGTTGAACAAGATTTTTTCGGTGAAGTCCATAAATTTGTGGAAAAATGTATGGTGTGTCAATGGAACAAAGGCAAGACAATCCAGCCCCACATTTGTTGCAACATCTATCTAATCCTAGCCGAGGTGGGAGGTGTCTATAGATTTGATCATGACGCTACCAAAATCTAAAAGGAAAAATGTCATCATGGTTATCATGGATAGATTCACTAAATATGTCCATTTTTGTGCATTATCACCATAGTTACGAGGTTGGTGGATTTGAATGAAATCCGGTTCAAACCGTATTTTTAAGTGGCGGATAAATCCGGTTCGATTCGGTGACTTTTGGCACGAAAAACAAAAAAAAAAGCCCTAAACCTAAATGCGTTAACCCTAGGGCCTAGACGTGTTAAAATGCTATAAAATCCCTACAAATCGGTTTTAAAATACAAAGTGATTCTATATTCAGCGGCAGAGGCACTCAATCAAAAATCGTGGGAGGAACTCGTGGCGGCGGAGGTCGTGACTCGTAGCGAGGCAGGAGGAGGTTGAAGCGGAGGCGAGGCGGTGGGCAAAGGAGCACGCGGCGGTGGCAAAAGCAAAGGTTGTGGCAGAGGAGGCAGAAAGCGAGGAGGAGCAGCGGCAGCGACGGGAGTATGGGTATGTCTCTAAGTCCTCACTCTCACATAAACATTTACTTTTTAATATTTATTTTAGGTTTTTAAATTTTAATATAGTTTTAACTTTTAACTTTTTAATATAGTTTGTTTTTAAGTTTTTAATATACGTATTATAAATTTATAACTTTATAATAATATTTAGTATTGTTTGTTTTTAGGTTTTTAATATAATTTGTAATATTATTATTATATTATTTATGTATTGTTTCTTTTTAATTATTTATAATAATATTTATGTGGTGTTTGTTTTTAAGTTTATAATATAGTTTGTAACTTTGTAATATTATTATATAGTTTATAATATTATTATATTATTTATGTATTTTTAAATTATTATATTATTATATTATTTATGTTTTTATGATGATGATGATGGTAGATTGATACTTTTTTGTATGATTTGTCTACATATAATAATATAAGTGTACAATAATATAAATATAAAATAATATAAGTATATATATTCGAACCGGATTTTTCGGGATTTTTTCGAGAACTCGTATTTTCGGATTTTTTGCCCTTCCGAATTTAATCGGATTTTCGAACCTCAGTAACTATGATTATCAATTTGTTTACGAGAACAATAGCCACATCATTTATTGATATAGGTCAAAAACTCCATGGGACCCCAAAGATCATCATAAGTGATTGCGATCCTACCTTTGCCAAGAACTTTTGGATTGAGTTATTCTCAAGTTTTAGTACGCAATTGGCTATTAGCTCATCTTATCATCAACAATTTAATAGGTTAATTGCATGATAATCGACAAGCACTTGAAGGGTCATCTCCATTTTGCTTCAACTAAACATTTTTTTCCATACCTCGTCCAAAATGTCCCCTTTTAGACATTGTATGGGTACCATCCTCTATCCATCACCTCATCTTTGAGGGTCTAACCAAAAGTTTAAGCGATCAAAGAACGCGTTCAACACCAACAAGAGGTTCTCTTTGGCCTCAAAGATAACTTGGAAATGGCTTAGAACCACATGAAGCAACAAGCTGACCAACACTACACCGAAAGGAAGTTTGAAGTCCATGATTAGGTTTTTGTGCATTTCTGCAACCAAATAAGCAAATGTCTTTGAAACAACAAGAGGATAACAAACTTTCCCCTAAGCATTACTATCCTTATCAAGTCTTGCAAAAGATTGGCATACAAACCCAAATTGCCTCCTCAACGAGGATACATCCAATCTTTCATGTTTCATACTTGATGAAGGTCATTAGACGAATAGTTTCAACCTAGACAGAGTTACTTGAGCTTGATGAGGAGGGAAGAATCATTTTGGAACTTGAAGGAATACTTCAAACATGGACTAAGAGATTGCGATCAAGGGAAATTATAGAGCATCTCATCAAGTGGAGTCATTTGCCCAATGCAAATGCAACTTGGGAGGTTGAAGTATTCTTCGCAACATCTTGAGATAATCAACATTGACTATAACATTGGTTTGAAGCGAGGGTCATGTTGTGCACTTTCCTATATCAAGTATAGAGATATGTGTGGGCCAACATGTAGCGCACTTACCATTTATCTCTTCATTCATTAGGTAGTGGTTACTTTCAGCCGACTTAATTAGGACAAAGGATGACCCTACCTAATTGTGTCTAAAAATAAGGAGTAAATCACTCTCATCTCATCATATTGTGAATTATAGTCTTATTGTAAGATTATGGAGGTTGCCCCCCTCGAAGTGGGTTAGTTACATATTCAATATTTTTCAATTTATATTCAAGTAGTTCCATCTAGGTTGTCAAGATATGAGTACAAGTTTGGTATGCGGATATGTCGATTTTAAAAAGCCCTTGAGTACGATAAATCTTGGGTACATTCATACATATATAACAAAAAAAAAAAAATTATATAAAATATATATATACTCATTTTTTTAGTAGGATCAAGATTCAAAACATTCAATATGCTTAAAATTTTACATTTTCATTTATCAATGTGGCTGCCATACATATATAATATAAAATTATTATGTAAATATGAATACAAACAATCTAGAATATCATGTCTATATGAATATCATATCTCCTCTTTTGAATGATCAATAAAACAATGTCTGCCTCTAAACAACGGTTGCCACTAAACAAATTTGAACTCCTTGCAAGCAATGGCTGCCTCCAATCCCGTTCTCCTTATAATGGCTGCCTCGAAACAAATCCTCCTTCCAATGGCTTCTCCTCTTCAATTCCTCTTTGGCTCTGCTCTTACACTTGCAGAAATCAACAATGAATTGTGTGTTTTGGTAATGGTTGAGTGCCTTGTTATAGCTTTTAGGAGTTTAGGGCTTATTGTTTTATTCATTTATGAGTTAAGGTTTTTTTGTCATTGACTAAGTCAAAATAAAAATACAAACATTTTTTAAACATCCCCCTACAAGTACATCATGGGTATGTCTATGACGTATCCGTACCATACCCGAGACGGATCGGGGGATTTGGAAAGGTGGGACGTCGATGCTCCCTAGAATTCCATTACAAATGCCCTACAAGAGACATACGACCCCCAACATGGTTTGATCCTCTATAACATGCTTTGACCCCACATCAAACAATTCCAGCTCTTCGACCTCCAGCAATACAACCTTCAGTAGTAAAATCTAAACGAAAGTTACTCCTAATTTATAGTGTCAATCGTGCAAAATGTTCAACACATCCCATGGTTCCACAGCCAGCAGTCAACATCCATCTCTACATCAACAGCAGCTCCGATTGGAATGTCTTGCCTTCCCTCTTCATTCTAATTTTTATCATCTTGTTTATGTGTCGGAAGGAATGGAGACAAGTATAGACCATTATATTAGTATTGTCTTGGCAAGGGGGATTAAGCCCTAGGCAGACTAGGCAACTGCCTAGGCGCCAACGGTCAAGGGGCGCCTATATCTAAAGATTTTCATTATGTTTTAGCTTTTATTAGAACTTAATATTAAAATAATTTACCTGAAGTCAATATTTATTGATCCTTTAATTGATATTATTATAAAATAACATAAATTTCACGCATACAAATAAAAAGGTATTGGTAAATTAGACAAGTAACCAACCTTGTATAAAAAATTGTATATTTCATTCTGAGCACCTACTATAATTAATTTTCTCCATCCATGGATTATTACTTGTCCTTATTTGATAATTTTGTAGGATATTTTTATTCCTTTTGTATACCAATTTATCTAAATTAGTGATTTATTATTATTCTTATGTAAATTTTAAAATGTGATAATATACATAGCTTTTATTTATTTATTTGATGGGAAAACATTATTAACTAAAATTATAAGAAGGGTGTCCACTTCAATTATTTCCTAGGGCACTCCTAACCTTTAATTCGGCTTTGTATCTTGGTCATAAGCATAATTAAATATTTTAGTAGCTGACGTGTTATATGGTTCATGGTTGTATTGTCCACCTTACATAATTTTATAATGATTCTCATCAATCATGTTCAGTTGTTGATGGTTGTATTAGCCAACAACCAATTGGGTTTTCTTGTCATATAAATAGATTCTAGAATGATAAACATCAAGGAAGAGGCAAACTACCAAGCCCTCCCTCTACAGAGCAGCTTGTATATGAATGACAAAATGACTACTATACTATTCTTCTATGCTGTAATGTGGTATGTAATTACTAGTCTATGATTAACATTTTTCCTCGAGTAGTTTCTCTATAAATAGGACTGAGTCACTCATCATAGGTGCTCCCTACAACCCACTAGGCCACAACCTAGTGGACAACTCTTCAGAAAAATTCCTCCATCATTGGCCAAACCTGAAAAACCACTCATTCCAAATTTTCATTTATATGCCTGAATTCCTCATTAATTTTATTGTACAATGGTCAAGGGACGCATCAACCTCTTGATTACTACCTTTCTATATGGAATAAAAATGTTAAGAGGGTTTGTATAGAAACATTATGCCCTCACATAGAGAAAACCAGACCCCTCCCTAAGGCCTAAAGTAAGTTCAGAGAATTAAGTATATTGAAAATACACAACTACTAGAGAAAAAGGCTTTAAAACCTAAGCAGAGCAAGTAGAGGAAAAAAATAAACATCCCGCAAGAAAAGAAAACAACCTCAAAAGAGACTTACAAGATTACCTAGACGCTGCAATTTGATTTTGGAAGTCAAAAAGATTAAAGAAGAAACTATTTCATACATACAAGAAATTGGAGGTAGGCCTCAAAAGAAGTTAGTCTACACACAAACAGAAAAACATTGGTGAAAGAAAAT
This sequence comes from Taxus wallichiana var. yunnanensis, assembly GCA_018340775.1. Lineage (NCBI taxonomy): Eukaryota > Viridiplantae > Streptophyta > Pinopsida > Cupressales > Taxaceae > Taxus > Taxus wallichiana. The sequence continues at coordinate 1,011,399,579 of CM031242.1, forward strand.
CCGGTACACTCTCCGCTTTTGTCCTCAATAAGCCGATGTTCAGGTTTCACAACTTGATCTTCATTAAATAATTCTATAATGCTTGTTAGAGCATGAAAACACTTTCAAACTGGTGATGATATGTCCATTTTTATTATAAAATACTTATAGATTCTGCAATTAGCTTTAATAATAGTTAATATAAACTGTTTTCCGTTAATAATATGATCACAAAACTTAAATTATTCCCTACAGGAGAAATAAAACTTAGATTGAAATAGAATAAGTAGCAAAGCAATGTAAAGAGAGAATATTCATAACAGGGAAAATACAACGATTGATACCTGCACACCGGCTCTTAAATGATCAAGCTCTTTATCAAGGTCATTAATTGCCAAGTTGTATGCCTGCATTGGAGAAGATTGGCTAGTCGTTTGAATCTGGAAAGCCAAGAAGACTCTAGGTATTAGAATAGACAATAAAAATACCAAAACACGCAAAAATACAAAACCATTTTCAAAAACACAGTTTCAGAAACATGCTTGGACCCAACTAATGAACTTGTATAAATGCTTAAGCTAAAAAATGGTGGAGAGAAAAGCTCTGGTATTTTCTAATAATGTGAAATGCAGGGATTGAGTAACTATATTTAAATATACAGCAAACAACCTTAACAATAATCTTATAATCCAGAGGATGTGGCAGCTTATAACCAGCAAAAAGAACGTTGGGATCTCTGTGCAATTGCCTGCACCCAAAGCATAAAATGTTAAAATAATTTCAAATCCAAGCCTGACAAAGGGCCTCTTCCCACATAATAGTTATAAAGAAGAAATACCTTTAGATTGTGAGCTTAAATACCTCATCCAAAGTGGTTTGTTAGCAATAAAAAGTGGTTTGTTAGCAATAAAAATGTGAAAAAGATGCAGTGAAAAATCAAGGCGTGGGCAAAGAATATCTCTCTAAATAAAATCTTTAAGTCCTCCTGAGAAAAAGTTCTATTGCTTTGATGTGATAAAATGCCCTCTTACATTGCTAATTAAAACTTGTTTTTCCATTTCGCCAGCCTGCATTGACTTGTTGCCCTAACTCTTCCTACGAATTATTTTTCTCCAAGTTTCTACCCCTACCGTAGCAAGTTATATATATGATAATCTGGTTTTAAGTTTTTACCACAATCTAAACTGATTTGCTCTCAACTTAGTTTACCTGAGAAATAAGTCCCACAGGCCTAAAAAGTAGTGAGTTTCTCTTCCTGTTTTTCCACAGCTCATGTTAATGGTGTCTACAGACATGTCTGTAACTATTCCAAGTAAACTTCAGTGCTACTAGATATGTCAAAACATCTAATTTGTCACTCCCAATCTCTTACATTAAAGCAAATTGTATTTGTTCTTTTAGAGTGGCTTTTGCCCTTTCTAGAGCTCTTTCAAAATACATCAAACCATACAATAGTTGATAACATTAACAGGTGTTTTAAAGCGCAATTTCACTCTTCTAATGTCCTTCAAATCCACTTGAAAATCTTTGAACTGAATGCAAATGCGTCGTGATATCATTGAGTGGCGCAAACTCATTTAGTGAAACCTTAACTTCCTTCCTTGATGCTCAACCATTGTGTTTTATTAACAGGCCTTAAAGGGAATGAAAACGGTAAACTCAATTAATTATGTAAATGCATTGCTATTTTTAACGATTCTCAAGCTACTTCATCCTACTCGCCAATAGAAGACCTCCAAAACTCGTCATGTACATGCTTTCCAACCATTGACAGAATGGGCTATGTTCTCAAGTAAGATGGCGTCACCATGGGAAAAGGTGCATAAACTTAAAAGCGGAAGAGAAATCCCAGATCAAGATAGCTTATGTTCTTTATACCATATAGGACCAGCAGAAGCTACCAACAATAATGGTCTAGAGTCTAACATGGAAGAGAAATCCTAAATCAAGATAGCTAATGTTCTTTATACCATATAGGACCAGCAGAAGCTACCAACAATAAGGGTCTAGAGTCTAGCATCGTGAGAATTCCAACAGATGTATGAATAGATTCTAGTAACTAAGTTCTTGGGTGATTAAATGCAAGCAACTAAGGTGGTGGAAAGAATGTCGAACATTCATCATCTAGGAATTGAAATATAAGACTTGATGAAAGAAACCAATCACATTAATAGCTAGTTGAAAACAGTAGACCCAATCATTCCTTGACAAAAACAAACTAGCATACCACACGGGTGATTTGGAAGTTTAAATCCAGCCACATCAAACAGTTATTCATAGAATGGACCATAGCAAGTGACTGAACCAGAAAATCCATCAATCCACCTTTACGTAGATGCCTTTTCAGTGTTGATAATGACCATCACTCAAGTCCCACACTGAGTCATGCGTTAATAGGCAAGACATCAACAATGCTGGGAACAAGCCCCAAGCAAATTTTAACAGAAAAGAAACCCCTCATGCATGGATTTTAAGCTTCAAGGTATAGTCTCCCGTGTTTGGTTGTCATCAAGATGCGAATCATCCAAATTTTACCTTGGCAATTATCTCGCTAAAGTGCAAAGTATAATATATTAATAAATACTTTTGCAGGGAGCTTTGCAATATGGAAGGATTGTTGAGCACCTTACCAGGCAGCACTTTGGAGAAGATGAAAGACATGATTAAGAAATCAGATCAGCTCCCAGATCAAGGGAGGGTTGAGAGCAAGTTCAAAGCATACTTTGCCCGAAACTGACAATGCCCCTGCCTGTTTTTGTACTTTAGTTTCTCTGTTGGCAGATCTGTCTAATGTTATTTTGTCCCTAAATGTCACTATGCAGAAAACATAGTTTAGAGTGGTGTCATTCAACGTCCAGTCCATACGAGTAAAACCCACCAATTATATTGAGGCCAGCTTGTAGATACATGTCTAGGCCATTGGGCCTTCTAGGCTTTCAGTCTTTAAGCTATTCCAAGGTTTCCAAACTCCAGGAGTCCATGTCTGTAGTCGGGCAGATACATCACAAGGCTATAGTTGGCTTCAAAAATAAAAGATTTTGTTACTTTTGATTGTTATAGTCAGAAATTACTTTGATTGTTATAGTCAGAAATTCCCATTTGATGGGGTTGCAGGAAAAGAGCCATTTCATTTTACTTGAAATTGATCACATGCTTGACCAACCTAAATTTTTTCAATCTTAACTTACCATTAGGCAAATTGATCTTGTATCAGAAATTATGGGAATTTACTTACAATGATCTGAACGTCCTGCAATGGAAATGTACTTACATACGAAGAACGTTGCCAATTGTATGGTCTTCTCTCTGAATGGAAAATGTCGCAGCATTCATAATTTTCATGTCCCTTTCATAAGAAACTCTGAAAGCAGAACACACCCAGTGTTTTCCTCTTAAAACCATTCCTAATAACAAATAGGAAACATATAAACAAAACAGAGCTAAAGAGAAAAGGAATTTGATGGCCGCGTCTTAATTCCTTAAACAGTATATAAAAAAGGAACACAACTACAGCTCATTAAACATATCCCAAAACCCCAATGTATAAATCCAAGGCAAATGCAAACCGTAAAATACCCAAAAATATATATAGCTCTTGTAAAGAGAAGGCTAAGATGGTAAAACCTTAAGAAACATACAAGTAATAATTCAAAAGAACACATGTTTACACTATTTAGGTAAAAACTGCACAGAATGAAACCTTACCAAGCTCAAAATACAAGCTATGTAGTAGATCAAAACACAGAAAATGATTACTCCAGGAATACAACTCTAACAATACAATATGCAAAAAAATAACAATATAATAATAAAAAATACCATTACTAAAATTAACTGTGCAAGCAATTACAGATCACTGCACCTCTCCCAGGTACATTGATCAATTACAAACTAAAAGATAAAATACCCAAAAAGAGCTATTGTGCACACTTTAATGCCACTTCCTTGCATCTAGATAAGTTTTTTTAGAGTGCGCACGCTAGATAGTAAAGTTCAGAACACCGTATATGATTATATCACTTGAATTATAAATGCAGAATAATGATACAAAGCATCATATATAAGAGCAAAATTTGAGCTAGAAAATTCAAATAATAAAACCTTAACCGCCTTCAAAAATTAATACCCCTCCCAGTAAAACTAAAAACACTAGCAAATAACTATCGAAGTAAATAACAACTATTAACACTATTTGAGTCAAGAAAAGCCTCTTAAGTAATAAAAGTTTGGTGTGGCAAGTAATATATGAAAATACCATATATGATTGCATAATTTGAGGTTAGAGAACACAGAGTTGAACCCTTGACAATATTTATGGCCCAAAAATTCATAACACTATTTTTCTCTACAGGCTCTGCGCTTGCTTTTACCCTGACATTTAAGTTCAAAAAGTTGTAGTGTTGAACTCCAAGAATTTTTCAACCCCAAAAATTCAAAACTCTAATTTTCTCTACAAGCCCTGCGCTTAAGTTTACCCTGAAATTTAAGTATAAAATGTTGTGGTGTAAAGGTAGTTGGAGAAAGTTGTAAGAGAACGCCAAGGTTAAAATCTCCCTACCACAGTAAGGAGACCCATAACTCTTGGCAGACGCGGCAAGGTTGCGGCTTAATGGTGAAAAATTAAGAATAGTAGCAACAAATCATACTTCAAAAACATGTACTCAGTAATTACTCAGCATCCGAAAATTTTGACCCAGACCCAGGATTCAGCAACTTTATCGCTACTTACAAAAATATATAAATTCATAAAATAAGCTTAAATAACATATAAAACACTCTTAAATGACATGAGAAATGGGAGTCAAGAACACACAAAATATTTTTTCCATTAATTTTCAACCAAAAAGAGTACAATGCTCAGTTTTAGACCAAAAAAGAGTACAAACTACAATGCTCGTGGAGTCATAGAAAATCCTTCAAAGGCAACAGAAACCACTGTCAATTACATCACAGCAACTGTGATGCACAAATTCGCCCAGAAGAGAAGAGAGAGAACAAAAACTCAGTTTTTTCGGATAAGAAATAATTTCCCAAGGGCCTGTTTTTATGCAGAGGTTGCCCAGTTTTGTGCTTGGACCCGCAGAGTTTTGGGGCTGCAAAAGTCAAAGTTTCTTGGTTTTAATCACCTCACAAGTTTTAAGGCTAGAACTCTTTTCACAGGCGAGCGGCAAGTGCTTGCCAAGTTTTGCCAAGTATTAGAACTATGCAAATAACAATGCAATATATCACAAACAATTGAACTATTTGAGCCAAAAAAACACCCTCACTGTAAGATAGCTAGCATACCTATCTTAGAAAATCTATGTAAAAGACGCCGAGAGGTATCATTCTCAAGGTGCCTATATTTGATTCCACAAATAAGTGGAATAGGTGTCTTTTACAAATAAGTGGAATAAGTAGAATAGGCGTACTTGATTCCACAAATAAGTGGAATAGGTGTCTTTTCTATTTGATTCGCGAGAATGATACCTCTCTGCATCTTTTACATAGATTTTCTAAGATAGGTATGCTAGTTATACATATAATAAGGATAGAAATATAAATATACATAAACATTATAGTGTATAAGTTTATATATTATAAAAGAATTTATTAAGAAATAAAATACATTAAGCAATAATACAGATTAATATATATTTATTGTATTAAATATATATATATATATATATATATATATATATATATATATATTCTTAGAACAAATATAATAACAAAAGTTGAGCAGCTCATAATTTATTAAATTAAAAATTTGGCTGAGAATGGATAAAGAGAGGGTTTCACGCAAAGGAAGAGTGAAAGTGACAAATCTTGCAGAGACATAAGTGGGATAGCAGGAAAGGGCACTTCAATGTTTTAATCAATACAACAACTACTCGAAATAAATGATAAAGAGCAGGAAAAATGGAGTGGTGGCCGACAATGGTGCTGCAAAGGTTGCAGTGCACGTAGCAAGTGCTCGGAAGCAGAAAACACGAAATCCATACATTTAAACACCCTCCCGAATGAGGCACCTCCTAATCCTAGACCTTCTCCTTCGTACCCTGCATACAACAAACAAACAGTAGCAGGCCGTAGTTTCCTCGCAGAGGCAAATGAACCCGCTTTACATTCAGACACAGATCCAGATCATTCAATTTGTATATAGTAGAATGAGGAGCTAATCGGGTTACTGACTTATCTCCGTGTGCAGGGCCAATTTAGCCCATAATGGTGCTGGTCTTGGGACTGCTAATAGAGAGACCTCCATTTAGCACAGTCCCGTAACATTCTGTTTATTTAATTATGAGAGTGCACTCGCTGCAACCATCCAATCACTACTAAATTTACACTCGGTGTCAGCATGGTTAACGCATGGGATCTCAAATAAAGTGCTTGTATTATTAAGTAAAGGAAATGACAGGTCTAAAAGGCCATGTAGGACGCGTCACCCTCCATGTATGCTTGGGTTTTGAGGAGCATTTTTAATTCATTTTTTTATGTCGGCCCAAAAAATGAACCACTCACGCCATTACAGCCCTGGCTGCCACTGTAGGAATGCCTCTCGGCGTAAAAATTACACTAGCACATAATTTTTCGAAGCCTCATCTATACCACGGCATTTAAACTATAAAACAGGGAGAATAAAACCCCAACAAAATTTGAAGATCTTACCCAGTTCAGTGCAAAATGCAAAACACCACCAAGATAATAATACCAAACATAAACTACGCTAGGTAAAGCATAAAATGCAATGGAGTAAAACTCTAGCCAGCCATAAAACTCTCAACAGTTATTTTTTAAAAAACTGTAAGGCCCTTTACGGTAAAAAGGCTGTAAATCCCTCGCAAGTAAAATTGAAAATTCTGCAAGGTGATAATATATTACATCTAATCTCACTATCTGAGCCAGAAAAATCTTCTCAGTAAATAATTTAGTTATACTGGCAGGTAATACTTTCAGATGCCACATATTTTATAATGACATTATTTGAGCTAGAAAACCCATAGAATAAACCACTTGATGACACGGGTAATTCCACGGTTTTGAACCAGGAAAACAGGCGATTAGAAAAAAAGAGTCTTTAAAAGACACTATTACTTTACTGGAGCTAGAAAACACCATGAACAACACGCGCCCTGACAAGCTTTTAAGTCCATACCCAATAAAGCAAAAATTGAAGGCACTGTAAATGGCTCCGCTATAGGAATTACACATACTAAGAATTAAGCACTCTCGAGCTTGAAAACCCTCAAAATACATACTTTAAAAAACACTAAGAATGAATTAACAACTAATACAACAATAATTACACTGTTTGTGCTCAAAAACACAATAAAAACCCAGAAAGTCTTTAACACCCTCAAATAGGAAAGTAAAAATTCAAAACACCCACACCTTAAGAATGCATAAAAGCGCCAAATATTACACTATTTACACTATAAAATTCACAAAATAAAACCCCTGCGAGTAAAATACTAATTAAGAATCCTGTATGAGCTAGACGACGCAAAGTAAATTAAACCATAAAGAAAACACTTAGAAACCTTACGTGGTTAACTAAACATTTATATTAGCCATGTAATAATGGAAAATGTGGCATGTACCTAATTGCATTATTTGAGCTAGAAAACAGAAAACCCAAAAACGAAAAAGATGTATAATAAATTTTAAACCCTTTTACAGATAGAAAGGTATTCCAAATACCTGCAACATAGCAACTAAAAATATACTAGTTTAGCCATAAAACGCAGGAAGCAAAATCTCACAAGAAAAATGCGGCGCTCGCAGGCGAGATTCAATAATAAAAACGCAGTAAATACTTACACAATTTAAGCTATGAATGCAAAGAAGAAAACCCTGACAAGCTTTAAAACGCTCGTAGTAAAAGCTTAGAATTGCTAGCACTTTAATAGTTAAAGAAAAAACGAACAAACGTACACCGGTTGAAGAAAAAGGGAAAAACGAAGCTCAAAACACTGTAATAATTCAAAATACCACAAAAAAACTACATTATTTGAGCCATAAAATTTATACCAGAAAGGGAAAAAAACACTCACAACTTTCACAACCCACGAAAAAAGAAACTCACAAACCTTCAAAACCCTCGCTCAATAATTCAAAAACGCCTTAAAATGATTACACTATTTGAGCCATAAAATGCAAACCGTTAAAAACCTCGCAATTACTCAAATGAAGAAAAATGCCGCGCTCACAAACAACATGCATTTGCGGGAGTTCGTCAACATCCAGTCAGCTTAGATATAGGTAAGAAAAATGTTACATAAAAGCCATCTTTGAGCAACTTTGTGAGGAAACGATTTCAGCTGCAATTGGCAAAAATTTCGAGCCAAAAACAAAAATGGAAAACCAAAATTCAAAAAAATAGAAAATAAAAAATTGTCTAGTACATACTTTTGCATGCCATCAGGCACGACGAAGCGCTCATAACGGTCTGGGGCATTCATGCTGAAGAATTTGTGTGTCGCAAAACCCTCGTATAAATTTGGAACTCACAACAGAGAAAACAATTGAAATAAGTTTGCTTTTCTTAGAGCGTTCTTGGAGTTAATTTATAGGATAAATTTGACTCTGGCTTAGTTGATATTTCAGGGTGGCTGGTGTTTTGGCGGCGTTTCATTGGAACAGATAATGCCCTTTTTATATTTTATTGAAGATGAATATTCTAGGAATTCAAAGAAAAGTCACTTTTTTTTTTGCCCTTTTAAGTGTGCAAAGTTTTTTTCTCCTTTTTATCATAGAGCAGAATCTTTGGCCCACTTTTATGGGGACTCGAACCATGGCGGGTGATTTTTACCCATTTTTGGTGTGAGAAATTATTATATATTGTCTCGAAGGATGTATATATTGTCTCAAAATTCAAGCAAAACTACATTTGCAACATAAACACGGAATAGGGGAAAATTTTGGCAGATTATCTTTACACATTCGAACACATCTCATAATTCCATAAATATCATCATAAAACCACAACAACATTTTAAGTATTTACAAACAATGCCAGTCAATGAAAACATTTAAATCATTATTCTTGTAAAAAATTGCAATTAAGTCATTTTTTCATATTTATTTAATATTAATGTTATTCGTTGGACACCTCTGAATTATTCCAATTCCAATGTAAAATGAGATAAAAGATTTTAATAAACTCACCGATAATAAAATCAATCTCATGAAGGGCGATTAAATTCAACATTCATTTAAGCCTAGATTTTTCACTATATAAATGAATGAAATCCTCGCATCTCTTCGATTAAATCTTAAAGTCTTTGCATATTCTCAATTTTTAGCTCACAGGTAACCATGGTTTACTCTGTATATTTTGTTTTATGCTTCAACCTCTGATTCCACAAGTGTTAAGTTGTTAGCGTGGTAAAACCTAGTCACCCTTGTCACGACATAAGTTTGATCTGTAAATTTTGTTCAATATTACCTGAAAATAGAGATATTTGTTAGGTGCTAATTTCTAAATAAAATCAGAAGGGTTATATTTAGGAGGGTATGTGAATTGTTTTGGATATATTTTTATCAAGGTCAATTTGGTGGAATGGATGCCTCTTAATTCTTGGCGTAAGTGGAAGAAAATTGATTATTCGTGCACTAAATATCATACTAAAAGAGTCTAGATCTGTAATTACGTATATATACATGTCAACACCTTGTTTCCTACTCTAATATTCATAACTTGCATTGTTTCTGTGAGTACCCTTTAATTGGGCAGACGGGGATTACTAAGAAAGTCTACAACTAGAGGTTTTGAGTCGAAGAAGAATTAGATCGTAAGTAGATACATGGAATGAATACATTTTTTTGTTTCCGGGCTCTCTAATGTTGGCTCTAGAAGATATTCCTTTAACAACCTTCTTCAAGGGGTGGTCTAAGATAATATGAGATAAGCCCAAGGAAATTTATGAACCTATTGTCATTGTTGTTAAGATTATCAATACCATATATGGCTTTTACGGCTTCCCTTCTCAACATTATTAGGTAAGGTGATTTCATGAACTCTTCTTGGAGAAACTTTTTTGATGGTGGTTTAATGTTTTTTTATCCTATCATAATTGTCCCGATCATGCTTAATTCAATGGTCATTGATAGACATCACCATCCGAATCGATGGTGCCTTATTGTCCAAAACACCTCTAAGATTTGAACTCTTATATATGTTAAAATACGGGGTTTCAAAGTCCATGAAATTAAGAACCAAGCTTTGAGAAAAACTATATAAAAAATTATAATCAATGTTGCGGATCAAACTTTTGTATATGTTATATTCAAAGACAAAAGGTTTTCACAGTCTATGAAATTATGAAACAAAGCCTATAGAAAAAAATTGTACAATATTTTTTAATCAATGTTTACGATCACGCACTTGTATACGTTTTCTTCACTACATGGGATGAGTGTTAGGGACCTTCCTTGGATCGTAAGCAATGAATCATTAGCTTATCAATCTTAATTCCTCGTTTTATTTTGCATTTAAGATTTGAAGACTTTCCCTTCTTCCTCGAACCCAAACTACCTCAGTAGTACTTGAGCCATTTTTTCCTTCCTTTTTAGAATTTGGACCTCCAACACAAATCCTAAAAGTATACTACATTTCAAATACCGCAACTAGCTCCTAGCCAAAACTAACTTTACGATCATGCTCGAAAATTTGGAGAGGCCTAGAATCGAACTAAAGGTCACTTCCCTTGTGGGTTCCTAAAGTAGATAGTTACTTACCTTTGAAAGGTTTTTTTGTTCTAAAGTACAAAATTTTATATCTACGAAGCTCCCCACAAGCCAAACCCTATTAGTGATCCTCCAATTGTTTGTAAGGCTCCCAACCAAAATGAGTTTTGATACCCTAAAATAAAGTTTTACTAAATCTATAACCACCCATGACACAAAATTGAATTGAACAGTGTACCTCCTTTGAACAGGTTCTACTCTACTTCTAAGCTACTTGCCCTCTTTCAATATCAAGTGTCGATGATATGTGTAAACAAGCAACATCTAAAATAGATTGTTTTCTTGGAGTCATTAATAAAAATCATTTTGAATGTTTTTCCATACACTTAACACCCTTTTTGGCTTCATAACACCTTATTCATGGGTTTCGTGCTTGATGATGTTACTAAAAATAATTTCTAGAACTGTATCACAGAAAAAAATTGGATCTTGGATAATGAATGACATTTGTAAGTATCACAAGTTCATGACATCAAATACAATAGAACTCACATAATAATGGCATAAGGATTAAAAAATGAGGTATAAAAAGAGTTTGGAAATTGGGATTATCACTTTTGAGCACTTCACACATAAATCTTCCCACTAAAATCTAGGGAATTTTGACCTTAGCTTCTTTTATATCTAAGGAAATGTATTTTTTTAATTTTGATATTTTTGGTTTCGATGAAATACGGTGGACCTAGATCCTCATATCTATCCATAAGGGTGAAGGATTTTTTGTTGGGTTCAGGAATTCAAATAGTAAAAGAGAGTTGAAGAAGAGGATTAGATCATGGTGCTTGGATATATATGTCTATGATACATCTAAATACGAGATATACCAATTTGTCACTTGTCCACATAGTCAAGAAAAGGTGCAGATCGTCATTTATAAATTAAGGCCGACATTGTCATAATTGAAATTTGAAGGAGTTCTTATAATTGGTTCAAGAAAGGCTACACATACAACAAATTACAACAACTAATGCAACCACATACAAATAATGTAGCGACATTTACTTCAACTCGTACAATAAAAACAATCCTTCACATATTTAATTTTAAACCTACAATAAACAAAGAAATCATATTATAACAACAAATACAAGGCACTATATTACCCGAGTCAAATGGTCAAAAGCTCATATATTCTAATTTTTAAGTACAAATTTGACAATTCCTTGTCTTGAATTTCATAAAACAATGAAAAGAAAATACCAAGGTTTTATATAAAATGATAAGTGAATCTAGATTTTAACTCCTCTTTAAATTGATCTATAGAGAAAGAGAATTTTTCTTGATTTAGTATTTTCATGAACAATACTATTCAAATATAGGAAATAAATTAAATCCTAATCATTGTTGTAGACACCAATTTTTGGTAGCCCTTGTCCCTCACCCTACATTTGCTCCTCTTCACCGTCTTACACATGTATATCTCTCTTCCTATTCCAATTCCCCTTTCCTCCTAAATCCCATTTATTTGAATTTCCTACTCTCTTATCTTATCCCATCATCTATTTTATTTCCTCTAATTTACCCTTAATCATATTTAATTAATCCCTGATCATATTTATTAGCCTAATCACATTTCATGTACTATCCCTAAATCCATCCACTAATCCTTTTATCCTCCCTAAGCATCCTTTAATCATCCCTAGGATCCCACCTATCCTCATTTAATGCTTTCTTATTCCCCAACTACCTTTTATCCTCTCTAAACAACCCTAACCTATATTAACCACTCAAAACCCTAAATCACCCCTTTTAGGCCCTTTTGCATCAAGTTGATCACATCTCCACTACCCAAATCAACGGTCTTTGCAATCACCTAAGCAACCCATGTGGGTTTTCGTCAACCCTATAAATATGCCCATACCCCTCTTTTGAGGATGCAATTTTGATAGCTCGAGATTTCTTGTGAATTTTGTTGCGTTTATCTCTCTTATTTGGAGTTGTTGCTATCATCTTCAAGCTATTTTGTAGACCTTGCATGTCATTCTTAGAGATATTGGAGACTTTTAACTAGTTTGGAGCCCCCTTTGTGATTACATCCCTCTTATGTATCAGCCTTGCAGTTTACTGGCCACCTTGGAGCTCTACTCTTGCATCGGTCATCATCAATCTCGCTCCCGCATCTCATTCTTCCGTCCACTTTCATCCATCAAACATTGGATCCCTTCTCGATTTTCATGGACTCTACACATTCGTCGTTGACCCAATTCATATATGTCTTATTATGTAATGAAATTACTTGTATAATTGGGATTATGAGCATAAATAGAACACCAAAGAACACATTATTGTAGATAAAAGATCTTGATATGCAATTAAAATAGCTTCGCCACTTTGAGGGGGAGACCTCCAAACCATACAATAAGACTCAAATGCTCTAATGATGGTGAATTAATACCTACAATCCCCTATATATACTATTCATATGTTATGGCCATCACTGAGGTTGACTGCTAAGCATGAGAAAGTATAAATGATATAGTAAAATGATATGGTAAGCCACAGTTAGCTACTCATATCCCAATACAAGCAACGATAGGTTAAGGGCGTAGCATGCCCTTCCCCTTCAAACCAACGTTGTCCTCAATGTTGAGTAGTCTTGGATGTTCTTTGCAGTAAAACCTTCATCCTCCCAGATCACATCTTCTATGTTTAGATTCTTACACTTGATTAGATATTCTCAGTAATGTCTCTAGTTCTTAGCCTCTTAGTACGTGTTTGCAGAATCTTCTCTAGCTCCAAAATGATTCTTCCTTCCTCATCAAGTTTTGGTAGTTATGTCTGGGCTGTAAATTTCTATCCAATAACCTTCTTCTGTAGGAAACACGGAATCTTTGGGTCTATGTGTGAAGATTGAGGCAACTCTAGTTTATAAGCAACACTTCCAATTTTCTATAGAACTTGATAAGGACCATAATATTTAGGAGCAAGTTTGTTGTCCTTTTTTTGTTGCTTCAGGACATCTTCTTGTAAGGTCAGTATATGCACAAAAACCAGTCACCAATTTCAAAATGTCTTTCACTATGGTGTTGATTTGCTTGTTGTTTCATCTTGTTTTGTGCCAATGCCAAATTCTCCTTCAAACCAGCCAAAACATGTTGTTGATGTTAAATGTGTTCCTCAACATCTCTGACCTTAGTTTGCACCCTCAAGGAAGAAGTGATAAATGGTGCATGGTAACCATATAATGCTAAAAATTGGGTCATTTGAGAAGAGGTATGAAAAATGTGTTATACCACCATTCTGCAAGTGGTAGCCATTTAACCCACTATTCCCGCTTATCATACGATACAAAAAAATGTAGATACCCCTCTAAGTATTTTTTGACCACTTCCATTTGCCCATCGGTTTAAGGATGGTAAGATGAACTTTGAGCTAGCCGAGTACTCAAACATGCAAATAAATTTGTCCAAAAATTACTTGTGAAAATAGTATCACGATCACGTCACAATTATCTTTGGGGTCCCATGTAACCTTTGAACTGTCTCCCAAAAAAATAGCTGCACATCAGTATTATTGTAAAGGGATGTGATAGGGCAAAAAATAGGCATATTTTGCGAGCCTATCCACAATCACCAAAATAACATTCTTAACCTCTCGAACATAGCAATCATGTGATGAAATCCATCGAGACCTCCTCCCATCTCTGGTTAGGAATTGGTAATGGTTGCAATAGACCTGGTGTCTTAATGGTTTCACCTTTGTTCTGTTGGCACACCAAACACTCTGATACAAAATTTTGTACATCCCCATTAAGTCCTTCCCAAAATAATTCTCTTTTTATTCTATGATATGTCTTCAAAAACCTAGAGTGTCCTCCAACAGGTGATGCATGTAGCTCTACAAGAATCTTATGCTTCAACTCAAAATCTTTACACAAGAATAACCTGTCCTTGTACCATAGGGAATTACCTTTCCACTCAAATTTGTTAGATGTTATAGAGCCTTGCTTGATATTATGTATTAGAGATTGTGTATCCTTTTCCTACTCCCATTCCAATCTTGCTTCATCCACCCAATTGGCCTTCAATATGGACATTGCACATAGTAAGGCATCTGCGGATGTATCCCTTTTGGATAACACATCGGCTACTACATTTTCTTTACCCTTTTTGTCTATGATTTCAAAATCATAACCCAACATTTTTATTACCCACTTTTATTGTTCCTCAGATGATAACCTTTGCTCCAAAAAGTGTTTGAGACTATCATGATCAATTTTTACCTTGAAGTGTTTACCCATTAGATAGGGCCTCCATTGCTTGACCGTATGAAGAATAACCATCATTTCTTTCTCATAAATAGGTTTGATCATATCTTTTCCTTTGAATTGTTGACTCTTAAATGAAATTGGTATTCCTTCCTGCATTAGTATTGCTCCCAATCTTGATCTTGAAGCGTCACATTCAACAATGAAGGTTTTTGAGAAGTTGGGAGTAGCCAAAACTGGGGTGGTGCACATGGCTTCCTTCAACTGCTCAAAGGATTTAGTGGTTGCATCTGTCCAATGGAAGGCATCCTTCTTTAGCAATGTAGTGAGTGGAGCCGCGATTCTACCATATCCCCTCACAAATCTTCTGTAGTACCATGTTAGTCCTAGGAACCCTTGAAGATTTTTGAGAGTTTTGGGCCTTGGCCATTCCACCATAGCTTTGATCTTCTAAGGATCAACTTTGACACCTTCATGGGATACAATGTGACCCAAGTACTCTACCTCTTGTACACCAAAAGAAAATTTGGATGGATTTGCATAGAGCTTATGTTTCTCCAAAACTTTATTTACATGTTACAAGTGTTCTTCCCATGCCTTATTGTAAATCAATATGTCATCAAAGAAAACTAATTCAAATTTCCTTTAAAATGGCCTAAAAATAGTGTTCATCAAGCTTTGAAATATTGAGGGAGCATTTGTAAGACCAAAAGGCATTACCAAAAACTCATAATGGCCCTCATGAGTCCTAAAAGCCATTTTATGAACATATTCCTCTCTTATTCTAATTTTATGGTACCCGAACGAAGATCTAATTTTGTGAAATAAATAACACCATGCAATTCATCAAGTAAATCATCAATTACTGGAATAGGAAGTTTATCTTTGATGGTGTAATTGTTGAGTTCTCGATGAATCTGACACGTCCTCCATGTTTCATCCTTCTTACGTACTTCATGACAACTAGTGAAGAATATGTGCTCGGTTATGCTTGATGATACCGCCTTCAACATTTCCTGCACCATTTTCTCGATCTCACTTTTACGGGAATATGGGTAGTGTATGGTCCGATGTTAGGTGGTTGGCTCCTTGGAATCAACTGAATGGCATGATAATGATCCCTAACTGGTGGTAGTCCCTTTGGAATTTCATAAAAAATAGACAAGTGAGCATCAACAATTTTCTGACGATCAGGTGACATTGAAGACCGTATTTTGTACCTCTATGGAAAATAACTTTTCTACGTATCCATCTATTCCTATTCCGAGAACCTTCTACATCCGATGAGAGAAAAAAATATGTGGAGACTTAGCTACCATCCCTATTAATTGTATTGTCCTTCCTTCCGAATGAAATCGCATGAACAATTCTTGGAAATTCATTTCTATAGTACCCAAGGTTTAAGCCATTGGACACCCAAAACAATATCTCGCCCCTATAGAAATAGCAAACATAGGTGAGTCTAACATGTATTCTCCCATGGAAAGTTTGATACTATAGCACTTTCATGTGCACTTTATTGTCCCACCATCCACAATCATAAATTACGGTTCTGGAGCCGCGTAAATAAAAAAATTTGAGGTGGGCAAGTAACTTACTATTTATGAAGTTATGAGTACTCCCGAGTCAATCAACACCATCAGCTTCTATTTTTGAGATAGCCAATAACCTTGAGTATTTGAGGAGTACTAATACTCCGACAATGCATTGCAAGAAATTGTAGGTTGGTGATCCTCTACTTCATCTTCTACTAGTTCCTTAGCTTCTCCTATAATTTTAGCTTCCTCTTCATCCTCATTTCCTCCTTCAATATAGAACAACTTCTTCTCATCACATTTGTGTCTCGTTCCACATTTGTTTTCAGCTTAAACCATTATCCTTTTTCTCTTTTTTCTTCCATTTGTTGAGGAGTCAGTCTAATTGGCCAAGTGAATGATGGGGAAGGGGTACTATGGTCTCTAGTGTTAGTGAAAGGTTGCCTCCTACTACAAAGAATTTTTCCTCTACTCTACGTGCCATGATAATAGAATCAGAAATCTTGAGTGGATTAAACATACGTACCTCATGCTTAATGTGGTCCTTAAGACCCCTAAGAAACAAGTCATTCAGGTTCTCTTCTATAATATTCTCCACCCTTAAGGATAGGTTCGGAATTGATGCACATAATCTTTGATTGATCATGTTTGTCTTAACTTTTCCAATTGACTAAAGTAGTTATCTGAAACACTAGAACTATAGTGCAATTGCAACTCCTTAGTAAAAATTTTCCAAGTGACACTGAGACCACTCTTCTACCTATGAGCACATAACCATCGATACCAGACGAATTGGTCTAGTTCAAGATACATGGATGCCAAGGTCACCTTATTTATTGATGGGGTTTGATGTAACTCAAAGAAGTTCTTCATTTGATTTATCCAATCCAGTGGATTCTTCCCATCAAATTTGCGCATCTCCACTTTCAAAGATCATATTCCGTGGTTGCATGTAATAAGTTGGAGTTTGATTGGCTGGAAAAGTGATCCAACATGGTTATTTTGCCCTTTATTCGAACTAAAGATCCTCCTTAGTTGAGTTGGGACTGATTTGGGACATACTATTTAACCTTTATATGGTACATGATATCATCCAACCACTAATTGATTTGGTCTATGTTTCCTTTACTGTGCCATCTCAAGTTATACATTTCACAATTCATACTTGAGTTTGCTCACATTATGATCAATCGAGGCAAAGCCTAGTGCCGAGGAATCTATATTTACCCCTTCTGACTCCAACTCTTCTATCACTACTCCATCTTTATCTAGGGGTTTAACCCAAGTGACCAGATTCTTTTTGCTCTTGTGGAAGTCCCCGCCATGATGTCAAACCCTAGGGTTTAGGGTTTCGATACAAATTCAGTTGAATGGGGAAAAACAAAAAGAAGATACTACCAATATATTTTTAGGGCTTTCCGAAAATGTACAAAACTTGGAAAAATTCCACAAATTTCAACCTAGGGAGCGATTTTATGAAAAACCCTAAATTTGTGATAAATTTTGCAAAATAGATCAAAAAATTTTAAAATTTTTAGGGAATCTTATTTGGAATTATTCTCAACTCTAGTAAAAAAATATCTGATAAATTCTCTCCGGTCGCAAGATATATTGGAAACAAAAAATTAGGGTTTTTGCCTAATTTTGGCCCGGATCGCAACTCTGATACCACTTGTAATGAAATTACTTGTATAATTCAAATTATGAGCATAAATAGAACACCAAAGAACACAATATTGCAGATAAATTATCTCAATATGTAATTAAAATAGCTTCGCCACTTCGAGGGGGCAACCTCCAAACCATACAATAAGACTCAAATGCTTGAATGATGATGAACTACTACCTACAATCCCCTATATATACTATTCATATGTTATGGCCATCACCAAGGATGACCTACTAAGCATGAGAAAGTATAAATGATATTGATAAAATGATATGCTAAGCCATAAGTCACCTACTCATATCATAATACAAGCAATAGGTTAAGAGCTTAGCATATTATCTATCATCCACCTTTTTAACTATTTATTTTCTAATCCCACAGTCCCTCGATCTCCCAATCTTCTCATTCTACATGCTTGTTGTTTGAGATCTCATCTTCATCACACCTAGTCATCGTCAATCCGCATAAGTCGCCATCGATCGTGCCTCATTTTGTCCTATTTTTGGTTATCTGTTTCATTTATAATCATCCTTGTTTCCACTTGAGTCCCTGCACCCTTCTACTTCTTTGATCCACCTACTCGAGAATCTCGGATTTGGCCTTTCAGCCTTCATTCATTGTTGATTTATCTCATTTATCGTCGATCGATCAATACACATCACTTTTTTCATCAGATCTACCAATTTTATTGCATCCTTTCTATCCTCATGATCGGAAGACATTTTGGGACTTCGGTAGTTTCTAAATCTCCTAAACCATAATAAAGTGTGGTAGAGCATTCAGAGATATTTTTGATTGTACCAAAAATTCTAGAAATGGAGGTTGTATGCTCAAGTTATCATTGGTCAAATTTTGTTTAACATTCATACTCAACGTAGGTCAATTGGCCAATGCGGCGGCGATACGTGGCCAAAGTGGAGTTTGGACAAAGTGTAAAAATTTGGTTTTAAAAACCGGTCTTGAAACTCATATTGAGACAAGTGGGCCCTATTATTTGTTGTTCGGGGCCCTCACCAGATCGACACACTCTTTTACCAGAGGGGTGTCTTTGTCACCGTGTTTGAATTTTCCATGTGGTGGGTCCTCGTGCTGCCATCACTTTGACACATATACATTATAGAGCAAGTTCATTGGAAAACTTAGGCAAGCTCATTGGTTAGTTGGGAAAGCTTCATATATTGTAGGGCGATTTATACACTACATGTCTGGGCCGAGCCAACTCGAAACCCAAGTTTAATGCTACCCCGAGCGAGTCCTAGCGGTGGGCATCCCACACTACACATATTAGTCGGCCATTGTTCACGTGGGCTCCCAAATACACCGCCCACCATCAACGTCAACCACCCAACTCTCTACGCGGTAGAAAAAGAGGTAAACGTGGTCCATGCCACTTTAATATGGGCGACCACTCCTTAATAAAAATATCGCCCCACTTTGAACCCACACAATGTGGGATATTAATCCCCCACAAATGCAAACGATAGCAAGTGGTTGAGGAGATTCGAACCCCCGACATCCCTTATGCCAAAAATAACTCCTACTTACCATGCTATGAAGGCTATCTATTGTATAAATAGGGGTAATTTGTATTTGTACTGAGACATGTATGTGCTTGTGCCTTGGGCCTATTAAGGTAATTTTGTAAAAGGCCATTTGTGAGGCACTTAGGAGCATTTTTGGCTCTCAGAGTAAACTGGAAAGTTTTCCAAAATTTTGAGACGCTCCTCATGGACCTATTTGTTTCTTGTTTTAGAGGTGTTGTGATGATTTTGTGTTGTGGAAGTCACTTGAGCGTCTGGATTCTGTTTAGAGCCATTTTAGAGTATACATCTCATTGGAGGAAAACTTTTGGAGGTGATCTTCTCGCACCAAACTTTGTAATCTAGGTTATTATTACTCGGTGTTCGTCGAGGAGATTATTTTTCTTCTAAAGACAAGTTCATATTCATTGCGAATTAAGCGGCACTTGATCATCTTGTTTCGGTTTGGATTCATTATGGATCAATTGATATTTGATCATATTATTTTCCAGTTCGGATTCATTGTGAATCAACCGGAATTTTTCTTCATCTTGGACTTTGTAAGCGAGTTATTGTTACTCGGTGTTTGTGGATGAGATTTTTTCTTCGAAAGACCAGCTCTTTCATATTCATTGTGAATCAACTAGGTTTTGTTCTTCTGTGGACCAGTTCATATTCGTTCAAATAAATTGGTATCATTTGGTTCATTGTTGTACATTCATCACTTCATTTGTAAGTTTGTATTTTATTTACAAATTGGAAGTTTTAATGAATCGGTTCAACTTTTGAACCCAAAGAAGTAGGCATTTGTTTAGCCGAACTCCGTTATAAACCTCTTGTAGTGTGTGTCCTTTTTACATTGTAATTCTTTTAAATTGACAATATTATGGAGTTAATTAACAAGTGCCTATAGGGGTTCGAGGCCAATTAAAAATTTTGCCGTATTTTTGAATCACCTATCAAATCTAGATCCTTAGAGTCATCTCAAGGCATCATCATTAGTATGAGATCAACTTCATATGACCCCTTGAATCGTCGGTTGTCGTCGACTATGCCTAGCATCTCGAGTCACTTCGTCGACCCGATCGAGTTTGGTTCGGCTTTTCATTATTTGTTGTTATCATATTTACATTTTATCTTATCTAGCATATTTCATATCTTTGTTTCTATCCATTTATCGTTACATCCTATCATTCATCCACTATCATTTTATCTTATCTTTTATCAAAGTGGGTTAACATCCATCCTAGGTAGTTTTCACTTCTTAGGACTGATAATGTCAAGCAACACACCCTCCTATCTACTAATCATTTTTTTTCGAGTTTCTCTTTGTTGTGCATGTAATCAAGCTTGTAGCGAGGATAGTATTTGTGACTATGTCCATCATCATCTTATCAATAGGTAGTTGTAAACCCTCTCATTATTGGAGTTGTTTGTTTTATTTGTTACCATTTCACTAATCTAAAATGGGAGTGAGCAAATTAGACCAACATTATGGCACGCCTAGTGTGACCCACCCTTCTTTGGTGATTTCTTTCATTGTTTTCATTTCCATTTTCATTTTCCATTTCTCTCTTTCGACTAACCTCGCAGGTGGGTGATTCGCTTGCTTACGTGCGTGGTCGATTTCCTTTCTTGGATCAACAACACATTAGCTTAAAATAAAATGAAAATGAAAATAGTGTTATTTAGGCATTCTTCATTTCTCCTATTTTCTCTTTTTTCATCTCTCTCCCTTCTTTTGTCTACATGATTTCATCGAATACCACACTTCATTTTGGACTTAAAAATAACCTCTTCATACTTGCTTGACAACAAACTCTAATTAGGAGGTTAATTCGTTGCATTCACTTCTCCCACACACATCCAAAATCTACACATCAATTTACACATCTTAAACATCTTCTACCAGGTGGAACTATTAGGATTTCATCACCCAATAGAAAAGCTTTTGCGTTGTTCAGTCGAGTTATAAATGTTATGACTATTGGTATATTGGCTAATTACCCGACACCCTTATCGTTGTGGTGCGTGAAGTGTGGGGTATGCCCCAATATCAGGCCTTGTACCGGTAGTCATCATAGATTTGAGCCTCACGTACCTTCGGGTATATTGAGGACGCCATCCAAAACTACCTAAAACCATCCATAGTTTGGCCATTTCCTAGGTTCCCTTTGATCCCATTTTCTTTTCTTTTTCACACTCTTCTAATAAGCAAGATAATTAAAACTTTGTTGTGTGACTTGTTTGAAATATTAAAAATTAGTATAGTTTCTTGTTTTTGTTTCATTCCCTTTATTACACGTTCTTAAGCAAGAAAATGTAACAAACCATGTCATCCAACAACATTCCTATTTCTAATATTTCCTCTCAACAAACTTCAACCCTTTTCATTATTTCTTCCACCCCTTTGGTCTCCTCTTCCTCAATTTCCCAACATTATCATTACTACCCTTCCTCATCATAAATCCCATACCATCCCAACCAATACCCATATTGAAATGAAGCCCTTTATCTATCACCATTATATTCCGTCTAGATCAGCTACACCCTTATCTACCTCTTCTATGGGAGCATTTGAACCTCCCACCATCCCTCGCAGATGTGTGGAGCTCCAAGAACTTGATGCCAATCATGTTTCCTTCACGACTACCTCATCCGAAAATATACCAATCTCCCCATTGATGGAACACCCCTTCAACAAATTTACGCCTATCACTAATAACATGAATCCACTCAAGTCCTCACCTATCAACTTGATGTATTCTTTCCTAACCATAAGCGAGCTAACAATGACCCAACAGAACAAGGCCCCCATGAATCCTCCACCACTATCTCTCAAGATCATCAATCCACTCAATTGGTGGTGCCCATTCCACCCAATCTACCTTGTGTCAACATCGCCCCCACTTCTTTTATCCCCATCACATCTTCAACCACTATCGTAATCAATGCCCCCATCCACAATTGTCAAGAATTTTATTTACTTCTTCCTCCACCCAGACAACATGATCAAACTTCACTCCCTATATCTACATCCCATGTCTATAAAAATTTCATCACCTCACAACCCCATCCTTCTGAATCAACCCAAACTCATCAACCTCCCTTTCGGAGTGTCTTTCACCACATGTTCCCCAATCAATCTACCCAAACATCTCAACCACCCCATATCTACATTCCAACTCATCCCCTGCGAAATTAATTTAACATTACCATATCTTAATAACCAACACAATCTCATTCATCTCACCACATCCCTATCTCCTAACCCATTCATTCACAACCATTCAATTATCTCCCCCTTTATCAACCACAAACACCTACTCATCCTCAATCATATCAATCTCATCTGCAACCTAACCCATCCACTTCTTATATTCCACAACCTCATCCTTCAATATCTCATCCCCATACATCCAACGACCCCATGCATGTTTTACTAAGTAGAATGGCCAATCTCAAAGCCACTACTTTGGGGTCTAAAACCACCTTCTCCTATGAATAGATTTGTAATGAGCCCATCAATCCATCGGTTCTTGTCAAACCTTATCCTCCACACTGGGAACTCCCAAATTTTTCTAAATTTAATAGTAAGGAGGACCCTCAACAACACCTTCATGCCTTTAGGCACACATGTTACCTCATCACTCATGACCAAGATCTTATGCTCTATACTTTCCCTATGTCGTTAGTTGGCCCCACTTTGGACTGGTATAATGACATTCCCCAACATTCTCTATTCTCTTTCACCCAACTCGCACAACTATTCTTAGAGCACTTTTCTATTAACATTGCGTAAAATCACCATTACAAACCTCTACGCCATTAAATAATTTGACGACGAATCTATCATAGATTTCATCACCAGATGGTGTGGCATAATCAATCAATTTTCCTTCTCTCTTCCACAGACCAAGATAATCAAACTCTTTTCATGGTCATGTGTGAAGCATATTTCATCAACTCTTCAGATTCAATCCTTCCAAACCTTTGAAGAGGCATTCACCATGGCTCGTAAACTTGAACTTTGCACCCTTGAGTAAGGCCATGTCAAATTCCGATCCAACAAACCAAATTGAATTCACCAAATCATCTAATCATGGTGACAAATTTAAAAAAATGCAACCAATGCCATCGTCTTGAATCTTATTCGCGTCTACTTCCCACATGGAGCCTCCACAAAGAGATCCTAGATCAACTTCAAACTATACCCCTCTCGGGGAATCCTATAATTTTATTTTCGATAAGCTAATGATTGTGCATCTCATCTAACTTCCCCCTATCTGACCTATTGATGACTCGTGACCTAAACCTGTATGGTATCACGAGGATCACTATTGTAAGTACCACCAAGTCCATGGTCACGACATTATAAAGTGCCACAATTTTTAAGATATTGTACAACGACTCATAGATTATGGTGACCTTCAATTGGATAACCCTAATGCACCTCCTAATCAACCCCTAGATGTCTTCAAACAACCCTTC
Source organism: Taxus wallichiana var. yunnanensis (assembly GCA_018340775.1). Taxonomy (NCBI): domain Eukaryota; kingdom Viridiplantae; phylum Streptophyta; class Pinopsida; order Cupressales; family Taxaceae; genus Taxus; species Taxus wallichiana. The sequence continues at coordinate 1,011,423,711 of CM031242.1, forward strand.
CCCAACCATCCACCAAATAATCAAACTACTCCTACATCTTAGGCACCCAATTCCCATACGATCATTGACTACACCCACCATTCCTTCATCTAGTGCACCCATTTCCTATGCTATCTCTCTTCCTCATCCTACGATCTTATCGCATCCATGCCTATTTCAACATCCATCATAGTTACATATAATATTCCACTTATACCCACTCCCAACACATATACTTCCTCATCTATATCCACACCTACTACATCAATTACATTTAGTTTTCTCCTAGATCTATCCGAAACTCTATCACAACATCCTCCTCACACATCCCTACATCTATATCCCCTTCCATATCCGTACCTACAACCACACCTATAGCTATAACTACTCCCAAATCAACATCTGAACCCACCAAATAGACACCTCCCCTCATATAATCACAAACAATCCCCCATATCATCCTCGTCTATAATAAATCCCACATCAACATCTCTAAAATCCTTAGAATCCATGACTTCTTCCGATCTTATCAAGCCTCTTATCCAAACACCACCTTCATCTTCAACCCCCACATCCTCAAAAATTCTGCATCCAAATCATCTAATTCTACCTCTAAGGACCATCCCCTATAGAAATCATTGTCATTCCCACCAAAGGAAAACCTTCATAGTAAAATCCAAAAACCTTGGCGTCCCTATTCAGAAATCTCTCACTCACCCACATAAAAAGTTGGAGCTACCTCCTCCTAAACCCCATCATCCTAAGAAATCTAATGTCTCATCATCAATCCTAGGAGTGCCTCCATCTATTTTGGGGTTGGTCCCTTCATCTAAATCCCCTATCATCAATAAATCAAAATCAAGACCACCTATTCCTCCCCTAAATATAAATCAGAATCACAACCATCCATCTCCTCTTCTCCTAAGACCAAATCAGAATCAAAGGTACCCACAAGGCCTCATAAAATTAAACACCTCTCTTACCCTCATCTACCATTCCCAAATCCAATTCATCTACAACCCACACAACCCCTTCTTTAAAAACTCATGTCGATTTTTATTCATAAATCCTTCAATGTCTCATTCAAGCCTCTGCAATCGCCCTTCCCCCATAGATTCACGTGGGTAGAAGCCCGATGGTTTGATTATAATGTTATTTAGGGTTATCATTATACCCATGAACATTATATTGAACATTGTAGGGTGATTCAAACCCTCACTAACCATCTTATAGAGGAGGACGATCTTCTCATCGAATAAGGTCATCCTCTTCTATCTACTAGTTCACCTATATTTAATTGTAATACTTCAATCAAATCCTCATCCCCCAAAAATCTTAAGTCTTCTTCTTCATTTAAAACCTTCGTCGTGATCCCCTCTCCAAGCACTACTTCTTCCAAAGAAGGTCCCCTCTATTTATTGATGTCATTCGTATTGCCACACGGTCACGACCTCATGATTCTCAACCACCTACTCAATCTAAGACCAAAGTTTTCATCACCACTCCATCTAGCAATCCCACTCTATCATCTTCTTCAAAATCCAAGGTATCCATCTTAGTTACCCACATACCCAAAAGCTGATGTCATTGAACAAATTATTGTGAAGTAGCTCCATCAGGACCATGTTAAGATGTCACTCTATGAGCTCATCCAAAGCTCCCCCAATCATAGACAATATCTCATTGAAGCTCTATAATGTATCCCTATCACCAACGATGAGACTCAACCTTTCGTGGCCCTTGTTGGAGCACTCACAGCTTCTGCCGCCATCTCTTTTGATGACTCTAAAATTCTTGATATCTCACAAAGATCATGATCTCCCTCTTTTCATCATTGTTCACATCAACGATACATTCATTCGATGTTTAATGATAGAAAATGGATCCATCATTAACATCATATCATCCCATACCTTTGATCAACTCAAGCTTCCTAACTCTGTTGTCGCTTAATCACCCACGATCCTTCATACCTTTAATGATGTTGTCACCCCTACTTTAGGCACGGTTATCCTTCCCATTCACGTCGGTGAAAGGCTCAAATCCATAATCTCTTTTACATCGTAGAGGTTAATTTTAGTATAATATCTTACTCTAACGACCATGGATCCACACCATGTGTTGTGTGCCTTCTACTCTACATCGTTGCATCAAATTTGAGCATGAGGGGAAAATTCTGGCACTCCCCATATACCTTCCTCCATTTAAAGCACGCCACATGACCTATCGACCAAATGTCGTGTTTATCCCTAAACAAGATTCATCTGAAGCATCCACTAGCTCATTTGTCCTTGCATCTAAACTACCTAATGACAATTCTATTGACAATGTGATGTAATGTCTTTCACCTTTGGGACAGTATTGGATTCTCACTCTTAATTCCCTTCCCACACCTAATCGATTTGGTAGACCGATAAAACACTTATGTATCAACCAAATGTCAGGGACATCATTTCTTTTGGTCCACCCCACCTATGAACCAATCTCATCTATGGTGGCATCGATCGTCCTTCCTCTCACATCGACACTCAACCTCACACCAAGCCATACACCAATGACTTTGATTTCCTCTATAATAAATACTTTTCCTACACCTACCTCCATTGTTGCACATGGAAAGGATTTGGTATGGGGCATTATGAAAAAAACATGCACGATCTTATCATCGACCAATCTCGCAAACCCAGTGAGAAGTTTAGACTAGGTTTTAAGGACCAACCCATTGAATCTCTTGCACTTTCTTCATCCCCATCTCCTATGAACATTGATCCCTCATCCACTTATTCTCCATCCAATGAGCCCATGGATATGGATGATATTGTGTCCATCTCTTCTAGCTTTTTTTAATCTCCACGATCACTTTGGAATGGTCACTTATCAATTTAAAGGTGAAACTAGGTCCCTTCCTCTTTAATTTCCCAACATGATAGAGGAAGATTCCCCTACCATTGAAATTATTCAATACACCGACGATGATTCCATTCTTTCCTATATGGGGGCAGAAGATTCTTATCTTCATAATTCCTTACCTCGACACATCCACTCTTCTCAATGAATCCACCATCAACATCAATATATGGACTCTACAAGAGCCCTGCATTCTCAAAGTTGGCCAATCCCTTTATCCTAAAGAACTTAAATCTTTCACCACCTTCCTTTATAAGTACAATTAGGCCTTTTATGGTCCTATGCTATAATGTCAAGCCTCAATCCTTCTATCATCGTACACAACATCATTAGCATCCCCAACACTAAGTCGGTTAAGTAGAAGCTTCACCACATGCTTCCTCATGTTGCCCTCCTTGTCAAAGAAGAATTGTAATGCCTCCTCTTAGCTAACTTCATCATACTTATTTACTATCGTAATGGGTTTCCAACATCGTACCTATTACCAAAGCCTTTGGAAAGCTTTGTATATGCATAAAATTTTGAGACTTAAATCTCACTTGCCCTAAGGATGAATTTCCCCTCCATAACATCGACCATATTTTCAACCTCGTGGTGACCATGAGATGATTTATCTTATGGATGGTTTTCTTGGTTATAATCAAATCCTCATCACACCAAAAGAACAACATAATACTTCTTTTATCGCTCCTTAGGGGACCTTCTATTATCGCGTCATGTCCTTCATTTTGAAAAATGTGGGGGCCACCTATCAACGTGTTATGACCTATATCTTTCATGATCTTATCCATAAAAATGTAGAGGACTATGTTGGTGACCTCTTAGGTAAATCCAAATGTCGACATGACCATTTATCCATCCTTGAGGTTCTCTTCACGTGTCTTAACCACTTCTTCCTTCGTCTTAATCTTGTCAAGTGTGTGTTTGGAGTTTTAATTAGAAAAATCCTTGGCTTCATCATTTATATTAGGGGTATTGAAGTTGACCCTGCCAAAATCAAATCCATCCTCAAGATGCCTCCCCCTTCCAATATAACATAACGTCGTAGTCTTCAAGGCCGACTCTAATCGTTCACCATTTCATCTCGTAACTCTTTGATCGTGTCAACATTTTTGTCATTTTCTTCACAAAGACATTGACTTCAATTGGGATGGCAATTGTCAAAAGTCCTTTAATGATATCAAGCAATATCTTCTATCCTCGCTTGTGCTCACACCTCCACGCAAGGGAGATCCTTTCTATATTTACATATCTGCCTTTGATCATGCTCTAGGTGTCATGTTGGTGCATAACGATGAGCAAGGCAAGGAACAAGACGTCTATTATGTCAATTGCACCTTCATGATTATGAGACTTGTTACACTAAATTTGAATAGTTGTGTTGTTCTCTCTTATTTGCCACCTCAAAACTTTTCGCTATCTCTCTCAATCAAAAAACCTATGTCGTCACTAGTTTTCATCCTATTGAAACCATGCACTTCAAGCCTTAACATAACGACCGCCTCACTCGATGCCTCGTGCTCATGAAAAGTTTGACCTAGATTTTTTCTCTCAAAAATCTATCAAGGGTCAGGCCATCATAGATCAGCTTACTAAAGCCTCTCTTCCAGGACAATCATCTACCTCATGAAAAATTCCCATACGAGTCTATCCACACCATTGATCACGAATTTTCTCCCTCGGATGACATTTTCCTTCGATGGATCTAAGTGTCACCAAGGGGAGGTGTCAACGTTATTATCATTCCTCCTTGGGATACTCCTATCCCCATCAATTATAAGCTTAAATTTGAATGTACTAACAACATGATTGAGTATGAAGCCCTTATCTTGGGTCTCAAAACCGTTATCATGCTAACGCGTCCAAATCCTTGACATCTATGATAATTCTCGGATTATCATTAGTCAAGTCAAGGGAACCCATCAATGCAAAAATCAAGTCCTTTTAAAATACAAGGACATCGTTGAATTTCTTCTTGAGGTCTTTGATCAATACACCATCCAAACCATGTATTGTTCATATGATCATTTTGCAGACATTATGCCATCCCTCATCTCTCATCCCGTGGGAATCCAAAGAATTTAAAAACTCTATTATTTTTCATCACCTCGATTTGTCGTCTCATGTTCATGAGCTTCCTCGTGTCAATCATGTTGATACCAATCAATATGATATCTGATATTCTCATATCTTTGAATATATTTCTCAATCTATAATTCCATCGACCTATCCAAAAATGGTGGGAGGTCATTTCTTGAACACGTTAACCAAGTATGTCATCCTTTACAAACATGGGTTTGATGGTATTCGCTATGATTCCTAAAATCTCATGAAGCTACCCATGTTATCTATAAATCCACAATGGAATATGTGGTGGTCATTTTAATGGTTTGGCTATTGCCAAGTGCTTTCTTTGCATGGGTTATTACTGGCCCACCCTCGCCCAAGACTATTATGAATACATGAAAAAGTGCATTAAATGCCACCAACATTCTAATCTCATCTGTATTCCTAGCCAGGCCTTACAACTAGCTCAAGATCTTTGGCCTTTCTGCAATGGGTCCACTTGACCTCGTTGGTCTCATCAATTTGTGTTCTTCCCAACGCCACCATTCTATCATGACCATAATTGAATACTTCACCAAATGGGTGGAATCCATTCCACTTGCCTCTACTAAAGATAAAAATAATAGATTTCATCTATCACCATATCATTTTTCATTTCAACGTTCCTCATAAAATAATCAAGAACAATGGAAATTCCTTTAAAACAAAGACCTCGAGAAGCTTTGAAACACTTTCAACATCAATCTTAGCTTCTACTTCCCTTAATATCTTCAAGCTAATGACCAAGCTGAAGCCACTAACAAGAATCTTTGTAACATTCTTGGCAAAAATATCGATAAGGCATGTAAAAATTGGCATCTTCACATCCTCTTTTCCCTTTAGGCTTATAAGACTTTCATCTGCTATGTACCTTGGGATATGATATTATAATGCATATGGGTTGATGGAGATGTCGACATGTGGAACACATCCCCTTAGTTATATGTATGGGTTCACATGGGATATAATATTATAATGTATATGGGTTGATGAAGATGCCAACATGTGGCACACATCCCCTTAGTTAGTTATATGGGCTCACATAGGAATTAGTTATATTGGGGAATTAGTTATATGGCCCTACATTGGGATTAGGTGTTACACATCCTATTTAAAGGATGTGAGTATCATTATGAGGAGATGATGGATGTATGAGTTGAGTCTTCTACTTGGTAGAGATATATTGGAGGTGTCCCCCTCGAAGTGGATTCCCATCTTGGGATATTGTGGAGTTACTCCTTCCTTAAGGAGCATTGTATGGTGTTGCCCTACCTTAAGGGTATTATTCTGAATATATTGATTATTTATGCATCTTGGCCCACCCATATCTCTTGTGTTGTGTTATATTTTGCAAATTATTCATTTATTATATGCAAAGTTCTTATCAAGTGGTATTAGAGCATCGATTTTGGTAAAAATTGGGTCCAAACCCTAATTTTAGTGATTTGGCTACATTTTGGAAACGAATGTGAATATTTTATCAAATTTTTACCACAATTGTGAAAGGGTTTCATAAATCTACAATCCAAATTTCATAAAATTTCAAGCTTTTTTGTTGAAGTTATTACATTTTTAGGGTTTCGCCTAAATTTGCTTCACATGCCGCATTTTTTAGAATTAATTTTAAATTTTTTACCAGTATTTAGAATCTTCATCAGGAATCTATGGTAAAAATTTCAGAATTTTGGATTTGGTTTGAAGAATATATTGAGAGTTTTTGTTTTAAAGAAAACCAGGCCTACAAGTTACAATTTTCAGTCTTTCTTTGATTATTTTACATATTCAGAAATCTCTCAAAATTTTAGTAGGGGTTACTTCTTTGTGGTTTCAGATTGGAGGCTGAATGATAGATGAAATCATCAGGTCAAATATTGGTCAAAGGAGTAAGTTTGTGAAACCCTAATTTTTATGCATCATGGATATACCAATTTTCTATGGTAATGGGGAAATTGATGCAAAAAAATGGTGGATATAATTTAAACAAATGTATTCGAAGAATGTCTTGATAAGAACTTTGCATATAATAAATGAATAATTTACATAAGATAACACAACACAAGATATATAGGTGGGCCAACATGCCCAAATCATCAATATATGCATAATAATACCCTCAAGGTAGGGTAACACCATACAATGCTCCTTAAGGAAGGAGTAACTCCACAATATCCCAAGATGGGAATCCACTTCGAGGGGGACATCTCCAATATATCTCTACCAAGTAGAAGACTCAACTCATACATCCATCATCTCCTCATAATGATACTCACATCCTTTAAATAGGATGGGTAACACCTAATCCCAATGTAGGCCGACTCATTACCCAATATAACTAATTCCTATGTGAGCCCATATAACTAACTAAGGGGATGTGTGCCACATGTTGGCATCTCCATCAACCCATATACATTATAATAATATATCCCATGTGAACCCATACATATAACTAAGGGGATGTGTGCCACATGTCGACATCTCCATCAACCCATATACATTATAATATCATATCCCAAGGTACATAGCATTGCCTCCCTCTTTGACATGTTTCGTCCCCAAAACATAAGAAGAAGCCATATAATGAGTGTGCTTTAAATTATTGCACACTTGTCACCATGCTCAATCATCCAACCACCCATATGAAATCCTATTGGGTGATGCTACTCCAAACCTAATTCCATATTCCATTGAGCTCATTTGATTCCATCTTGATCCATATGTGTTCCTCCTTGACATCCATGCATATCCATAATTATTATTCCTATGATTCCATGTCATATAATTATTATTCCATTGATTCCATGTATAGCCAAAATTATTGCCCCTCCAATTCCCTATATATCTATATAGATTGTTATCCTTATGTGTCCTAACATGATCCCATGATTTTTTTCTCTCATGATGATGTGGGTGTCTATATGGTGCAACCTTAGTATCCTCAACTTTATCAACCTTTTCCTCCACTTTCTTTTCCTCTTCGAAATTGTTTGCTATTTCTTTTTTCTCTTGAGTAGAGAAACTATTTTTTACTGTTTCATCATGTTCTTCATCCTCTCCTTTTGAGTCATCCTTATTCCCTTCTTCACCAACTTCAAATTCATCTTCATGATCCTCATTTATATTATTATTTTTTTCCTGCTAAGTGTGATATCTTGCAATGTAATTTTCTTTTCTTGTACCACAATTTCACGAATTTCTTTTGCACATTAAGATTAATTGTTCCCAAGCTCTCTAACCAAGGATATCTAAGAACAACATCCATACCATCCATATCTAAAGCATAAAAATTTGAATGTAAAACATATTTATCCATAGAGAGCTTTAAATCTTCAAAAACTTGAATATGCTTACCATCCATTTGAGCTTCCTTAATATGTTTTTCTTGCACATGTATATTTTGAGCTACATCCATATTGATGAAGTTATATTTGTTGCTAGGGTTTATGGAAACAATTACTTTTTTCTTTGAATACACCCTTCAAACTGAAATATTGAAGCTTCCTTCTTTGGAGATGCACTATCATGTGTAAAGCAACTTCATCATCAACATTTTCTTCTTCTTCTTCTTTTCTTCTTCTTCTTTTTTAACAAAATTATGTTTCCTTTTTGTTTCCCATCTAACTAAGAAAATATCCTCCATTTCCTCCCAATCCCAATCCAATAGATCTATATCCAAATAAGAATACCAATGTCGCACTTTCCCACCAAGATGAAGATAAAAACTAACCCATACTAAACATTCTTCAAAATACATTTTTAAAAATTGTATCCACCATTTTTTTGCATCAATTTCCCCATTACCATAGAAAATTGGTATATCCATGATGCATAAAAATTAGGGTTTCACAAACTTAATCCTTTGACCAATATTTAACCTGATGATTTTGTCTATCATTCAGCCTCAAATATGAAACCACAAAGAAGTAACCTCTACTAAAATTTTGAGAGATTTCATAATATGTAAAATAATCAAAGAAAGACGGAAAATTGCAACCTGTAGGCCGATTTTCTTTAAAACACAAAAATCTCAATATATTCTTCAAACCAGATCCAAAAATTTTGAAATTTTTACCATAAATTTCTGATGAAGATTATAAGTACTGGTAAAAAATTTAAAAATTAATTCTAAAAAATGCGGCTGTGAAGCAAATTTAGGTGAAACCCTAAAAATGCAATAACTTCAACAAAAAGCTTGAAAATTTATGAAATTTGGACTGTAGCTTTATGAAACCCTTTCACAATTGTGGTAAAAAATTTGAGAAATTATTCACATCTGTTTCAAAAATATATCCGAATCACTAAAATTAGGGTTTGGACCCAATTGTTTTACCGAAATCGATGCTCTGATACCACTCGATCATAACTTTGCATATAATAAATGAATAATTTAGAAGATAACACAACACAAGATATATAGGTGGCAAAACATTCCCAAATCATCAATATATGTAGAATAATACCCTTAAGGTAGGGTAACACCATACAATGCTCCTTAAGGAAGGAGTAACTCCATAATCTCCCAAGATGAGAATCCACTTTAGGGGACACCTCAATATATCTCTACCGAGTAGAAGAATTAACTCATACATCCATCATCTCCTCATAATGATACTCACATCCTCTAAATAGGATGGGTAACACCTAATCCCAATGTAGGCCGACTCATTACCCAATATAACTAATTCCTATGTGAGCCCATATAACTAACTAAGGGGATGTGTGCCACATGTCAACATCTCCATCAACCCATATACATTATAATATTATATCCCATGTGAACCCATACATATAACTAAGGGGATGTGTGCCACATGTCGGCATCTCCATCAACCCATATACATTATAATATCATATCCCAAGGTACATAGCACATCCACACCTCTACGGGCGCTACTCCTTTTTGTTTTGTCTATGGCTCTAAAGCAGTTCTTCCTATTGAATTCCAAATCCCATATTTACGTGTTTCTCTTCATGAATTTGTAGCTAACAAGGACTATCGTCAAGAGCATCTAGCATAACTTAAATTTCTAGATGAGTGTCACTTAATCACTCTTCAACATCATGTCTATCAAGAGCACATTGAATGTGTCTACAACAAACATCTATAATAACATGATTTTAATATTGGTGACTTAGTCTTAAAATAAAATTAGAATGTCACTCTTGCCGAAAGGATCTAGTGAGGAAAGTTTGCTCCCCAATCGGTGGACAATATATTATCATGTATAAGTATGGGTCTGGAGCCTATTGTTTAGCCTCACTCAATGGTGAACCGGAAATAGAACCTCTCAACACCTTGCACTTGTGGCCTTTCTACTATTAACATACTTACCAATGTGCTCTTATTCATATCAATGATCTCATTTCCATCACTAGCCTTTCCATCTCCATTGTAATGATTTGGAATTATGTGGTCTACCGTCACTTTCCTATCTGTGACCTTGAATATGGGCACCACAACTCTACCCATAACATATTCCTTATGGATAAGTTCCTCCTTTTTGGTGGGAACCCCATAATAATTACATCCATCACCTTCTTATCTACCTACTAGAACCATGATAAGGGTCCATAGGTGTCACTTGTACATCTTACCTCCCCTCCCAAGTGGTCTACTTGGCTATCCCTAGCTCTATCATAAAATTCAAAAAATCTCGGATGCTCATATAAAAAAAAAAAAAAAAAAAAAACTACTCCCTCGAAGGATGGTTGTTCATAAAAAGCAAATTATCACAAAGTATAGAATGCTCCCTCAATGGACAAATATCATATATCCTGCCAATCTAAAAGAAAAAATCTAAAAATCCAAGAGTAAAAATCTAAATGTAGACCACTCCCTTGAAGGATGGCTATTATATTATATCATGGTAGTAAAAGGCTTCCCGCATTGATCATCCTTCAAAATCTTAAAATAAAAATCAAAATTTAAAAGCAAGCATCCTAAGAAATCTTCATGCATCGATCAACTTTCTCAATGCGCAAACTTACCACATTGATTACTTTCTGCAACATATTTCTTTGAGATGTGGCATAAACGTAGGCAAACCACCTAAGGGGAACCTATTTCCCCGCATGAGTTACTTCTAAAACCCTTTTTCCTCTTGAGACAATAGGTCTATAAGCACATTTCCCATCTTTTCCCTTATGATATTAAATATGACTAACTATCGTTAGTTATGTGTTAACACCTACTATTCAAGTTCAAGTTCTTTGCTTTGTCTCATTCCTTTTTTACATTTACTTCCAATACCCAAAAACATCTTTTTCTCATGCGCTCCTTACTATGACAAAGTGTACTTCATACCTTTTGGTCACTTTTATCAATTCATGCCTTTTTTCCACATCTAATCTAATCCCATTTCATCCTCTTATCTTTTACCTATCTAACATTTTGAATCCATCGTTTCATTTATATCCACTAGTCACATCTTACCACATATATCTAATCTACCTCATCACATCATTTACATCTATCCATCACATCAATCCCACATCACATAAATCCATAGTTTAATCATTCATATCATTAATCTACATCACACCATCTACATCTAGTCATATCTACTCCATCACATCTAATCTACATCCAATCAAATATCAACATCCCATAACATCACATCTAACATCTAAATCAATATCCATATGCTGATCAAATATCAACATCCATCTAAGCATCTAAATCATCACATCTAAAATGATCAACACAACACATGAACATCATGACAAAATCATCATATATATAAATCATCAAAAGGTTTATACATCCACTATAGGCCTCTACTGGGCTCTATCTCCAATCTATACATCAAAATGTCTATCTCAAAATCATCAAAATTTGTCTATGCAACGTTTACCCACTATAGGGTGAATTGAAGATCGACACTCAGTGTCAATCCTCGACCTCTTGGCATAGGAGCCATCCATCGTCTAGTCCCTCATCCATTACGGTCACTTCTCAACTACATCATGCTAGTTGTGCTCCCTAAAGTTGCCTGTCGTTATGATCTCCCGGGCATCCTCTTGCCTAGGCATGCTACATAGTGTGACACCTCAAGTAGTTTTAAACTTACTATGTGCTCATAATATTGCACCTCCTCACCTAGTGCTTGGTATTGCTTCGGTGACACAGGTCCCAGGAAGTGCCATCGACCAGCTCCTTACATGTCTCCTTGATCCTCACTCCTTATCGCCTCAAATGTGGTACCCAAATATCCATCCTTGTCCCAATAGGCCTCTCGCTATCTCTTATACCAATCTCACTACTTTGTATGGAAAGATCCTTCTCCGCCGCACCCCACTAGCTCCCGACAAGATACATCCAAATCTACCTATAACCGGCTATCTCGGCCACTTCTCCTCTATCTCCACCCATAGGCGTCGCCACCTCTCTCGCCAACATACATCTCCACCTCTCCTCCCCGTAGGTGTTTCCACCTCTCCTTAGTAGGAATCTTTGCCTCCTCCTATCTATGCCATCTCCTTAGTTTCTAGGTTGCCCACCGTTGTGTCCAACAATATACATACCCCTCTCTAACTCTCTGAATCATCATCATCATCCCATGAATACCTTTCGACAATGGGTTCTGTCATCACAGGGCTGGACAAGTCCCTCCTGTCTCATTGTGTTTGTAGATCGATGGGTGCCCCAACCACCATCTACACCATGCGAAAGCTGTCTCATCAATCGAGAGAAATAAACAACCTCTATCATCTCTCGGCCTCCTCCCTTGTACCCACCTCACTTTCCTCATCCCCGCCAACTCTATGTATGTCCGTGTCATGTTGGGAAATCTCGGTAGGGCCTCCATCTCATATCCTCCACTTCCAAGCTCTCAATATCTCCACATATGAATCCTTGCCACGCTCACCTCTATCTCCATGCTCTGGTTTGCTTTCCACCTCAAAATATGACATAAAGCTTAATGTGGTCCCCAGGTGACCCATGGAAGCCCTGGTGGCCTCACTACAACTATATGCTCATAGGCACAACAATGTAACAAAATCCTACATCCTCGCTCGGTCATCATCGACCTAACCCTACTTTGCAGCTTTCATCATGTCTCATCCATTATCCTCGTCAAGTTATATTTTATTCCACCTTTTTCCTCGTATGTTCCTCATACTACCTTTTTCTTTGTCCCACTAGGATTATTTGCTATCTTTTGGCCTATCTGTTTATCCCATCACTCATATTTCATTGCATCCAGCAGCGCCTTTGTGCCCATCTCTATATTCCTTTTGGAACACCATATATTATCTTAAGCCCACTATTGTGGCCACCATATTTTATCCTTGTCCCACCCGGATGCATATTTCAGATTCCTCATATATGAAGGGTATCACATCCACTTTTGCCTCCGTATCTTGTCATACCTTTTCCTTGACCACCCATTGGTCCCACATCTTGCACATCCATCTGAGTGGATCCCATTAGAATCATCCCATATTACAATGGTTTTGGCCAACTCACAAGTCTGTAAGACATTTCCCTCATATCCATTGAGGTCGTACTTTGTTCCCTACCGAAGCAACTCCCAAATCACTACCATATTTTGTTTTTTCATTTTTATCGTTATCCATCTCCACTTGGGGCATCTTCTTGCATCTTCCTTCTTTTATAATCATTTCCACACTTTACCCCTTCATCTATCTCTTTCACACTCGTGATCGATTCATCTTCATGTTGTTGATCCCTAGTTTGAGGGGGAACACCTTAACCCTCATCTTTCGTCACTCCTTTTTTGTCTCGTGGTTTGCTTAACGTAGACCACTCAAAAAAAAAAGGGACAAATGTAGACACCAATTTTGGTATCCCTTATCCCTTACCCGTGTTCGCTCCCCTTCACCATCTTACACATACATATCTATCTTCCTATTCAAATTCCCCTTTCCCTCCTAAATCCCATTTATTCGAATTTCCCACTTTCCTATCTTATCCCATCATCTATTTTATTTCCTCTAATTCACCCTTAATCCTATTTAATTAATCCCTAATCATATTTATTATCCTAATCACATCCCATGTACTAACCTTGAATCCATCAACTAATCCTTTTAATCCTCCCTAAACATCTTTTTATCATCCCTAGGTTCCCACCTACCCTCATTTAATGCTTTCTTATCCCCCAACTACCTTTTATCCTCCCTAAGCAACCCTAACCCACATTAACCACTTGAAACCCTAATATCACCCCTTTTAGGCCCTTTTGCATTAAGTTGATCACATCTCCACTTTGCCTAAATTGATTGTCTCTGCAGTCCCTAGTGACCCATGTGTGGGTTACTGATCGACCCTATAAATACGCCCATACCCCTCCTCTCTTGAGGATGTAATTTTGAGATCTTGAGATTTCTTGTGATTTTTTTACATTTCTCTCTCTTCTTTAGAGGTGTTGCTTTATCATCTTAGAGCTGTTTTAAAGACCTTGCATGTCATTCTTGGAGATCTCGGATAATTTGAGCTATTTGGAGCCCCCTTTTCATTCCATCCCTCTTGTGTATCGGCCTTGTGTTGGGGTTAGTCACACACCAGTGTTGTACAAATCTATATTCAATTGAAGCATACAAGCAATAAACATGAAAATTAAACCAAAAGAAAAATACACAAGATATAACGTGGTTCACCCAGTGTGGGCTACGTCCACCAAGAAACAACCAATCTATTATTCTTGCTTCATAGAGGAAATACAATGAATATTTGTAATCTTCCACACCTCTCACGGATGTATAGTACTTTTCCTTCACAAGATTCTCTAATATTTCTCAGAGAATTCCTTCTCTAATCATCAAATCTTAGCTTTTAACCTTAGTTTGCTAGCTTATAAGCATATACAAACATTAGGGTAACTTAGTTATGAATTTACAACCATCCAATCACCTTTATAACCAAGGGTCAGATTAAAACCCACATCTAAAATAAAAACATTCACACATGTAATCGATGTTAGTTACCCAACTAATACCGGTTCGGTTGCTCCTAGGTGACCAATGTCGATTCTTATGTAAACCTACAAGTTTGTAAAACATGCTATTTTGAAGCCATTTAGCTCCACAACTCAATAATCTCCCACTTGGAGATAAATTGTTGCATTGTACCATACAACTCCATCCTTGGATCCTTTCCTTGGCATGTTTCTTCCTCTTCAAGTCTCATGCTTGAAGACCAACAGAAGTGGAGTGAAGCTCCAACTTCTCCTTTTCCAATGGCTTCATTAGCATATCCGTATGGTTCTCATTTGTATGAATTTTCTAATTTCAATTTCATTTGCCATCCTATAACACATGTCGTATGAAATGATATCTCAACTAAATGTGTTTTATTCTTGAATGAAATGTTGAGTTCTTTTCTAGATGAATCACACTTTGACTATCATTGTACAATTTGCAATCCTCTTACTCCTTTCCCAAATCTTCCATGAACCTGCTCATCCATATCATCTCTTTTCTAGCCTCTGTAGTTGCAACATATTCAACCTCTATAGTAGACAAGGCCACAACCTTCTGCAATCTCAAAATCTAGCTAACTCGTGCTAGTTACTGAGAATATATATCCAATGGTGCTCCTCCTACCATCCAAATCTCTTGCCATATCTGAATCAACATAGCCGCATAAAGAAGTATATGACCCTCCATAGCATAAATGCATGTTGGATGTCCCTCTCAAATATCTGAGTATCCATTGGACTGCTTTCCAATGCTCTTTACCTAGATTGGCCATAAATCTTCTCACAACTCCCACTTGCATGTGCAATGTCTGGTCTGGTACAAACCATTACATACATAAGGCTTCCAACTGCTAAACATATGGAACCCGTGCCATGTACTCGACCTCCTCATGTGATGTAGGACACTGATCTTTGCTTAATTTGAAGTGTCTAGCCATAGGTGTACTTATTGGTTTTGAATTCTACATTTTAAACCTTTCCAACACCTTATTGATATAATCTTCTTGAGACATATAATTTCATGTTCTTCCTGTCTCTATGAATTTACATGTCAAGGATTTTCTTTACAACTCCTAAATCCTTCATTACAAATGTATGAGCTAAATTTTCTTAAGCTCAATAATGTCTTGCATACTAGATCCTACAATAAGCATATCATCTACATACAATAACAAAATAATATAGCTTCCATTTTCAAGCTTCTTGAAATAAACACAATGATCAAATTCACATCTCATATAACCATGTTCATGCATAAAACTATCAAACCTCATATACCATTTCCTTGGAGCTTTTCTTGAGCCCATACAAGCTCTTCTTCAACTTGCACATAAGTTTCTCCTTACCCTTGACTTCATATCCAAGTGACTACTGCATATACATCTCTTCCTCCAAATCACCGTGAAGGGAAGTCATCTTAACATCAAGGTTCTCTAAGTGCAAATATTCTACTGCAAATAAACTCAAAACAATATGTATGGAAGTCATTTTTACTACAGGAGAAAAATATCACCAAAATCAATACCTGATTTTTTGTGCAAACCCTTTTACCACAAGTATTGCTTTGTATCTTTTATGTCCACCCTCTTCTTCCTTGATCCTGTAAATCCATTTGTTTATGCAATGTTCTCTTTACTTGCCTGCAACTTAACCAAACCTCGTGTTTGATTCTATTCTAAGGAATCCATCTCCTCATCCATGCCATGCTCCCACTTCTTGTGGGTTTCATCCTGCATTGATTCTTCAAAAATTTGGGCTCACCATTATCAGTCAATAATAGATAAAATAAGAAAGGTGTAAATATTTCTGGAGGTTTACTTACCCGTTGTGACCTTCTCATAGAAATCTAGGGGTATCGGAGGCTCATTTTGTACATCTTGTATATTCGTATCAACCTATGCGAGTGATCGACGCTGGTCATCTGTGGCTCTAGCCGACGTCGGTCCTAGAAACCGACACCGGTCTTGCTCTCTTCTACCAATGTCGGTTTTGGATACCAACACCAGTTCGTGCCATGCCCACTGACAATTAGTTCATCAGAATCACACCGGTGCACTGTAGGTGTTAATTTTAAATCCAAGAATGCATTTCTTCCAAAAACCCTTCCATCGGTCCATCATTGGGTATAAAAATTTGATCCCTTTACATTCTCTTTTATTCCATTCAATGTCGCGACTCTAACTATCTTAGAATCATCTAAATATTAAAAATAGAATTTGAAATCACTAGATCCATAGCCAATAAAAGTGCATATTTTGGATTTAGTATCCAACTTCTTCCTATTTTCTTTATCAACATGCACAAAAGCTTCTGAACCAAATACTCTAAGAAAATAAATATCTACCTCTTTTCAGTCCACGCTTCTTATGGTGTTCCACCATCCAGTGCACTTGAAGGCCCGTAGTTGATTAAATATACTACCATGTCTACTGCTTCTACCCAAAATTGTAAGGGTAATCCAACATGTATCCTTGTGCTTCTTGCATGTTCCATGATAGTCTTGTTCATTATTTCAGCAACACCATTCTCCTGTGGTGTTCTAGGAACCGTTCTTTCTCTGCATATTCCATTCACTGAACAATAATCATTGAAAGCTTTACTGCAGTACTCAACACCATTATCAGATCTAAGGCATTTTACTTTTAAATTGGATTCATTTTCCACAAGGGATTTCCATCTTTTAAAAGTCTCAAAAACATCAGATTTACGCTTTATACAATAAACCCATACCTTTCTTGTGGCATCATCAATAAAAGTCACATAATATTGGGATCCTCCATGAGAAACTACCAAGATGGTCCCCACACATCTGAGTGCACAAGCTCCAATTTTTTCTCCTTCTTTGTTGCCCCAACTTTAAGAAATCTCACTTTATTTTGCTTTCCAAATATGTAATGCTCACAAAAATCAAGATCTACATTTTTCAAATATGATAACTTACCCTTTGCCTTTAATATCTGCATTCCCTTTTTACTCATATGGCCTAGCCGATTATGCCACATGCTTGCATCTGAATCTAAAGTAGATAGAACAAAAAAGGAATCAATAATACAGGTAGACAAATACAATGTTCCTACCTTCTTGCCTCTTGCCACAACAAGAGCTCCCTTAGTAACTTTCCAATATTCGACTATGAATGTAACCATGTAACCAACTTCACCTAGTCCTGTAAAAATTAGATTTCTCCTGAGGATTAGCACATGCCTCACATCTTTCAATATCCATGTATTTCCATTTTTATTTTAGATGAACTTCCCTTTACTAGTAATATTGCATGGTTCATCATCTCCTAAATAAACATGCCCAAAATTACCCTGGACATAATTTCTGAAATAACCCTTATTAGGGGTAGCATGGAAAGAAGCTCCTGAATCTAAAACCCATGATTCTATTTTATCATCCAAGGAGAGAATAAGGGCATCTTGCATTACCTCAATTGCAACATTTGCCTCTTTACCTTTGTCTAGTATATTCTCTTTGTTTTCCTTGAACCAACAATCTTTCTTTGCATGTCCTTTCTTTCCATAATTATAACAAGTTATTCCTCTACCTCTAGATTTAGATCTACCATTCTTAGACTTTGATTTCCCATTATTCTTGCTCTTGGATCTCTCCTTCCTTCCTCTGCTTTCTACATTCAAAGCATTTCCAAATGATGACTCTCTGTACTTTTCTGTGTATTTCTTCATTCAGGATTATACTAACCACATCATCAAACTTTAAAATATTAGTAGCAGATGTTGTATTACTAACAACCATTACCAAGTTATCCCAACTATTTGACAAAGAGCATAATAATAAAATTGCTTTCACTTCATCATCAAATGAAATATTAACCAATTTTAATTGATTTACAATGGAACATAAATCATTCAAATGGTTTGATACAGATCCACCTTCTTGCATTTTTGAATTAAATAATTTCTTCATCAAATAAACTTTATTCAAAGCACTTGGTTTTTCATATAAATTAGCTAAAGATTTCATCAAATCTATCATGGTTTTTACTTCAGTAATATTCAAAGCTACAGATGCTTCTAGGCTCAATCTTATAGATCCCAAAGCCTTTCTATCAAGAATCTTCCATTCTTCATCAGTCATCTTTGTAGGCTTTGCATTCACATCCAACGGTAAATATAAATCTTTCTGATATAGATAATCTTCCACCTACATCTTCCATAATTGATAATTAATTACGGCTATCAAATTTCTCCACTTTGTATTTGCTATCTCTTTGCCATTGTTGTGATCCCACTCAATCAAAAATCCCTCTGTGAGTAAATCTATCAACACACAAAACCCTCAAACAAAAAATCTTTATACCAGTTGGGGTTATTCACACACCAATGTTGTAGAAATCTATATTCAATTTAAGCATACAAGCAATAAACATGGAAATTAAACCAGAAGAAAAATATACAAGATATAACGTGGTTCACCCAAAGTGTGGGCTACGTCCACCAAGAAACAACCAATCTATTATTCTTGCTTCATAGAGGAAATACAATGAATATTTGTAATATTCCACACCTCTCACGGATGTACAATACTTTTCCTTCACAAACTTCTCTAAGATTTCTCCAAGAATATCTTCTTTCTCTAATCATCAAATCTTAGCTTCTAACCCTAGTTTTCTAGCTTATAAGCATATACAAACATTAGGGAAACTTAGCTATGCATTTACAACCATCCGATCACCTTTATAATTAAGGGTCGATTAAAACCTGCGTATAAAATAAAAACATTCATCCACAGTGTAGCGATGCTAGTTACCTAAGCGATGTTGGTTGCTCCCAAGTGATCGACAAACGGTTACCCAACCGACATGGGTTACTGTGTAAACCTGTAAATTTGTAAAACATGCTATTTGTTAAGCCATTTAGCTCCACAACTTAACACCTTGTACGTTTACCAATCACCTTGGATCTATGCCCTTGCATCAACCATCATCAATCTATCTCTCGCAACTTGTTTTTCCATCCATTTTTATCCATCAAACCCTAGATCCCTTCTCGTTCATTGTCGACTCTCGCACAATTGTCGTCGACCTGATCCACATCTGTCTTATTATTTGTCATCCACCCTTTCAACTATTTATTTTTTTGATCCCATAGTCCCTTAGATATCCCAATCTTGTCATTATGCATACATATTACTTCATGTCTTATCTTCATCACACCCAATCACCATTGATCTGGACAATTCATCGTCGGCCTTGCCTCAATATGTCTTATTTTCAGTTATTTGTTTCATTCGTAATCATCCTTGTTATTGCATGAGTGCCTAGAACCTTATACTTCTTTGATCCACTTGCTCAGAATCCCGGATCTAGCCTTTCAACTTGATGGCCGTCGAATGGATCAACAATCATCACTTTTTTCAACAGATCCACCAATTTTCTTGCATCCTTTCTATCCTCATCATATTTATATCCTCTGTTTCATTTTTACATCATCTCATTCTTAGATCAACTTCATATCACCCCTTCAAATGTCAGCCGATGTCGTTGATCATTGTGCTCATGATCTCGGGTTTCGTCAACCCTTTGATTAGGTTTGGTTCAATTTTCATCATTTGTTGTTATCATATCTACATTTTATCTTATCTATCATATTCTAGATATATGTTTTTGTCCAGATTATACATTAAATCCTATCATTCATTCATTATCGTTTTATTTTATCTTTTTATCAAAGTGGGTTGACATCCATCCTAGGAAGTTTTCACTTATCGAGATTGAGGACATCAAGAAACACACCCTCCTATCTATTAATCATTTTATTTTGTCGAGTTTATCTTTGTTGTGTAGGTAATCAAGCTCACTGTGAGGAGGATATTTTGCGCCCGTATCCATCATCATCTTATCAAGAGGTAGCCTTAAACCCTCTCATTATTGGAGTTTCTTGTTTTCTTTGTTACCATTTCACTAATCTAAAATAGGAGTGGGAAAATTAAACCAACAAGTACACTAAAAAAAACCCATTTTCCATATAGTTGTATAAACACTATAATTGAATTTGATAGTTACATGGTCTAAAAGTGTAATAAGAGAGCTCTTTCAATTCAATTCAATATGTTAATAAATTGAAAAATGATATTAAACTTAACACTTACATAACCAGAAAATTAAATAAAAAGATTCCTTCAATTTAACTCTTTATGTTAAGAAATTCAAATCAAATTGAAAATGGTTAAGATTTTGCATAATGGAAACTACTAAACCCTTTCAATGTAATAAACTTAATCATGAAATAAAAACAATCTTACATTTGCAAATTTTTTTGTGTCCATCAATATGTAATGTTATAAGCGAATCATTCATGTTAAAGGGCCATGCTTTAAGATGGAAAGGAAAAGTATATGTATTTTGTTTTTCTTGATCATGAGAGACATTTTTGACATGACATAAACTAATGAAGGTTGTAGAAAATCAGGCAGTTTTTGGAATCAAGGATATAAGTTATCCCCAAGAAGGATCAAAATTTTGGGCATCATTTAAGGATAAATTCCCATAAAAACTAAATTAATTCCACCCCTTTCTATCATTCACAAAATAACTTGGAAAACAAACAACAAAGAATTATTGGAAAAATAAATCGAGCAATATGGTGGGAGAGATGGTAAATATAAATTATGCTTATAGATAATAAAACCTCTACATATAATGTGAAAATGACACAATCCTTCAAATTTTTTGTCAATCTACAAAGGGAAAAATATATTGTCTCAAAAGATAGATATCACATATGTTGTGCAAACATGCCCAAATAAAAGAATACATACGACATACAAATGATTCAAAAACTATCTCTCAAGAGCATTTTCATTAAAAAATTGATGTATGCACTTTAAATATATGAATATTAACATTCTCGAAGAAAACATAGAGAAACAATGAAATCAAAACAACTATACGGGAATTCTAAGTATATGATTAAAATATACACATAATTTTATTTTTATTTCGAGCTCCGATCTAAAAATAAAATAAAATATTTTGTATTCTGAAACCATTGAAACCTAGAAAGGCCAATTTACTATACACATTTTAAAGCTAGAAATAACTTCAAAATAAAAATATGTGACTATACTTAATGTATGAAATCAGAAATGCAGAAAACCATAAATGAAAGTTTCAATAAAAACACCGATGAATTAGTGGCATTGTCAATTAAAAGTAATAATAAACCTCCAAAAGAATATGTTGATTTCTTACTAGCCATTGAGGCAACATTACAAAATAGTTGGAAGATTACAAAAGCCTCACTTAACAATTGATGCCTTTGTACCCTTCGGATGAGTATAAAATAGAGGTTATTCATAGCGAAGTGGAGGAGTTGATTACTTTCCCTGTTTGATCTAGAAAATCTTAGAAACAAACAAGGTAAAAAAGGAAGCTCGACTCCTTCACAACCATAGTAAAATGCCCCTCTCGCACGTGTCCCCATCATTTCGTGGCTAAGCTCGCAATTCCATTTTTGGGGTCACCTGCTCACATCCAATAAATCATTAGTTTACACATCCGGAAAAAATCTGTAAAAATATACGCGTCGTTTAAACCATATATACAACCTCCAAGCTATCAATATGCGGACCTTATCCCCAATATACGCCATTTACCCCTATCGTAAATCAAAAGATAAGGGTTTGAACATAAGAAATACACAATCGCACCATTTTCCTTCAAATCTTGGTAAACGTACTCGGACATGTGGACGGTCCCAAAACATCCATGCTTCAACGTCGCTCGCCGCAAATTCACACCGTCGGATCATGCCGAGGTATCAATCTCATTTGAGACGCCTTTCAAAGCATAAATACCTAAAATTATAATTTCAATTTTAAAAAAATGAAATTTCAATTTTTAAAAAAATGAAATTTCAATTTGTTAAAGTTTCGTGTTGAATTGTTGTGAGCCCACAACTCATTTAGCCTCATATAACATGTAGAGAGTTTTGAAGTTATTCCATGCTCTAGGAGTAGGCAAATTTATCCAAACTACCCTAAGGTTGAAATGTTTGTTACATGGATGGTTACTCCTTATGAGATTGACTTCTCATGACTTATAGGTTTGTTTGAGTCCCGAATAGTTTATCAAGTGAGCTATTCATCCCAACAAAATTAAAACATAGTTTGAGGACTTAAGTTTGTATGCACATTAACTCATTTCACCTTTAACATAATTAATGATCCTAGCTCAGTAGAATGTCATCTTAAGGTAACAAATTTAACATTTATCAATAATTCTTAAGTTACTAATACACGCTAAAATTAAAATAGACTAATATTAAGACTACTAACTAATTAATATTTATTCCAATTACAATTCACTTCCATTTCCACTTTTTACTTTATTGTCCCAAATCTCTAATTTCATGCCTTTGAGTAGTTCACATCGGTCATGTTACATATTGTATTGTAAGTAAATGGAATTTAACTCAATCATGATAAGGAAAGCACTTCACACAAGGATCGGAAGAGTCGAAAAAACCAATTAGTAGTTCAAACACAAAGCAATTATCTTCCAAATAATATTTCTCCAAATTTTCACTTGGTAATGAATTTGCTGAAAGCATATTGATTCTTGAGTCTATACAAAAACTTAAAATGACATATATTCATAAAAAAAGATTACATTTCGAACCAAGACTATGCTTTAGGAAATTGTCGTCCTAAAATTTCAACTTAGGTGAAATCGCGAGTCCACCAAGAAAATTTAGTATAATTGGTTGAATTCAATCAAAATGGATAAGTGTGGAATAAAAACCAATATCTATCAAAGTTCAGGACTTCTTAAGAACATTTGCAAGATATTTACAAGTTCTCTCAAAACCTCAAACCCTAGCAAACACTTCTCAATGTTAATCAAACTTCCATAATTTTGGTTCACATTTTCAATTTACATGTTAATAGCATCCGTACATCCATTTCCCAAAACACTATTACCCCTACTGCTGATCAAACTTTAGAACTTTTCATGCACATTTATAATTTGCATGCAAATCAAAAACATGTTGATGGATCTTGAAACCTCGACTTAGTATTTATTTGAATTTTGCCTTACATCCTTGTAAATGTAAGTCAAAACCCCGACCAAGACTTAGGTAGACTTTTTACTTGAAAAAGCAAGTCAAAACCCCAACCAAAACTTTGGTGGACTTTTGCCTTACAAATACAAGTCGAAACTCTTGCGATGTGTTTAAGCAAGCAATTTCTCTTGCGACAAATACTTTTAGCATGCAAATTACACTTTGATCTCCAAATCATGAATTTCTAATTTTTGGCACAAAAATATAAAAAGCCAAGGTATTCTAAAAATTTGTGAGAAGCTGAAATTGTTCCTAGATTCAAGGGTACTACCCTTTAACCATGTCTTTTACCACAATAGGTAATGCACTCGGTTGCGTTGCCCCCAAACCTCGTAAGCGCATTGCCTCTCAAACCCTTCGAGGGTTACCACCCCTGCAGACCCCTCTCCCGAAACCCAAAAGGAAAAATATGATTATCAAGGGAACCACACCAACATAGAAGGTTATAAGTTTGAAAGAAGGAGATGACCAAGAAGAAGATGTGCTAAGGGAAAAACCCTTAATTTATCGATCTGTATTGTCAAAGTCAATTTTGTAATTCTTTGGATGAGCATTTTCATTTAAGTAAAAATTCACTTTATTATTATAAAAAGTGCACATCAAATTTTTAGTTATCGTCTTGTGCAAATTAAATTTGTCAATTTACAAGTTTTTATATTGTGCAAATTGGCTTTGTTAATTTGCAAGTTTTTGTTTTGGGAAAGCTAACCTGTTGATCTTACACATAGCTAGAAAATAGATAGGGTTTCTCCTATACATATTTGTTTATAAATCATTTTTGGGACTTTTACCAATCGTATATTTTTACTTGGAACAACTACTTTGTGATGCTTCAAAGGATATTTCTTCAGAGATATGTGGAGAGATTTTGAACTATTTAGGTTATGTAAAAGGACATTTTATTATTTTTGGAGGGGATTTGAATTTTTAGAGACTTGAGAGGTTTTTGGCCATACATTATGTTGTCTATAATTTTATGCAACTTCTTGTATGAGAGAAAATTGTATCAGATTTACGATTTATCAATAAACCCATACCTTTCTTGTGGCACCATCGATAAAAGTCACATAATATTGGGATCCTCCATGAGAAACTACGGATGGTCCCCACGGATGAGTGCACAAGCTCCAATTTTTTCTCCTTCTTTATTGCCCTAACTGACTTTAAGAAATCTCACTTTATTTTCCTTTACAAAATGTAATGCTCACAAAAATCAACGTCTATATTTTTCAAATATGATAACTTACCCCTTTCCTTTAATATCTCGCATTCCCCTTTTACTCATATGGCCCGGCCAATTATGCCACATGCTTACATCTAAATCTGAAGTAGATAGAATATAAAAGGAATCGAATACAGTAGACAAATACAATGTTTTTACCTTCTTGCCTCTTGCCACAACAAGAGCTCCTGGTAACTTTCCAAGATTTTTACTTGGAACAACTACTTTGTGATGCTTTCAAAGGATATTTCTTCAGAGATATGTGGAGAGATTTTGAACTATTTAGGTTATTGTAAAAGGAAATTTTATTATTTTTGGAGGGGATTTTAATTTTTAGAGACTTGGAGAGATTTTTGGCCATACATTATGTTGTCTATAATTTTATGCAACTTCTTGTATGAGAGAAAATTGTATGATACTTTATGTTCATTGTAGTAAAAAAAAAAGATATTTACTAAACTTTGTGTCATGGTTTCTTTGGTAATGAACATGTGTTCTTATGTCTTGTGTTTATCCTTCTTCACTCTTTTTATGCATGTAGAGTTCCCATCAAAGATGTTTCTCATATTAAATGATCTACTTACAAACTATAATAAAATCTATGTTTACTTATTTGAAATGAAAGTTCTCTTTTCCTTCCTTTTTAAATTTTCTCTTTCCAAATTCACATTTCCTTTCTTCTCACCTTTCAACTTATATTCCTTTCCTTGGAGAAAAATCACACCCTCACAAGTTATCTAGTGTAAATATTTAACATATCTTTTCTTTCTTGTTCTAAATTTCAAAAAAGGGTGCCTCGCTTCACAATAGAGGAGGGGCCTTTTCATACACAATGTTTTTAAAGTATCATATATTGCATCTTGCCGAGAAATTTAGTAGAGCCCTGCACCAATATTCAACACAAAAAAAAACACATTATTCAATTAATCAACAATGAAGATTATCGTACAAATATATAGGCTATGAACTCTCCTTAATATAAGGAGTCAAACCAAACACTATTATAATAAATCCTACATTTGGCTTGTACTTGAAAACAAATAAACCAAATGTGTGAGTTGTTATTGTACTAAATAATAACCTCACTCCACAATATTAATGTTTGATAACTTAAGAAATCATTAATATTCTAACATTACCCTTAGTGTGAGTCTTGGGAGAATGCACATCACATGAACTAGAAACAAAATCATATGCATGTGCATACTTTTTGGTTTTCATGCGATGTTTGGATCTTGCTACACTGATTTGAGGATGGTGTCCTCATTGCATTTACAACCACTATATCAGATGTGTGGCCCAGTCGCTTAGCGGTTGATGATGAGAGGTCAATGATTGAACTCCTTCCTCCATTGCCTCCATCCTCCTTTGTGATGTGTTGCTTACTTGACATATTAGAACTTGAAGCTCGTTTTTACCACATTGTGTTTATTTTTATAACTTCCCCCACAATGTAAATATATATTTTTTGTAGGATTTTTGTTCCACCTAAAAATGTGTATGTAAGGCAAAAAATAAATTATAACTACACTTTGATAATGACTCTGACACTATAATGAGACCAACTAGACAAATCTTACATTTACTTTGACATTTTAATTTTATTTTTGTACTTTAACATCAGGTTCTTATATATATCAACTACTTTGATTTACAACATGATTAGTTTTGGAAAATGAATATATCATGTTTGTTGAGGCACCCCAATGTAATGCACATAAATTTTACCATCCAAAATGTTACAGAAAAACTGATTTTTTTTTTTGTTGGTTACATGATGCAACACTTAAAATATTTGTAGTTGTCACATACCACATAACAACGAGACCAAATAATCATTAACATTTACTTTTTCATCACTCCAATGAACACAAGGTTTAAAATTTTACTTGGATTGATTGTGGTTTACTACTGAGGAGGTATTTCATTTGTGGAAAGCGCAGATCATCTCTTTAGGTCACACAATGCCACAATGCAATCATGGTCCACATCATTCTTGGGTTCAATCCAGAGTTAGTATTCCCTATTTGGTCTCTACCACTTTTAGAACATGCAACTCAGCTACAATTCTTAACATAAAAAGGTTGGGTCCAAGAGTGCACTTCTTCAAGGAGACACAAAGCAAACACTAGCCACCACTTAGGATGTGGGGTGTGCACGACTAAGTTGCTTAGCCAATAGTATATTTTTTAAACCACCATCCTCCTATGGATTCAAGAACACTCAAGGTCCCACTAAAATAAAAGGATAAAATTATAACTCATACACCAAGTCAAGAGTACCCATGCACCCTTACCAAGGTGTTAGGTAAGTACATTAAATAGGCCCAAACACAATTTATCCTTCTCTTAAATTGGTACAATAGAGATAGTTAGGTTAACGTAAGGGTGTGACCCTAAAATTACATTACATTCACCAAATTACGATGACTCAAAACCATAACACAACTCGTGTGTTGTCTCAAAAGTATAATTACCAAAAAGGAACCCATGTTAACTAGGGTGTAAGGCCCTTATTTAGTCCTAACATACATACATGGGTTGGCTAAGTAGATCACTTATGAGACCGTTATGAGTCTTAAGGGAATCCTTTCACGACGTAAGCCAATATTTTCTCAAGTTCCTTCACACATTTCTCTAAGTTGTTCAAGCACACATCTAGGGAATTAGGCACATGGATTAACATAACAAGAGAGTTTCATAAGATATGTGGAAAATACAACATTATTCTCAAGATAATTCAGGTTAGGGCCATAAAACTTCTCATTATTGCTTCTTATAGTGACATCAATTCATGGTAAGCTTGCCACATTATAAGATTGATCACATTTCATTCCTTATAGTAAGGAGTGACATAAAAATGACTTGAGAGTTTTACATTAGTCTTCGTGTGATAATAAACACGTCTTATCAATCCCTTCCGCATCATACCATCAAGAATATACTTAGATCAAAAGGGAGCGACCATTTACACACCAACAAAAAGGTTCCTCCTTGTTCCATTGTTACCAAAACCATTAATAATAGTATTACCATAATACATTGTTATATATTCTCTTATGCCAAGCATAAATTTCCATCATTCATTACTTTATAGTCTATTTAAATGAGGTGGGGATTACAAGCCATCACAACAAATATATATAAAGTACACAAACATCTACCTTTTAGTTATAAAGATCAGCGAGGAGAGGAGGTTATGTATGATTATCCTAACAATTGTTTAAGACTTTAAACAAGGTGACACGTGTGCGTGCGCCCCATTTACTTGCATCTCTTTCGGTTAATCACTTCCTCTAACATTCTACTTTACAAGAAATATTATTTTACTCATTATGCTAAGTATGATCCTCGTGATGGTTATTGTACTCAAACTCCCTCAAGATGGTACACCCCATGAAACCTATATTTATCTCTCGTTAGGTACACTAACTAGATGCTTAGGTTAAATTGCAATAATTATACAAGATTTCCTATACACTATGTGTTACTTGCAATAACCGATTTTATTCGCAAAATTCACGACCCAACAAGGTTTATTCTAAAATTCATCTTTCAAGCTTGAAATTTCTTTTTCCTTTTTAAAAAAATGTAACATCATCAACTTAACTCACACACGCACACCATTAGATTCACAAGGGTTTTTCATTCACCAAAAGTGGCAATTTTGTCTTTCTATTCCATTATTCATGGTAGGCGAGAATCGGTTATGGTCATGCTATCATCATAAACTTTCAAGATACTTATCTAATGTTTCTTAAGAAGGATTACTTTTTATTCAACCAAAAATCTCAATCAACTATTTTTGAATACCATACCATAACCATTAACACACAACATGAAAAGTAATTCTCACTTTAACTAATATAATAATGATATTTCCATTTCTTACTACTCAACAATGTTCCCAAGTTTTCCATATCGATTACTTTTTTTTTGCAAGATATACATGCTACTACAAGGACAAACATACTAATGCAAGTAGATTCTTAATCCATTTTAAACAACGCAACATTCCGTGAAATAGTTATATATTCATTTTACAAGTACAAAAATACAACCAAATATGAATAAACCATTTCTTTTCCATTTTAGGAGAACATACCTATTAAGAAACCATATACATATACATCTTATTAATCATTTTAGACCATCGTAGCACATGTAACCTAGAAAACCATATAATCTTGTGTCAGTAACAAATGTTGGCATGGACAAACCCCTCCCATAAAACATGCTACCAAAACCCCAAATCAAATCCAGGTTAGAGAGATAGAAAATTATTCATTTTCCATACTTATTTAAATCAAAACAACCTTTTTAAGTTTTAGAGAGAGGTTAGAGAGAGAAAACACCCATTTTATTTTACCCAAGTAAACTAAACCATTTCCATAACCAAGGAGAGTGAGAGATAGCAAAAACATTTTTTTATTCATTACATTCAAGTTTCAAAGAATTCTCAAAGTAACATCAAATTTTGCGTCTTCTAACTGAGTCTTTGTCTCTCATTGTCGCCATAAGAGTCTAGGTACAAGTGCTAAATCACACAATTCTTATATTTTATCAAAAATCTTGATTAAGGGTACCAAAATATGTATTTATACTCTCCATACCCATTTCCAAGTATCACATTAGTTTTAAGCGTAAAAAAATCCTTAGAGAGTTAATGCGGATTCACGACCCTTTGTTACATTACTGCACAAATAAGTCCAAGTGGCCATAGAATGGACATGGAAAACTGATGCGAGAATGATTAATTACTCCACTCTATTCTCTACTATAAAAGAATCACAAAAAATAGACGGAATCCAAAATGGATCACCAAGGCTCAAGCTACAACAACCTTTCAGAGTTAGTAAGCTAAAATCGGTCATTTTCCCTTCTATAAAGTGCACCAAGTTAGGGGACTAAAAAGTGGAAAAAATATGTTTTTGGTCATTTTCTCCATAACGCGCTCATGTTATGGCTTTGTCGCATTATAACGTGAGATGAAAAAAATGAGTCGCATTATAACACGAGTGCATTTTTGTCTGAGATAAAATATAGTAAAAAAACCCAAGAGCCCTCATTTTCATTCCAAAAACAAAACAAAAATATGAGAAGAGGAAAACGCAAGCGGGGAAAAGCGTGAACGGGTTTTGTGGCGTCAAATTCTTCAAAGCACCTCAAATCAACCATGGAATCAAGCTCAGAAGGTAAGTTATTGTTGATTTTAGGTTTATTTTTTTTATTTTTTTTGGAATTGGCCAAATTGTTGAGGGTGTTGAAAGGACCCACATCCTTGTATATTTTTATGAGGGTTTTTTAGAGAGGATCCATAACATTGGTTACTGATAAGGGGGCCACTATTAGGAACCCAATTGAAGCAACCATGAAACCAAAATGATGATGTAACGACCATTAAAGGACAACGC
This sequence comes from Taxus wallichiana var. yunnanensis, assembly GCA_018340775.1. Classification (NCBI taxonomy): domain Eukaryota; kingdom Viridiplantae; phylum Streptophyta; class Pinopsida; order Cupressales; family Taxaceae; genus Taxus; species Taxus wallichiana. Next base: position 1,011,454,368 of record CM031242.1, read on the forward strand.
ACTCGCAACGAGAGAAGAAGTAACCAACGACAACAATGAGTGAAGCAACAACTAGTGAGAGAATCAACAATTAGCGACAACAACGAGAGAAGAAGTGCCCAATGACACGAGGAGTGAAGCCACAACCAACAACAACGGTGAGTGAAACAACAACGGTGAGTGAAGCAACAACCAAAGTGAGCCGAATCGAAATCTTTGTGAAGAACCAACATGCGCCGCAACAACAATGAGAAGAGATGCCATAACTAGTGGCGAAACCACCTCCAAAGAGGATTGTGCCTCGGGGGGATTTGAAATCGGGTGGGCAACCACACAACCGTGTGACTTGACCACACCAATCTCACCCCATCAACATGTTAATTTTCTTTATTAATATTGTTTTTGCATTGTTTTTATTTTCATTTTTAGAGGTTTCAATACCTTCAATTCAAATCCCTCATTCACTCGTAGACCAAGATGAAGAAGAAAACATTACGAAACAACCCCTTCAATAACAAGACATCCTCCAAACACCCAACAAAACATTTTAGGGAGATTAAAAATAACAAAGTTCAAATTGAGGGTTTAATAGAAACCCTAATGCGACAAATCCACATCAAAGAAAACCTCACTACATCATTAGAATCATTATTATCTAATATTGATAATGTGGTTGGTAAAATAAACACATGGGAGAGTTTTAAAACCAATTGTCACAATTTTTATGTAGACAAGTTGTCTTATGATGTAGTGAAGAAGGAAAAAATCACAAAAGACAAATTGTGTGCATTGTTTATTGATCCTAAAACTAATGCACCATTCTCGATGGATTGTAAAATATTCCCCATCCACTGGTGTAATCATGAGGGGATAAAAATAATTTTTGGGATAGGTGGTGGATGGTTTTTGACCAACCACCTTGTAACAATTTTGAGGTGCCATAGTATTTCTTGAGGAAACTCTATTGTGAGTTCATCCTCAATGAAATACCAAACTATTTTGACATTCAATATTTTCAAGGCAGAGGCAAAGGCTTTGCACAAGATAGAGTGGGGAACAATGTTTGTAGAACCGACCATCTAGACCCATTGCTCACCCATCTATTCATCATGTTTCAGTCCCTTCTGTTGTGAAGGAGACAATGGAGGTTGAGACTCTTGATTCTATTAGGTCATTGACACATTCATTGCTTCAACATGGCACTCATCTCTCCCAGGGTGATGAGGTTGGTCCTTCTAGGCACCAAACATCATATAACATAACTTTTCATGCTTGTGGGAGTACATGCATCAACGTGGTTGAATAGGAAAATCCACAACCTAGTGAGATAGCTCCACAAGCTCGTGAGGCAACTCCACAACCTAGTCAGGATGTTCCATAGGATGAGCAGGGTGTTCGATTGGAGGAGGCACATCGTGATTCTATGTTGGAAAATATCATCATCATAGATGTTCTATTGGATTCAACCTTTGGTATTGACCAACATGTAATTTTACATGAAGTTAGTTGTAATTTAATATATATTTCATACAAAATTTTATAATTAACAATGTTAATCAATTATGAATGAAAATTAATGAGTCATGTGTGTATTTTTATAAAATTACAGGGTCAAACTATACATCCAGTGTCACATTCCCCTTCTCCACAAGTTTTTTGTGGGCATGTCAACCCCTCAGGTATAAATTGGTAATAAATTAGTAAATATATTGTGTTAATTTGTTTTCCATATAGAGATGTTATCCTAAAATTACAATTTTATGTTGAACAGGTGAATGTTGGTATGAGTTCGCATGTTGGTGAATTTACTAATGTGAGTTTTATTATTTTTATTCATCATATACATGAAGAGAATGAACTATAGTTAATGTATGAAGATAATGTCATGTAACTTGTATGTGTGTTACCTTTTTCCTTTTTTAGTTGATGACGTCATTACAGTATCTGTCGAGATTTGACGATCATTAGATATTGGAGTTTTTATGGGCATAGCTTTTGTTGTGCCTCTTACACAAGTATGCGCTAGTAAAGTAATTTTCATAATGAATTGATTGTATTAAATAACATCATGTAGTATAATTAAATGACATTCATGTGTATTCTAATTTTTGTCATCATGGTTGCCAGGAGGAGTTGACAACTCCAGTTTGTGTACCTCCTATTGATGTTGATGATGATCTTGAGAGGCAGAGGATGATTTTGAGTGATCATCAGATTTCAAAGTAAGTATTTATTTTTAATTAGTGTCATTTTATATGTCATTAATTGTATACTAATGGGTATGTTGTTTATTTATATTAATAGATGGAGCTAAAAGCATCATTTGAGCAGGAGGTCTGATCGACATAAGGGACATTCCACTGATGTGCCTGAGTCATCTTCCCGATAGCGAAAGAGAACTATATTATTTGATGATACCCCATAGTTTATATGTATACGGATTTTGTCATGGCATATTGGAGTAGATTTATATTTTGTCGATGTATATCATTGTATATGCCTACATGGCTTTGTTAAGACATTGATTTTGATCAAATTTTGTATGCTATCAAGGATTTTGAATCAATATAATGTATGAGACAAAAATATTTTGTTTTAAATCTTGTATAGTGGATGAAACATGCTTTATACATGTATCTAAGTGGATTGATATGATTTCATATGTATGTTATGTTAATATGTATTATTAGTGTTTTTTTTATGTTTTAAACATGGGAATTAAAATATATATGTAACTAATTTACAATTTTCCACTACTATAATAATTCAATGCCATCAATTATAATAATATAATGTCAATGTCATCCACTTCCTGGAATCTCAATAATTCAAATGAAACATATGTAAGGAGACAACATAATATTACATTAATTCTAATAATTAAAATGTAACTTCTACAATGTGTGTGTGTGTGTGTGTGTGTGTGTGAGAGAGAGAGAGAGAGAGAGAGAGAGAGAGAGAGAGAGAGAGAGAGAGAGAGAGAGAGAGAGAGAGAGAATAGTCATCAAATTGATTAAAATCAATGAATTCATCAATGTCCTCTAAGTTGCCTAAAAACTACCTTAAAGAGATCTTTAACCAATGTGCTTGGAACATTCATAGTTGGAATGAATTAGGAACCCTCACATCTAATTGAAAACATATACTTGTACCCTTTAGGCTTATTGTGGTGTGTAACAAATTTCAAGTCTCCATCATAAAAGGAGTAGTCCCTTAAGAGCCTTGAGAGTAAAAAAGACTAAGTTTTCCTAGGGAGATTTCTTGGCCTTTGTGGCACTCTTGAAAGGTCTTGTCTCATCATAGATGTCCGCATTGGGACTCTCTATGAAAGCATGTCTCAATTTTATCCATCTTAATTCGGTCCTCTCGCTGTCCTATTGTTTGCAACCATGTCGAATACTATAATGTGAGTCGGTGTAATGTTTTCGTTGATGCAAAATCACAGCACCCCTAGATGCAGATCAGGTTTCTAGGTTGATCACTTTGGCATCCAGTGTGATTGCATAACATTGAATCCTTTCTCCAAGTGTGGGACTTGAAAAATGAGAAAGAATTCTCCAGAGAAGGCTGGTTCCTATTCCCTCTGCTCGGATGCACACGAAATATACGAGAGGGTTTTCTCAAAACCTAATCTAATCTCGCCGAGGAGACGGGGTAAGAAGATGCATAAAATAAATCTAAGCTAATTGAGGTGATGCACCGAGGAATGAAGAACACCTATTTTGCCGGTGAACACGAGACCATTTGAATGTGATATAATATCATGCATGAGATGACAAAACCTGCAGTGAAAGACCAGGAGGATGCAAAAATGAACACAGAGAGGGCTGAGAATCATCCACAGACATGCATTACTTGCTCCAAAGATTGATACAATACACTACAGAATGCCATGAGGTAGAATAGTATTACAGTTCAAATGAGAGGTTCGAACTCCACAAATTCGCCTGAGGAGAAGAAGGGAGAGGCAAAACAGAAAAATGTTCGACCTTTGAAAAGAAGCTCCTCTTTACAATATATAGAAAGAATGAGAGAGGGAAGAGAGAGAGGAAAGCCAAATCTACCCCAACCACCTCCAGGTTGCATTCCATTCATCTCATTATGGCAGAAGCGGCGGATCCTGGCAAAATGGTGGGCTGTCTAACAGAAGCGGCGAACTGTCTGCTGCATTAAAGTTGTTTGTTGAAGCATTACTTCTGCTTGTTATTTCACGCCAGAGGTGTTTCTTGATTTTCTCTCTCCAAACTGAACCAAAATGCAAGATTGACCCCTGGAATCGTGTAGAGAATTTTACCAGCTTTCCATTGATATAAAGAACGTGCCAATCCGAGCTCTGGATCGAAAGTTATGGTGATCTCAAGATTTAGGGAAAAAACGGGCCAAAACATGTTTTGAAATCTTTCCCGCTCTCTGCCACCTGGATGACACGTGGCACGTGCTGATTGGACGAGCAATTCTCTCTCCTCTGCCTTTCGTGGGCTTTCCTTTTGAAATTTCCTTGTGGGCCCCTTAAACTTGGACACGTGGCGCTATTTCATTGGTTCGGGTCAGTGCTCGAAACCTCGCCCTTTGACTTTTGGACTATCTCCCTTGTGACACGTGTCGTGATTTGATTGGTCCGGGTTTGCGGCTTTTCACGCCCTTCGCGTCTTTATGTCCTGGATGTCCCAAACTGTTTGGGACAAAACCTCCGATCCGCCTCGAAATGGGCTTCCTCCCTCATTTCGCGATGACACGTGGCGCAACCGATTGGCTCTCGGCTTTTTCGGCTATCCGCGCCCTCACGGCCCGTCCCAGATGTCCCAAAGATTTGAACTTTCTCGTTTGGCCGAACCCAGCCTGTTCGCGTCCATTTGTCCCAAATGTCCCGGTGCTTCGTGGGACAATTTCTTCCGAGTTCGTCCGATCCGGCCGATTCACAGATTTCCGCCCAGATGTCCCTTTTGCTTCGGACTGATTTGTTCTCATTTTACGATCCGGGATTCGCGTGACTTCACGTACTTTGTCCCGTTTGTCCCGGATGAAGACTTGGGCAAAATTCCCTCTTCGGCCGATTCGGGCATTTCACGCCCCGCTGCACTGTGGCCCGGATGTCCCTTTCGCTTCACGGGCCTCCCGGAGGCTTTTCGGCCGATCCACGCCTAGATGTCCCAAATGTCCCGACTGCTCCTAGGACTAGGACTTAGCCATTTTTCGTGATTTTTCCTGTTTCAATCTACTTGCCTGGAACTGCAAAACTCTGATGCATGTTATCGAAATTTACCCTGGGGTGAAATTTTGACAACAGTTTTGACGACTCAGCGGGGTCACCTGCCTGCTAGGTAGAAGATCAGTGGCCTTTTAGCGATCCATTGGGCATGGAGTTATAAGCAATAACTGAAATGAGCCTCGACATCGCAACTCTTCTCCAAAGAACACTCGAACTGTAGAAAACAACACGAGAGCAAGAAACTTGTGCCAAAGCACTTAGGGAAATAGAAACCTAACTACCACAGGACAATGTGCATACGCACTTAGAGGAATTAAAAAAATCTAAACTAATATTTACAAGGGCAAACCTTTTCTTTTTTAGTAGCAATGTTTAAGATAGATTCCGTTAACCGGAATCGGAAGTTCCTCTCCATCCAATGCAGACAATTGGAAGGCATTACTATTTTTGCATCCCGTGACCATGTAGGGACCACTCCAGATGGCATCAAACTTGGAATGCCTTCCTGGTTTTGCCCGATCTGCATCCCATTTCAGAACTAGGTCCCCTTCCTGGAAGGTCCTTGCTCTTGCTCTCTTATCAAACCATCTTTTTACTAAGGCCTGATCCTTTTCAATCGTCTGAACTGCATGTTCTCTGATTTCTTCTAATTCCATCAATTCTGCATACCTGACCTCCATTGGTTCGAACTCAGATAACTCAAACTGCTTCATGAGCTCCAAGGCTGGCAATTCTAATGATATAGGCAATACTGCCTCCTTCCCATAGACCAACTTGTAGGGAGAATTACCTATAGACCTCTTTGGTGTTATCCTGTCAGCCCATAACGCTGATTTTAGCCTTGTATGCCATGTTCTTTGATTTTCATCCAGAGTCCTTCTGATGATTTTTAGCAAATTCTTGTTTGTGGACTCTGCCTGTCCATTACCCTGCGGGTAATAATTTGAAGAGGTGCTCAAATAGATTCCATTCTTGACAGCCCATTCTGTAATTTTTGAACCTATGAATGCTAATGCATTATCTGATATGATGGTGGCGGCACACCGAACCTGGTTGTTATTTCTTCATAAAAGTCTAGTATGTTAGACTCACTTGCTCTTTGAGCGCTACTGCTTGGTCCACTTGGTGAAATAGTCTGTCGCTGTAAGAATCCACTTGTGGCCTTGACTCGAATTGGGATTGATGACTCCAATGAAGTCCAATCCCCATTGCATGAATGGATGATCTACTGAAATTGGACGAAGGGGCAGTGCTGCTAACCTTCCTTTCCCTGTGAAGAATGCACATTTCTTGCATTTCTTAACCCATGAGTAGCAATCATTAAATACAAAGTAGGGCAATAGTAACCAGCTTTCATGATTTTGAGAGTTTGTTACTCGTGGGGTGAAATGGCCTCCCGCCTCCCCCATCATGGAACTCGTGTAAGATCCTCTCAACCTAACTCCGTCCCAATGCATCTTAATAGTAACACCGTTGATGTCTTTTTTTAAACAAAAACACCATCAACAAGCACATATGGAATCGCTTGTAACTGGAAGTACCTTCTTTTGCTTTGCTCATTTCTCGGAGGGCATATGCCCGTCTCAGTAGGAAATGTATCATATTTTGAGTCCAACAGGAGTGGACACATCATCATTTTCCTGTTTTTGATCATCTTGTAATAGCAGGATAGCGCATTCTTCTTCATCTTCGGGTTTGTCTGGTTGTTTGAAGCTTAGCTGCTCACACAAACCTTTCGCCTCTTACCAGCTTGGTGATCTTGATATCAATGTCATACTCCATGACACGGGTGATCCATCCCGCCCTTTTCTCATTCAAATCCTTGTTGAGGAGGAATTCCTTAACCCCCAAGCATGTGAGACTAAAGAATCGGACCTTGTTGTTTGAGACTAAATGCTTGAATTTCTTCAAGCTTCGATTACACGCAAGCACATGTTTTTCAATAAAAGAGTACCTCACTTCGTAGTCATCTAGGCTCTGGCTGAAGAAGGCAATCGGCTGTTCATCATTATCTTTGTTCTGCTGCACCAGAATGGCAGAAATAGTGTCATCACCTCCAAATGCATAGAGGATGAAATCCTTGGAAAAGTCTGGGTTGATGAGAGTGGGTGCTTGGGAGATGGCTTCTTTGATTGCTTCAAAACTCTCCTTGCCTTCTGCCGTCCATTTGAAAGCCATGCTTTTCTTTAACATTTTGGTGATGGGCTTGACAAGGGCTACAAAATCTGGGACAAACCTCCAAACAAAGTTTATCCTTCCCAGGAAACTCTGAAGGGCTTTCTTGTGGCTTGGCAATGGTAGTGCTCTTATGGCTTCAACCCTCTCTGGATCAATTGCTAATCCTTCCTTGGAGACAATATGGCCAAGGAGCTTCCCTTCATGTGCAAGAAAGATGCACTTCTTAGGATTCAAAGACACTCCAAACTTTCTACACCTCTGAAACACTTGCCTGAGGTGAAAGAAATGGTCTGCTGCATTCTTTGAGAAGACAGTAATATCATCTAGGTATATCAGCACTATCTTGTTGATCAAGCCTTTGAATGCCATATCCATAGCTCGTTGGAATGTTGCTCGGTATTGCTCGATGCACCCAAATGGCATCTTCTTGTAAGCATATGTGCCCCATTTGGTTGTGAAGGTTGTCTTGAACTGGTCTTCCTCCTTCACCATAATCTGATTGAAGCCTGAGTAACCATCAAGTAGTGAAAACCTTTCTGAACCAGCTACGACCTGCAATATTTGCTCCATGGAAGGGAGTGGATAATGGTCCTTGAGAGAGGCTCTATTCAAATCTCTGAAGTCAACACACAGCCTGATCTCTCCACTCTTCTTCCTGACTGGAACTAAGTTGGCAACCCAACTAGAATGCTTGATTGGGAATATGATTCTTGACTCAATCAGCTTGTCCAATTCTTTCCTCATGAGAGGCTCCATGTGTGGATTGACTGGTCTCTGTTTCTGCCTGACAGGCTTAGTATTTGGATCCAATTCGATGGTATGCTGAGCTAAGTTGGGATTGAAACCTTTCAAGTCTTCATAGCTCCAAGCAAACACGTCAGGGAATTCTTGACATAGCTGTATGAACTCACACCTTTCTTGCTCAGTTGTCATCTTTCCAATTTGCAATGGCTTGTTTTCTTCTACCAATATGGATACCGAATCTTCTCTCTTAACCTGAATGTTTGCTTTCTCCTTTCTAAACTGATCATTGGGGTTAAAAATGGACTCAAAGTGATAAGTCCCTGGGCAGCTTGTCGGGCTCTCACCAGTATCACTTGGTCACCATATTGCTATTCCAACTTTTCTTGATTCTTACCGAGAACTCAGATTCTTCTTGCAAGAAATGGATGATTTGCTGGTCATTCTCAAATACTTTCCAACCGAGACATCGTTATCCGCACCGAAGGCTCGACAATCACGTGGATGTTTGGCCGTACTTGTCTTGTTGAATGTTTTCTACAATGTCAAAGGCTGCCCTATCTGCGCAAGCTTTGTCACAAGAACTTGATTCTCTTTCCTAAATGGCTTTAATGCCAAAACCCTCAAAATCTTCCATGAGGTCCCACACCCTGTTCTTGTAGCACTCGAGTAGATCATTTTTGGCCGCATGTTATCCCTTGACCTCGATTTACAATCAATTCACTTTGTCCCCAAATACTTGCAAGTTCTTTATTTTTTCTTGATTGCCTAATGCATCCCTTGCACCAAGGCTTCATATTCAATGTTATTGGAGCATGCAAATTGAAATCTAAAAGCTGAATAGTACTTTACTCCTTGAGGTGAAACAAGCACGGCTCCACCTCCTGCACCTTGTCTACTCCTTGATCCATCAAAAAACAGCTGCCATACCTCATTGTCATCCTTGTGGTTTGGCTTGGTGATGCTAGGAATAGGTTGACTTTCTTCGTGTATACAATAGACTCCTAGCTCAGATTCTTCTATTCCTTGATAAGGATCAAAAGCATGCACCTTGTTTGCCCATTCATCAAGAGTTAGATCCGGGATGTTTCCAACTTTAGTGTCAGTTTCATCAGTGCTAGGGTGATCTTCTTGATCAAATGCTGAGCAATTGACATTAATCTGACTTGGAGTGTAGGGCTCAATATGGAAGTTTGCAATAGGTTCAGATCTGATTGTGGCCTTAGTTCCATATCTCGTTCTGAATAGCATGTGTGACCAATCAGCGGACAAATATCCCCCAATCTTGGCAGTGAAGTCCCTTGACAAACATAGGGCAAAGAGTGGTGGAAGGTCTATGACTGACACATCTTGTAAGACAACAACATTTGGACATGCATGCAAGGTAAGACTCAAATTTCTAATCACTCCAACTGTTGCTATTGCTGTCCCATCCAGCTGCACTACTCCCTTAGATGTTATTTCATACTGAAGCCCTAGCTGATCAGCTATTTGTTTGGGCATGACAGAGCTACTTGCTCCAGAATCAATCATGCAATTATGCACTAGCTGATTTCCAATGATTAATGAAACATAGAAAGGAGGGGGTTTCAACATCTTACCTTGTTGTCCTCCATGATTTCCCTCAAGCTGGGCAGCATTTGTAAGCACTTTGTCTTGTATCTGCTGATTCAAGTTGGCACTCCTTCATGGCTGCTCTGTAAAGATCTCTTTGGCCTGGGATAGCTAGGGATTCCCACATAGATATATTGACATTTGTTTTCTTCATCTGATCAATGATACTAAATGGTGATGAAGGATCTCTCTGCTGCCCCTTGGTTTGCACATTTACTCCTTGTATGTGGCAGGTGAATAAATGGCATTTGAGTTGGCCTAGGGGCTGTTCTTGGCTGTCCTTGTGCATTTGAAGCGGGACTTTGCTTGCCAATCATTTGTGGGCCATGGAAGGTTGTGGATCGGGTCGGGGCTAATGGCTGATCTTCACCCAAATTTCTCCTTTTGACCTTGTGTTTGCTGCAACACCTTGAGAAACCGCCCGGTTCATGCCACACAAAATCCTCTCGCTGCCAATTTACCAATGTGGTGTCATTTGGGGCTGATTGATGTTGGAATGTTTCTTGTTGTTGGCTGTTCTCTTCGACTCGTTCTCACCCTCCACACCGTAGTTGTTACCATTAAAGCTTGAGTCAAAGCACCATTGAAGCACATGGATTGATTATGAGGCTCATTACATGGAAAACACCAATCATACTCTTGGGCAATGTTGTTTTGTGCTGGTACTAATGCCCTAGAGGCAGATATGGCATTTGGATTATAGGGATGGAATGGTCTATTGACAGGAGGCCTTGTTTGATTCATATTTGCAGCTGGATTAGGTGGCCTTTGAGGCTGATATGGCTGCCTATTAGGTTGAGCTTGAGGCTGATATGAAGGTCTAAAACCTTGAGCTTGCTGTCTTTTGAGAGTGACCAGCTCATTGCCTAGATTTTGCAATTGATTCATGACCTTCAAGCTCATTTGGGGCACTCTGAGATGAAGTGGAAGCTTCATTTGAACTCGATTTCTAGGAGTGGGAATAGGAGCTAAGACAAGTGCTTCGACTAGCACTGGGCTCTCTAAACTTGGATATAATGGCATTGGAGGCCTAGGAGCCAATTTACCACTTGGATAAGACAGCTTTTGGCTCTAATGGCAATGCTATAAGCAAGCAGTAAGGTTGTGCCTCCCATAGATTGAATTAACATAGAAATATCTGTAATTCAAAGCTTTAAGATAGTATGAAAAGCACCTTCACGTCATTGGCTGACCGCCACCGGAATCCTATCCCAAGACCTTTGAAATCAAGTTGAAATCGGGCCACCGCCTTCTCGTTGGGGGCACTCTTGATAGTTGTCAATTGTTCTAGTAGAGACAAATTGTCTCCTTTTCTCCAAATCGCTCATGAAGTGCAATACACAAATGATTCCAGTTGTGATGATAGAGCCACCCAAGGCTCCTAAACCATCATCTCGTTGCTTTCCCCTGAATGAAGACGCCAGAATTTGACAAACTACATCCATTTCATTTATCTCATGGATCGCATGACGCGTTAGCAATGTCTTTTACATGATCACCTGGAGTGGTATGATTTTCTCCAGTGAAAATGGAATGTTCTTCAATGCTGCAATGGGAACCGGATTTCGTGCATCGAGGGCGAGTGGGCTTTCGCCAGTGAAATTGACAAAGGGATTTAGTGGTTGTGCCATTCGATTGGCCTGAGAACCCTTGAATACTGAATGAAAGGCCGATCAGGTGGAGGAGTTGAGAGAGTTCTGTTTGGTGGAGATGAAGACCTTTCAATCCTTCTTCCTCTTGGCCTTCTTCTTCGAGATAATTGCAAGTATTCAAACAAAGACTTCTTCTTCTCCAACTCTTGACCTTGGATTCTTTCTCATAAGATTTCAGCCCGCATCGCTGAAACCAGCTTGATTCTTCCTCTTGAGTCGCTGATATGCAAACAATAGCTTTTTTTTAAGCAAGAAAATTGCAAGCAGATGCACATCAACTCTTGCTGCAATAAAATTGAGACCTCCAGGTCCCACTCGGCGTGCCAAAACTCTGATGCAAAATCACAAAGACCCTAGATGATGATCAGTCGTTTCTAGGTTGATCACTTTGGCATCCAGCAGGTGATTCGCATAACATTGAATCCTTTCTCCAAGTGTGGGACTTGAAAAATGAGAAAGAATTCTCCAGAGAAGGTGGTTCCTATTCCTCTGCTTCGATGCACACGAAATATGCAGAGGGTTTTCTCAAAACCTAATCTAATCAAGGAGACAAGGTAAGAAGATGCATAAAATAAATCTAAGCTAATAGAGGTGATGCACCGAGGAATGAAGAACACCTATTTTGCCAAAGTGAACACAGACCATTTGAATGTGATATAAGATCATGCATGATGACAAAACTCGCAGTGAAAGACTAGGAGGATGAAAAAATGAACACAGAGAGAGGGCCGAGAATCATCCACAGACATGCATTACTTGCTCCAAAGATTGATACAATACACTATAGAATGCCATGAGGCAGAATAGTATTACAGTTCAAATGAGAGGTTCGAACTCCACAAATTCACCTGAGGAGAAGAAGGGAGAGGCAAAACAGAAAAATGTTCGACCTTTGAAAAGAAGCTCCTCTTTACAATATATAGAAAGAATGAGAGAGGGAAGAGAGAGAGGAAAGCCAAATCTACCCCAACCACCTCCAGGTTGCATTCCATTCATCTCATTATGGCAGAAGCGGCGGATCCTGGCAAAACGGCGGGCTGTCTAACAGAAGCGGCGAACTGTCTGCTGCATTAAAGTTGTTTGTTGAAGCATTACTTGCATATTTCACGCCGAGGTGTTTCTTGATTTTCTCTCTCCAAACTGAACCAAAATGCAAGATTGACCGGAATCGTGTAGAGAATTTTACCACTTTCCATTGATATAAAGAACGTGCAATTCCGAGATTTGGATCGAAAGTTGGCGATTCCAAGATTTAGGGCAAAAACAAGGCCAAAACATGTTTTGAAATCTTTCCGCTCGCCACTGGATGACACGTGGCACGTGCTGATTGACGAGCAATTCTCTCCTCCGCCTTTCGTGGGCTTTCCTTTGAAATTTCCTCAGGCCCCTTAAACTTGGACACGTGGCGCTATTTCATTGGTTCGGCCGTGCTCGAAACCTCGCCCTTTGACTTTTGGACTATTTCCTTGTGACACGTGTCGTGATTTGATTGGTCCGCGGTTTGCCGGCCGCTTTTCGCGCCCTTCGCGTCTTTATGTCCTGGATGTCCCAAACTGTTTGGGACAAAACCTCCGATCCGCCCGAAATGGGCTTCCTCGTCCCTCATTCGCTGATGACATGGCGCAACCGATTGGCTCTCGGCTTTTTCAGCTATCCGTGCCTCCTCGCGTCCTCGCGCCCAGATGTCCCAAAGCATTTAACTTTCTGTTTTGGCCGAACCGGCGGTTCACGCCCATTTGTCCCAAATGTCCCAAAGCTTTGTGGGACAATTTCTTCCGGCTCGCGCCCGATCCGATCGATTCGCTGCGTGTACTCCGCCCCGATGTCCCTTTTGCTTCCGGACTGTTTGTTCTCATTTCGGCCGATCCGGCCGGTTCGCGTACTTCACGTACTTGTGTCCCGTTTGTCTCGGATGAAGACTTGGGCAAATTTTTCCCTCTTTCGGCCGATTCGGGCATTTCGCGTCCCGCGTGTACCTGTGGCCCAGATGTCCCTTTGCTTCACGGGCCGCCTGGAAGCTTTTCGGCCGATCTCGCGCCTAGATGTCCCAAATGTCCCGACTGCTCCTAGGACTAGGACTTAGCCATTTTTCATGATTTTTCCTGTTTCAATCTACTTGCCTGGAACTGCAAAACTCTGATGCATGTTATCGAAATTTACCCTGGGGGGTGAAATTTTGACAACAGCTTCCCAATGTAATATTTTGCAAATGAGAGCTCGTGGTACCGAACCAACTAACAAAAACATTGGGGTGTCCTAGTAAATGATCGAGGAAGCTTCATTTGGATGCTCAACAATCTTGGTGCTTCGGGCTACGCTAATCGAGCGTAGTCCCTTAAGATCCCCGAGAGAAAAAAAAAGGCTATAAGTTTGCCGAGTAATTTCTTGGCCTTCGTAACACCTGAAAGGTCTCGTTTGATCTTACACCTTTGAATTAGGACCTCTACGAAATCATGTCTTGGTTTTCTCCATATTAATTCGGTCTTTCTCATTGTCCCATTTTTTACATCTCAGTCTTTGAACATTACAATGTGAGGCGGTGTAAAGCAGTAAGGTTGTCCAATGCAATATTTTACAAATGAAATCTCGTGGCACTAAACCGATCATGTGCCCATGGGTAGGGGTGGCTTGGTAAACACTAGTCAAGGATTCATTTTAGTTCCCAACAAAGTTGTCATTACTTCCAAGCTATGTCGGTCGGGCGTAGTCCCTTAAGAGCCTTGAGAAAAAAAAGGCTATAAGTTTGTTGGGTGATTTCTAAGCCTTTGTGGTATCTTGAAAGTTATCATCTTATCTTACATATCCACTTTGGGACCCTCTATAAAATATTGTCTTTGTTTTTTCCATCTCAATTCGGTCCTCTCACTATCCTATCATTTGTAATAAAGGTCAATACTACAAAGTATGAGTCATTGTAATGTTACTCGATGTAATATTTTACAAACGGAAGCTTGTGGAACAAAATTGACTGAACCAACACGTCGAGGTGGCCTAGTAAATGCTTGGGAGACTTCGCTTTGGTGCCTAACAATACCGGTAGTTCCGGGCTATGTCGGTCAGGTGTAGTCCCTTAAGAGCCCTGAGAGAAAAAAGGCTGTAAGTTTATCAGGTGATTTCTCGGCCTTCGTGGCACATCAAAGGTTTCGTCTAATCCTACACCTTTGTGTCGGGACCTCTATGAAAGATTGTATTGGTTTTATCCATCTTAATTCATTCCTCTCGCTATCCTATTGTTTGAAACCGTGTTGAATATTATCGTGTGAGTCAGTGTAAGACTATCCAATGTAATATTTTGCAAACGAAAGCTCGTGGCACCGAACCGACTATGGCCATGCATCGGGTGGCTTGGTAAACATTGGGAGAGGCTCCATTTTAGTGTCCATAATTCTTCAATACGAAACAAGTACTAGGAAACATGTTAAGAAGAGATTGTTCATACAATATAGGTTGTGAAATGAGAATTTGAAGAAGAGATTTTTCATACAATATAGGTGGTGAAATGAGAATTTATGCTTATTGTTCATTTCCAATATTTAATTTTCCTTATCTTCTCTTAGCTTTGAGAATAATGAATTCTCTACTAATAGTGCCAACCACATGAAGGTGGAAGATTTTTTGGCACCACTAACCTACGTAAACATGTTAGTAAACAATTAAATAGAATTTTAAAACCTACAAAATTTAAACAAAATCATTAAAGTAAATATTCAAATTAAATTCATGTAGATGTATATCTAATCTTAAGTGAACATACCTTTGGAAATTCAATCCAATGAACCACAAGGATCAAATCTACTCTTGACAAAGAATAAGAATTACTTCATGATTTGATTCACGAACCTTCCATGATTCTTGTTTGATGGCCTACCTCGATATTTTATCAACTGAATATTTGTTGCAAGAACCAAATGTGAATAGTGAAGTATCTTTCTATGTATTTCATAGTCTTCAAATAACCAAGTATTTGATTTTTTGATAGGATATCGTCGAAGCCAAGTTCTAGTGACTACCACTGACCCAGTGGGATACTCAAGGTTTTCACCATCAATGACTATGGAAGTCAATTTTTGTTTTCCCTCTACACAACGAGACAATAGTTCATTCCCTCTTCATTAAATTCTATCAAAATAACTCGCAAAAAGATGCCTGGATCACAAATTAAAAATCAAGTCAAATTTAAAATACATTAAGAGATTATCATTTAATAATTTATAAATTTATAACATGACATGTATGTACCTTGTTACACTAAATTAGAGACTTGGTCAAAGTCAGTGATGTTGTCATATGATCTAAAGACACTGTAAGTTGTAATGCTCATGGAACTTGATATGTGTCGAGTGGAATTAGAGGTTTACAAGTCCATTCATCCACCCACTATTATGACTCACATTCATTCCACAAAATCAATGCATGATATACCAAAACATGACACGCACTTAACTAGTATAAACAAAGGCAATAATTTTCATTTTAACTATGGAACGAGTGCATATCATTTGATCCTGTAACTATCTTACAATCTTCATAACTTGCCAAAAATTTTTTCCTATATCAACCAAAAATATCTACGAACTATTGAAATATCTTGAGATTCATCACCCATGTTCTTGTTATACCAATCAACAATGCTTTCGCACTTTTCAATTTAGCACCATATTTGAACTTTAATTCTTCTATTGCAAGAGATCTTTTCACACATGCTCCTGCACAATCATGCTCTCATTTCTCATGTCCTTCCTAAGTAAAACTCCAGATGTATTGTACATATGCTGTTATGTGCATTTTTCTTAGCCAATAAAACATCGTGCATTCTTGAATTGTGATGTGCAGTTGTCTCGACCAAATGTAATGTTGATTGAAAACAATGTTCCTCTCATCCAAGTTCACATAAAATAACTAGAAACACCCTTGCACATATTTTGTAGAATATGTATGATCATCACTGATGTAGAAATGATACTCTCTTAATATTTTTCAATCTTGCCCAGTGCTTTCCAGAGAGTGCATGATTGTTATATGCACAAAATAACAACTTGCAATGAGTTATAGTATTATGATTGAACCTCCATTTTTGGTTGCAATGAGTAATTCTCTTCAAGTCAACTACTAAAACTATAGTACCAAGTGGGAATGTGTCCTTAATTAACTTGAATTGTTCATCCAACGATCGAGCTCTATGTGTGGGCCTTACATACTCATAAAAATTTCTTCTATGAATTTGTCCATATATTCTAATACATGTAATTGTTCGTAATAATCTCACACCTCTTAGATTCTTTTCCATCTTTTAATTGATATGCTACAACTTTATATTTGTTGAAACAAACTAGTTCTTTCCTATTGCATGTGTACTCTCCTCATGGATACAACTTTTCAATTTCGGCAAGCCACCACATACATTGCACATTCCATCCAAACATGCTTTGTTATAAATTTTTTTTCTAATTGACCTTTCAAAAAATATCGTAGGAATAAATTCCCTTGCATATTTTAGTGGGAAATTTAATCCACAAATCTTGCAACATGATGTCAATATGCAAAACACAACGTACTTGACAAAAAATATCATAATGCATTGAAAATTCAACATGATGCCTACAAAGAACTCAAGGTATTGGGCTATTGGTGAGTTACAAGTAGTTTGTAATCATCAACCCAAGTTCCATTCCCATTGAGTTCATTGGATGTTTTCGATAAGTGGCCATGTGGACACCTTGAGGTAGGGGTCAAACTTATCCATATGGACCAAGTGGAACATAATGGGGTGCTTTGAATGCGGATCAATCGACGGACATTAAGGACCCAAGCCCACCTCCATGTCCCACTTAGAGAAATTACTCCTCCACCACTCCAGTTCATAGCTCTAGTATAATAAAAATGTTTAAGGAACCAAAATTTTGAACTCAAGGTCTTGGGCTATTAGTGAGTTATAAGTAGTTTTTAATCATTAACCCAAGTTCCATTCCCATTGAGTTCATTGGATGCTTTCAATAAGTGGCCTTGGGAGACCTTGAGGTAGGGGTCAAACTTATCCATATGGACCAAGTGAAACATAACGTGGCACTAGGAATGTGGATTGCTTGGCAGAAATTAAGGACCCAAGCCCCCCCATGTCCCACGTAGATAAAGTGATCCTCCACCACTCCAAAGGCATAGCTCGGTTTAATAAAAACATTTACCATCCAAAGTTTTGTCAAAAAAATAACCCTACAAATGAGGGGCAAGGATCGGAGGATGCCTCAAGAGATAATGATATTCAAAATCTGGAGCGAAGTTGTGAAAATGGTAGAGTTTGGGTCATAACCCTTGTGGTTCTCCCTCAAAGCAAGGCGTATTAAAGAATGATGGCCACGAAACAGACGCGATTAGGGTTTGGAACGACATCAACATCTCGCAGGGAAGGATGCAAATACCATTAGGGAATTCAATACCTTGAGTAAGGAAGCTAGGACATCCTTCATTGAAAATCAAGGCTAGAGTGGATCATAGTTCATCTTGCCCTAGTCTTCTCGCAGACCACTAGTATCAAAATCCTCCTCTAGATCCATTTGGTGGCTCGGGAGGTGTTTTTAGTGGAAGTGGGAAGATCAAAGTGGACAAGGTAATAGGGGGCATCATTCTAAACATGTCACCTTTAAAATTGATTATTTCAAGGATGCAGCTTTAGTAATCTTCCCCTAACCCAAGTGACCTCCATGCATACATTGTGGATTTAGCCGAGGAGATGCTGATGCTAAGCCTAGACAACCCCATGGTAGGTGGCCATTTGAAATCCATGTCACAAATGGAAATTATTAGAAGATTTAATGGAATGTGGCCGGATTCCTCTACCTTATCTCTGGGTTTCGAAAATGGACCAAAAATTATAAAATCTCCTTATGTTTTAAGGGATTTTTCATTTTCTAGTTTCAATAGGTGGAGGAAAATCTCTTTCGAATGGTCCATGGTTTTGGGGCAATGCAGGATTGTTCCTCACTCCTTGGTTCCCTGAATTCGATCCAAACACCCTTTTCGTTACCAAAATTCCTGTATGGGTTCGGCTTCCGAATCTTCCATTACACTTTTGGTATGCCCTAGAAGATATCAGTAATGCTCTTCTGCAGATTTTTAAAGTTAGATCACTCCAGAGAAGCATCAAGGATCCAATTTTTTTCCACATCATGCATCTGTAATCGATATAAGAAATGGTCTTCCTGGATAAGATTATTTTGAAAGTGAGGAACCTACATCATGTTCAATCTTTAGATTATGATAACACAACCTTTTGGTGTCATATATGCAAGACCCTAGGTCACCTGCAGGCTAGTTTCCCGATAGGAAAAATAAGAGTGATCAAAGAAAAAAGAACTCATCATCCAACATTGGCTGGAATAGTCCTTTCCCGGTGTAGAATCGATAGACTATAGCTAAGACTCGATCAAGGAGGAATCTGAAAACCAAACTCGAAAGAAAGAACAAAACAACAAGATAAAAAGAAGGCAGTAGTGGGAGTGAAGCGAGGTCATGTTTCCGATAATTTTGATAAATCAGATTCTAATAAGGAGCTCAACCCCGATAATTTCATGGACCCCAACAATATGCAAATAATGGTAATATTAGAACCGGGTCAGTGATAAGAGGTCAAAAATAAAAAAGGCAAAAAGGGGCGATATGCGAATGTCCTCGCTATTACTCTTCGTATTAAGAGAGGTAGAACTTGGAGCCTTTTTTTCCTTCTAGTTCATTTTTTGGTTTTTGCGTATTGGGCTTTATATATTTTCTATCTTATGTTGTATATATTCCGGTTCATAGCTTTGGAAAAAAAAAATTTATATTATAAAAACATGATGCCTATAACAACAAGTGGTACATGAGTGATTGATTTTCACATAAAAGAGTTTATTCATTTCAAAAATATTTGGCTAATGTTAATTTCTAGATTTTCGTTCTTAAACTTAGAGAACAATTGTGTTTGAGTTATATCCAAGAAATGTTTTACATGTGCTTCAAGATTACGAGAAGCTATTCTTATTTTTACTGTATCTTTTCTATTCAATGACACCATTGTGTTCTCATTCCAAAACTTTATGAGTAATTGTTTTAGAATATCGATGCATCCTTTTCTTTCCATGGGAGTCTACTAGAGAATGCCCAATAGTCAGTGTTATTGGCTGAATCAAGACTTTTACGTCTCCCTATTGCTTTCATTAGTGTTTTTTTGTTTAGCTTCAAAGATCTACTTGTTTTTATAATCAAACATTTATTAATTGTTTTATCACTTACTATACAATTAGTAAGTGCACATTGTGTAACATTACTATCTTTGGAGCGTTTGTTAACACCTACAATATGGTATGCTTTATGTATATTTTCAACAATTATCGCATTTCGATCATCAACATTAGATGTTCTTAACCCTAGGGTCTTCATTATAGGTCTCATCTTAATTAATTTCATCAACGTAACAAATAATTGACATCTTTGTGTATCATTTATTAAAGTAATTATCCCAAATTCCCATAACTTTTCTTCTCACATTTCTTTCAGACATTTTGTTAGGCATTGGTTTTATAATGTTTTCATCAATTTCAATTAAGTGAATGGGTTTTATATGCAAAATGGAAGGAGGTGTTCTTAGAGGTAAATATTCATTAGCAATATTACTTTCTTCATTCAGTGTTTCCATGCAAATTTCAGGATTAACATTTGGAATCTCAAGTAAAGGTTCAATATTATCATTCATACCAAATTCTTTATCCATAACAACATTATCATTTAATTCATTATCAATACTCATTGCAAAATTATTATTCTCCTCAATTTCATTATTTATTTCATCATCATTTTCTAAAACATCATGTACATTTGACATAATAGATGTACCTTTCCCTCCACAAAGTTTTTGCATTCGCTTCACTTTCTTTATTCTATCTAATTCTAATTACTCCAGTGTCTTTTTCTTGTCTTTACGTCGGATTTTATCCCCCATGATTAGAAAAATATAGATAGTGGGGTAGGGGACAACCTCAACTACTCAAAATTTGTGCAGAATGTACATGAATATGCAGAGAAGATAAAGTGGGGACAAAAATCTCATGAAAGAGGTGGAAAAGGACGTTGGAGGGTAGGGGATGTATAAAAAAGGAAATGTGCTCACGTTTCCTTTCTCTATTTTCCAAGGCCCAAAGCTCTTGCCTTAGATCCGGTTTGGATCCCCAAACTTTGGAGCTCAATGTTTGGTGTTGGCATGTAGGCCTAATAGGTGTTGTCATTGATGCAAAACAACATTAATGAAAAATTGAATTTTGTATGATGATGTCATAATGTTGTATATGATGCTTACATACTGGTTAGATGTGTTTGAGTTGCTACAATGGGATTCAATGAGGTGTGATTGCTCTTGCAAGCCTGTATAGGTCCCTAGGAGGTGTAGCTTAGAAGTATGAGATTATTGGTTACTTAGGAATCATGTTGAAATGACGTATAGATTTATTTGAGGGTTATTGAGCACTCATAGAAGTGGCATGGTATAAGTGCAAGTGGATCACTTGGTTACAGGTGCTCATTGGGAACAAGTATGCTTGCTTGGAGGTGTGATAGAGTGGTTTGGAGCTATATGAACTCATGGAAGAATGAAGTCAGCTATATAATGGAATATGATGTATGTTTGGGTCATTTTAAGAGATTAATTTATGAGTTATTGCATTATTTTAGTTGATCCTAGCTTCTATAGTGAGAATCCTTAAGGTAAAGCTCTATAAATGAGATAGGCTGGAGAGACTAAGGTATGGTATTGAAATTATGATGAGTGGATATGTTAGAGGGATGTGTCATAGTGCTATTAGAAAAATTTCAGGTCCCCATGATGTGAATATTTCCAGATATGACTGATTTTGTGAGATAGGGTCAAGAACAAGTGAAAAAGCTCAAATTTGAACTTCTGATGCTTGTTGTGAATAGTGTGATTTACATGGGACCCTGTGGATTTGAAATAATATTATATGGTGAGTTTATAAGGTTTAAAAAAATAATGAGGTCATTTGATTGTCAGGTTTTTATGAACGAATGTTAAGAAGGTAAAGAGGTCCAAAACCCTAGTTAAACCTTAGCTAGGAGCAAGTTTAAAAAAGTGCTTATATTAGCCTAGTTTTTGATTTATCCATCAAAAGTGATGATTTTATGTTGTAGAATACTCCTCAGTATTTCCATAAATGTATGGTTGAGGTCATGGTGATGAGTGGGCCCCACCTAAAAATAGTAGTTTCGGAGAAGGTTTTAAGACAAGATGGTCCAAAGGAGTAGCATGCAAAATTGATGGTGCATGATGATTGGGAATTTTTATTAATGTCCATAGAGGTTTTAGGACATGTTCATGTAGTTTCATGATGTTTTGAGGTCCAAACAGTTGACTAGTTAAAGGGCGCTTTGGAACCTCAAATATAAGTGGTCCGAAGAAATGGCTATAACTTGAGCTACATGTGGATTTTTTAGGTGATTAAAGTTTTATTGGAAATTTTATTCAAATATATTTATAGTGATATATTTCTTGAATCATGATGATGGCATTTGATAGGGTTTCCATGTAATTCTTTGGACATGAATATTTTTGGTAGTTTAAGACAACATGTGTTATGGTAAAATTTTGATGTTGTTTGAGGAATGCGATGGATTGGTTGATGCTTCATATCACCCGAAATGAAAATAAGGATTAATTTTTCATCTAATGAATCCATTTTGAGGTATTTAATGTATTTATAAATGATTTTATGAGCTAACCTTTGGAAATATTTTTTGGTAGGTTGATTTGGTGAAGGCAAATGTTGTTGTGGTTTGAAGTGAAGGATGTTTAATGACTTATAAATTGATTATAAGTATTTTATAAGTTCTTAAATTTATTTTTATTTGTCACATGGAATGTTATTGTTTATTATAAGTGATTTGGTGACCTTATGAAGTTTCCACGGTGTTGGAGGGTGTAGGAAACAATTGTTTTGAGAATTGCAAAAGGAACTGGGCCCATTAAATGAAATAATTTGATTGGTTAACGAAAATTGCAACCATGGTAAATGTTTAAATTATGTATTACTAATGTTTTATGAATATGGGATCTTGAATAAGCATGGTTTTGAAATGAGGAGAATTTTGGCATCCCAATGCATGTGTTTTAGTGATTTTTGGATCATGAAATGAAAGGGTTTTTCTTAGGCCAACCTACTTGGGTCACTTGTATCTATTGTGGAAAATTTATGGGATGTTTTTAGTGATGAATTGGTTAAAACAAAGGTGTATGACCAACCTCCTTTGGGTTAGAATGAATATTTTCATATAAAAGTGATGTTTTGGCTCATTTGGTGAGCTAGTCTTGCATGGGGGAGTTGTCAGCTGCAACCTAGAGAAGATTGAGTTGTAGGTATGAGGGAAGAGTTTGAGAGATGATCATATGCATGATAGGTTGATGAATTATTGATAGCATGTGTGCAAGATATTAGAAGTAAGACAAGGTGAGAAGGAAGAAGATAAAGCAAGATTGAAGACCTAGGGTTTGACCTAGGGTTTATGAGCTGAATTTGTGATCTCCATTAGTGTGGCAAAAAAAAAATAAGAAATTAGATATCTTCAGGTGGTTAAGTTGGTTCTTGGTCATCTTAGGGGGTTATAGCCTCCTTGTGGCGTGGATGCTTCACTAACTTAGGGGTTGGTTCTCCTTGTAGGGTTGGTTCTCCTTGTAGGGTTGGTGCTCTACAAAACTAGGGGTTGGTGCTCCTTGTGGGGTTGGTGTCTCACTAAATCAGGGGTTGGTTCTCCTTGTGAAGTTGGTTATTCACCAAAATTATTTTCTTTGTGTAATATAAGTAGAGTTTCAGTGGTTTTTCTTCCCCACGAGGGTTTCCCACTTAATTTTGGTGTTGTGTACTCTCTTGCTCTTAATCTTGCTTATGGTTGTTTATATGCTTAAGTAAACACACATGGTACATGGTTGAATGAATGGTAACATATGATGAATGGTTAATAAAATAAAATATTTATAGGATTGATTCACCCCCTTAGTCCATTATGATTTCAACACTTGGTACATGTTGAGAGTTTGTTGGAAGAGATTTAGGATTTTTGCTTTGTACTATCAATTTAATTTGCTTAAGTGGTTCAGATCCTTTCAACAAATCCATTTTGTGTTTATCCTGCAACCTTTGTAGTCAATGTGCCCAATGTTTTTAGAAAATTTACACAGATCTAACGGCACCCAACACACAAATCAACACAACCACCATAGGTTTAATCGACATGTTGATGAAAACATTGTGGGATTTCGAAAAATAACAAGTGCATACCCAAAACACGTAGAAAACAAGGAAGTGCTTTTTTAATTAATTAATTAATTAATCTTATTTTAACAATCCAAAATAAATATACACACACATATATTTATATATCATTTTATCCGTATTTAAACCTCCCTTACAAAATTTTTCGGTAGCCTCTCCTCAATTAAACTCGACCCTTAACTCAACGCCCCCACACAAGTCATAGGGCCTCGTGACTGAGCTCAAACATACAAATACATCAAGCTAGGACACTAAACAAGTGATATCAATAGAGCACCAATGAAAGGGGCACTATACCAATGTAATTTTCAAGATTATCAGAACTAATGAGATATGAAGTTGATACAATACATACCTTTCTAATTGAGACATTCTCTTAGCATATGTATCAATATGCCAATCAAGTTCAAGTTGTGCAAAATATGATGTCCCAACCTTCATGTGATAGAAAAAAACTTGTGCATATTCAAGCCAACAATTGTAAAAATTCCTACAACATCTAAATCCAAAAGAACCCTTTCCTTGTTTTCGTCATCAAGAATACTAGCAACAAGATAAAGATCACATGCTTTGGAAATATCAAAGAGTACATCCATAATGAAGGCCTTACAATAACATGCTCTTACAACTCTATTGAGCTTAGTTCCTCCAAAACCACACCGAGCATATTACAAGTGACCTTCCTTGCAGATTTATTTTTTCCCTTACAACTTGGACCATGATCAACTACTTAGAGAGACATTCTACTTTTGAAAACTTGATTTGTTCCCATAAATTCTCGAATAAGAAATAAAATCTTCATCTTCTCAAGAGCTATGATCAATACCCCTAACATATTTTTTTACATGGTCTTCTATTACATTAGCTTGGAGCTTTTAGGTATCTCCATGTAAAAACCACAAGAGTAGCCCCTCGCAAGTGCCCCAATAGAAGTGGTAGACTTGATGGAAAGTAGAGAAATACATTTAGAAATACGGATGGTGACTTGCGTGCTTGAATTTTTTTATAATCAATAGTATCTTATCCAATAAAAGATTCTCCATTTTTCTATATTCATTGTGGCCAAATTGATGACATAAATAATTTGGACCAATGGAGAATAACCTAATACAATAATTATCAACATAAGAAGCTTAGAGAAAAAATATCAAAAGGGCAAGCAATTGTCGAAGAAATATTCAAATGCTCAAACCAAAGTTGAGAGATTTGGATATATGCAGATAGCTCCACATAAATGTGAATGAATCTTCAATTTTGATAGGATGAAAAAATGTAAGAATGATCTAAATTAATACTTGCATCGATGTTGGGTGGACTCCACAGATGTCACAAACCAACATTATCGATGGATTGATTTGGAAACCACACACATGGAAATAACACAATGAAGTTTCCTTTAAATAAATTAATAAATCATAACGAATTCACAATAAATATATATTCTGATACCAAATGATAAATTTGATAGATCCTTGTACCAATATTTAACACACAACAAACACATTATTTGATTAGTCAACAACCAACATCACCATACAAATATATATGCTATGAACTCTCCTTAACATAAGAAGTCAATCCAAATAATATTATAAAAAATCATATACTTGGCTTCTACGTGAAAACAAACAAACTAAATGAGTGAGTTGTTATTTTACTAAATAACAACCTCACTCCACAATATTAGTGTTTTAATAACTTAATGAAGCACTAATATTCTAACACATAAGTTATTTCTCTTAATATCACTAAGTTAGAATATGTTAGAATTAGTGATATGTTTTTTTATTTCTCTTAATATCACTAATATTAGGGCCTATTATGTCATTAGCCTATATTTATGATCTTTTTGGGCCAAATCATCACTCCATAATGGAGTATCTGGGCCTAGGGATCTCTAATTCTAATTTACAATCATTTCCATAAACCAATAATCTAAAATCCACTTTTCCTTTCTACATAGATTGTTGTGTGGTAGGATCCAATAGAAATAAGTATAACACCCACAATAATAACACCTTAGGGGATGAAGAGGAAGAGGATCAAATTGATGATACCTTTGATCTTCCACCGAGATCCAAAAGTTCCTTGAAAAATTTCCTCAATACAAGAGGGGAACCCAAATTAGTGATCCACAAACATCTTCTTGACTTCGTATATGAGAAACTTGATAGTAGGGTAGAAAGTGGGAAGGATCTTGTGGCAGTGCTCATCTGATAATGCCTCTAGTTCTGACCCTACTAATATCATCCTTCAACTCATAGACAAAATGAGCTAACAACAAACCGCTACTACGGCTCAACTTCTCCAAATACAAACTAACATGGTTCAAATGGTTAACCGTCGGGATCTAGAGGTACATTTCCCCTCCCTTACCTAATGAACCTAATCGGTACCTATTTCTTGGCTTCCTATTCAAAAAAAAGTTTTCGTGAAGTCCAACAAGAGCCTCTAGCACCCTATATTGCTAGCATGGATATTGAAGGCATTGCCCCTTCCATTTCCTATGATGGATCAACCGATCCCACTCTCCACATCAAATTTTTTGGTAATATTTATAAGGAATGGATTAAAGTTAACTCCCATTCTACAACTAAGATTTTAGCTAAGACCCTCATCGGGATGCCTTAGATTGGTATCATACTTTACCATTAACTTTATAGAGAAGCTATAATATTTGGTAACAAACCTAGTTAATGAGTTCTAATATCATGATATGTCTAGGATTAATATCAATGCCTTAATTAATTTTCAACAACATGAGAACAAGTCAGCGTAAGAATTTATCAAATGTTGGAAGAATTTGTCTACTAAAACAAAATAGAACATGCCAAATGATAACCTATTCCATCTTTTCCTCTAATATCTATAACATCGCCTTCAATATAAGGTTAGGTATTTCTCTCCTACTTCCTTAGATGAAGCTTTTAAACAAGCTAAAAGGCAAGACTACCTCATGAGGGAGTTCAATAAGGCTCCTCCTAAAGCACAAGAAACCAAACAAGTGCAAATCCTCCAAAGGTCAAAGAACAAGAATGCCACAGATGACGGAGTCTCAGATACTCTTCCTCTTATGGCTTCTTCAAGTAGGAATGTATTCAATATTGATAAGAAAGCTAATAATAATAAAAACCAGCTTGTTTATTATTAACCATTGACCAAGGATGAGTTGAGATGACACATGCCTAAGCCATTTAGTCAGATCCTTGATTCTTCTTGACCTGTCCCTTAATGGCATGATGAGAATACGTTTTGTTGGTGGTGTAGACATGTAAAATGTCGACATAATCATTTATCAAATAATACATTCATTTTACATTATTAATCCTATCACTAACCATGTAATAATTAATTAATTAATTAAGTATTATATTCCAATCATTTCTATTATTCATTCCAAAATACCATCCTACCCTTAGTCATGTTAATACATTATTAATATTACAATTATCCCACTAACTAATCTCCATTAACCATGTTCTAAGATTTTAAAATTATCACCCATCTACCACCTACTCTAGGCCTACTCTAAAACTAGACTCCCCATCTAATCACCTTACTAAGAATAATTAATCTCACCTAACCAAAAACTAACCGCCCTCCAAATCTAGAGGCTTTTATTTCTCATGCATTTTCAACCATTGATCCATATCCTACATGGATCAATCTCAACCCTCCATTTAGAACAATTGTAAGCTTATGCTTTGTCAAAATCTCCAAGAAAACTATCAATATCCATAGCATCTAATCAAGAAAAATCATCATTTTATCAAGGGGAAGTGCTGCCAAAATCAGTCCACAAATCTGAAGCATCTTGACTTCCATCCAAGGAGAAAATCCAAGCTATCAAAGAGGAGGATTTCACTTGTAGGTAAGTGCAGGTATATGATCTTCTCCCTCTTTCTATCATTGCTCAATCTGAGGTAGGTAAATAGTAGTGTTAGTTTAGGATTTAAATCAGTTTATTACCTATTTTATAGATTGAATATTAACACCATTATTTTTCCTACGGGTGGCATGCTAATTGGGGCCATTATCATGAAAATTGTCACGCCCTTCGCATGACTGTCATTGCATTATTCCTAGGTCCTTAAATTGATCATGATGCCATCACTAGAGAGCATTTGATTGAGGCTAGTCAAGGCTAGTTATGCCCAAAAACAAAAATATCATCATAATGCTATTAACCAAGCTAATGAAGAGCTCAAAGTCTTTTATGATCCTATGCCTAACCATAATACAGGTGAAAGTTCTAAGAAATCAATTGTGAGGCATGCTATACAGTACATAGAACTTGAATATCCTCCATCATTTTAGCCTCGGACTCACAGGGTCATCTACCCTTGTATCTTTCATAATCATATTCACAAAGACAAAATCCTATCTTCTCGCAAATGCAATCAACCCCTATGGAAAAACCGCTAAAGGGCCGATGTTGTCCTCAAACCCTTCCTCCAATCACAGATGTGTTTGGCTAGGGATTTACGACGTCGAACCTAAATAAAAATAAAATTGTGAAGTATACCTTATTAATCCTCCTTCGAGCTTATTTACGAAGATCCTCAACACTCTCATCCTATTTCTCACCCAAATTGTGAGACACAAAATCACGCACTTGGGTACATTTCTAGGTCCTAATCACATACTAATATTCATATGATTCCTAAGCGAGAAAACTAATAATTGACATCTATCTTTGGCCTCTTTTCTATCTTTCTTGTTTCCTCTTTGGTCCCGCATACCCCATAACCCAAAGATAATCTTCATTGCTTTATCTTTATTGAACTGGACACCAACTCCTAGCTAAGACACCAACACCAAGGCTCCCTTGTCCCTCCAGGTGGCCTTGATCTCTTTGTATCTTACTCACCTCTTTTGGGCCTCTTTTATCTTTTAGGCATCTTGTTTTCTTATGGGTCGGCCTTTTAGTTGTCAATTACGAAATTCAAATAAGGGAATCATATAAATAAAAATCTATGTGACCATAATAAGGGACCAAGCTCTAAGCATATATTATCATCACCTAAGGTTACATCCAAATGCATTCTAAGAGCATTAAAGGAATCCATCTAGCACTCACTTAAGGGACAAGGGACTACATTTTATGCATATACACATAGGAGGGAAGTTCATTTTTCCATCGACACATCTATTTACATTGGTACATCTAGCTATCGCCCACTATCACGCACACTTGCGTAAGGTATTCTTAGGGCACAATTCTATCACACATGCTCAAGAACTACATGGAGTCTGAAATGTAGTGCAACACTTGATTGTAAGATCACCCATTCGGGTGACCATCGAGGTTGGTCTAAATCCTAATTTACATCTTTATTTTTTAGGATTTGATGTAGTTTGGGGTTTTTAGGATATCATTTTTTTATTACGGATGAATTCGGTGATCATCTAGTGACCTACATGTGGTAAAAAACAAAGGTTAGCGACACTTGTGTGACACAAGAAAAACCAGTTTCCAAGCTCCTATGCGGTCAAAGGTGCCTAGTAAAGGCCCCCGACACCTAGGCACGCTAGTCTTGTTCTAGGCGACCTAATCCAAGTTCATCCAGGAAGTTCTAGGATTTTTCCATGCTTTATCGTGATAGTCTTCTCCTCATGTTCACCAGTATTCTAGTACAAAATACTTCGAGATCAAGTGCGAAATCAACCGAGTCTTATACTCTCTCTCTTACACCTATGGTTTCATATTTCTTTAGCTTATTGTTTGTGTCAAATCTGTACTTTAGTGTTTATTTATCATATGTGACTTTGTAATTAGGATTTTAAAAATTTCACATTTGTTAAATCATTTGGTGAACCCGCATTCAAACACTCTTGGATCCTCATTTTGCTTCTTCTATCTAATCTTCTTTCATGGATTCTAAAGCTCCTCAATTCCCCTTATATCAATTACTTCAAATGCACCCATCTTGCAAATATGCTCTCTAAAAATCCATACACTCTATCTTCCTCCCTCTTGATACGCCACCTTCACAAATAAGTTCCCTCTTCGATCATCTCTTTAATGACCCTAGTGACCCGGATATCACACCTCATCAATATATTTACAAATCAATTCAAGCTTTACATTCTTTACTCCAAGACAAATTTCAAGTTATGGAAACTATGATCATATCTCTTAAAGCTGAAATTTAGCATCTCAAGGAAACTTCTCATGCCAATGCTACTTCTTCTTCTACATCTCCTTTTAATCCTATGTCTTCTACATGCATGCATATTAATGAACCCCAACTTCTCAATCACCAATTGATCAATTTTCCACCTACCCATTGTTATCCTCCTTATCGACTTGCCAACTATCAAGGTCTCTTATTTTGAAAGTATTAAATCAATAGATATCATGATAATTATTTCTATGTTTATACACAAATAATCAAGCACCTTGAGCATCAAGGATTTATCTCATTTTCTACACAACATTCTGTTACATGTCCATCTCCAAAGGCTACATCCAAATGGGATCCTAAATATGCTCCTTTTATGACCAATGCGCATCATGTTATCAGTTCTAATGTTCCTTCTTTAGTCACTCAAGAGTCGCCTATGCAACCCACTCAAACTAAGAAATCACCTTTCAAGGTATGTCCTTCATCACCCCTCCTCTCAAGTCTTCTATAACATTAACAAGTCAAATAAAGCAACCACCTCTCAAAATCAGTCCAACATCTCCTCCTCTCAAGTCTTCTACAGTGTCATCAATCCCACATAAGCTACAACCAATCATTTTTGTCAAGGAAACTACTCCTTACATTGATCCCCTTAGCAACATTGACTAGATCTACACATCTCACACACTTGGGGGCATCATAGCTTCTCCCCCCTTGTATTGCTATCAAATGTATCTATCATCTCATGCACTTGATGCTCCTCGCTTAATGTCTAATATTTCCTAAGCATTAATATAAACCCTTTGATACATGCATTGTATTTTCATTGTATGTAAACAACATTTTTGGTTTGTAAACAAATATTTTGGTCTATAAACAACGCTTTAGGCCTATAAACAATGCTTTTGGTCTCAGAAGCAACATTTTTGGCATGGTAACAGTTTTGCATTAGTACTAACCAACTAACCATAACTTTTTTATTCTTGGTGGTGTTTTGTAACTTGATATTCTATTTTTACGGGAATATCACGGGAAGAGGGGAAACTCTGTCATTTTTAATATTCGATTAGTATTTGTCTAACACTTGTGGTTGTAAGATATTGATTAATCAAAACTACTAACCCTTTTTATTACAACTCGAATCTGCCCAAGAACATCGAGGTATACGTAAAACTACTAATCCTTTTTGTCTTACAGGTCCCCTTGTCGAAGGCCCCCATCATATAAACTTTATCATTAATTTTTTTTTCTTTGTGTGTATTTATTATCCTTTTGTAATTTGTGTTGTTGCTTGTTTAAACCTGAAGAAGACACCATGTATGCTCTCCTCTCGCGTCATAGGATGATCTTAAGGATCAAATGTGGCTAGTATTCTCCCCCTTTTTATTTTAGGGGGTATTGTGACGTGGAAGTGACATCCATGCACTTACCGTAGTCCTAGGCGTCTCGTGACTATGTGATTCACCTCCATGCACATAGACACACCATTTTTTCGAACGGGGTATATAAATTCATGAAAATTAATCATTATTAGCTAATAATTTTTTTGTTTTAAGAGTGGTGTGAAGTGAGGGGCTTCCACATCCCAAAACCTATGCCTTAGACAACATCCTTATAACACGGAATTGGGCCCCACGTACCACAAGGTATATTGGGGACTCCCCTAGTGAGCTCGTACATCCTAGACTAGGAAACCTCTTGGCCACATATTGAGCTATAGTGCAAGGAGGCCGCACTCCCCAAGATCACTCGCTAGTTGACCCCACATTGACACATAGGTGGAGAGCTAATTGTGGCACCATCATTGATGTGTGGTATTAAAAGTAGGCTATAGCTTGATTGTAATCCCACTTGAATAGTTAGGGTGTGTGTTGCATGTTTTTGTGTGCTTGTGAACACCCTTAACTATCCTATCACATTAAAATTTTAATCAATCAAACATCATCATAATTAACCATCCTTAATCACACAATCCTAATCCCATCACCATCCTTAATCCACAATCCTAATCCAAATCTAATCCCCCACACATCCTATCAAATCATGGCCTTTGATCCTCAATCCCCATCCTTTCCAAACCAACATCCAAACCCCTACCTCTTTTCTAAATCCATCAACCAAGCTATCCTACCATCCCCCACCCATAAAATTCAACCATCTCACTTTGATCATGAAATCGCATACACCATCCAACACATTAACAAAAAAATCTCAAACTTAACATCCTACCTTAACCAACCCTCTCCCCGCCATCCAAATCAACTATCCCATGTCGATCCTAACATCCTAAAAACCATCCAACAACTCAATCAAAAATATCCAATCTCCAATATTCAATCAACCAATCACCTCCTAAACCATCATCTCCTAACCAACCCCATCCATAATTTTCCCTTCCTAAGATCCCTACCCCTCATCCCATTGAATTCCTCCTTGAGGAACCCAACTCATCTCAATCCAAAAATTGACCTAATCAACATAAACCATTATCCCCACAAGCCAATTACATTAACTTTGACCACCTCACTAACTTTTACCTAGACCAAGAGGACCTCCTTTATGTCCTCGCTAATTTAACCACCAATCCCAAGCCCACACAACCATCCCAAACCCCAACCTCAAAACCCATTATCAATCATCATGACCTCCATCTTTATCCCATCAAAACTAATCCAAATAATCCACCATCATCTAAAACCTCAACTCCTAAATCCAATCATCATAAAACCTATCATCGAGTCCCATTCACGTATCCACAATAATCAAAACAACTTAATCCTAAATCAATATCACCCACATCTCATCTTATTCCTCCATCCTCGTCATCTTCATCACCCCAATCCAATCCTACAGACTTTCTCCTAGATAGTCCCACATCCCCTAAACCATCATCAAATTCATCCTCGAAGCTATGTCATCCCCTCCATCACCTAAGCCCAATACTATCTCATCCACCGTGACTCCTAAGTCACCCTCATCCCCTTCTACCCCCAATCCTAAACTATATATTTTGGTTCCAATGCCACCCTCATCCTATTCATCCCCATTCAATCCTAATCCATCCCCTTCATCACCTTAATCTCACACTATCCTATCCTCTAATCGTATTTCAGCTTCCCCAATCCTAAAACATCTAAAGTGAATCCTAAGTCACAAAATCCCAAACCTAAAAATATAATTCCAATCCTCTCCCCATTCCATATCCTACCAAATATAATGAGGCTCCTATGCCACCTTCATCCCAAAATCCAACCAAATCTAATGTGGTTCCTACACCACACTCATCTCCCAAATCTCCTTCATCCCCAACATCACCCCAACCTAATGTTACCCCCATATCATACCCATCCCATTCATCTAAACCTACCTCATCTCCTTGATCTACAACTACTAATACCAAACAATCTAATCCTAAGCCAAAACCACATACTCCAACCCATCCAAAATCACCCAAATCTACTTTGGCCTCCAAGCCCAAACCATCCACTTTGGCCCCCAAGCCTAATCCATCCCCTTCATCTTCTAAACCACACCAATCCAATCCAAATCAACTAGAACATCTCATCAACCACCTAATCCTACACCATTACTTCCTACTCCCTCCAAACCATTACTTCCTACTCCATCCAAACCATTTAACCCAAGCCACTTCACTCCTTTAGGAGAATATTTGACCACCATCTTCCATCATCTAAAAAATTCAACATGATCATCCATACCCAACTTAAATTAAATGATCCAACCCTTCCCAAACCATCTTGGTATCAAGAACACTATTATTGTGACTTCCATCACACCCATGGACATTCGACCAATCGTTGCATGTAATTTAGGTCTTATGTCCAAAATCTCATTAACTAAGGAATTATTATCCTTGTACCTCTCTATCCACCACCTTTCCATCCCAATCCTATCCCTAACCATCATCCATCATTCAAATCCCACTTGAAATCCAAACATCATCAGCCATCCAAATCTCATTGTAAATCCAAACATACCTCACCGGCCAAAAAACAAGGCAAATCTCACCCACCATCCTTTGTTAAGTCTCGACCTCTTACCAAATGAGAATACTACAACCCCAGTCTCATGATGACCACATGGCATCATATTCCCCATCCACTTCATATCCTATAGCAAAAAATATGTTCGCTAATATGAAACATCAAGGCAAAGGATTAGGCATCCATGAACAAGGCATTCACGAACACATCTCCCTTCATCAAAATCCAGGTTGTTTAGGATTAGGATATAAACCTAACACTAATATAGACCCTCCCACAACTCCATCACAACCCATTTATACTACGCCTTTTGTTGATCCTACCATCCCAACCACTCAACCCAATCATAAATCATTTAACCCCTACAAATACCACACACCTCATGTAATTTGTAACTTGTGCACAAATGTTATTTCCTTCTCACCCATCCTCCTTTCATCCAATATCCAAATCCCTTTGCATCCAATCCATTCTTATCATCATATCCATCAATATCCTCTATCAATCCATTCATTTGAACACTTGATCAACTTGCTCACACATGTTGTAAGAAAATAGTGCCTATTACAATTGTGTGACCTTGGTCTATCATTACCTCCAACATACAAGAACCATTGTCCTCCTAGAAATCCACACGCTTCAACACACTTAATCAATTTGTGGTGAAGATCCTTGAGAAAATGTCATCACTACACTCATTTCCACCCCCATCAAGCCTTTGGTAATTATTAACCCTCGAGAGTTCTCAACAGAGTGGAACCAATTTATGAAAAAAATTCAAATATAAAAAGTAAAAAAATCATATCAAAAAAAAAAATAAAAATAAAATCCACTCCAGGACTCTCTCTATGGGTGTTTCCAACAACTCTACCAGGGCTATGGATGCCTGGATGACAAGTAAAGCAATGTTAAGACAAGAATCATATGTATCTTCGCCGGGGCTATGGATGCTCGACTAGTAGTGGAGCAATGCATGGATTAACCTTCCATTCACCTTCCATCAACCTACTTGAATTAATCACTCCATATGTATTGGCTAGTTTGTCTTTACATACCACCCATTGAATCTTCACTTCAAGCAATAATTAACAATCATAATCACATAAACTTTGATCTCGCAGAGACATAGGGATCACATGTTTCCAAGTATTGTTTAGACCTTGTTCAGACTTTTGTTTTTAGTTTGACTCTTGCCTTACAACATGTGCCGTAAGGCTCATATTTTTTTCATCACTGATGTTATTTTCCTTCCATCCATCACATCATTTTTCCCTTGGATTGAACATCCGTGTGCAAATAATGATCCTTTCCTTTTCATCAAATCCTCCTCATGTCCCTTTTCAAATGTCATCATCATGATTGGGGGAAAATTTTTACTACCATACACTAGGGCCTCATCCATTTTAAATACCCCTCACTTCCGATCGGGAAAATAAAATACCACCATCCACCCACCTTCATAATATAAACAATCATTACATTGTATATGAGCGGGATAGTAGAGAGAACAACCCACATCCATCCAAAGAATCTGTGTTATCCCAACTACAACAAATGAGTAACCAAATTTCTCAGTTATCTTCTCAACTCAAAGACACAACCAAACTTCGAGTAACCATCTAATGATCATGGATCCCAACATTCCCAACCGAACTTTAATCCACCACCCATTGGCCCTCAAGAACCCACATTGGAGCAAGAAGTTAAATCTATGAAGGAAACACTTCAAGGGTTGCAACTTGGCACACAAGGATAGCAATATAAATTTGAGGAAATTTTTCCTTACCCTTTTGATCATGAAATTTTGTGAGTCCCTTTCCCACCATATTTTGAACCACCAAAATTCAAAAAGGTAATAAAAAGGTGACCCCGTGAGCATGTTAAGGAGTTCTATATGCTTTGCCAAGAAGTTGCTTACGATGACTCCTACTTGCTAAGACTATTTTCATGAAGCCTAGGTAGTCCAACCCTAGAATGGTTCCTTCGTCTACCCAAAGGTTCTATTACTACCTTCACCAACCTATCTGAAAAATTCGTCAAGCACTTCTCATATAACATGGAACATGATGTAATAATGATTGAATTGTGTAATACTAAACAACGCAATAGAGAAATATTTTCATCCTTCCTACAATGTTGGCGAGCTCTTGCTAGTCGAATTCCATGGCCCATCCCCGAAAAATAGCTAGTCACCATTTTTGTCTCTAATCTCCACCAAGAACTAGCTTTCCACTTACAAGTCCATTATGCCAATACATTCAATGACATCATTGAAAAAGGAATGCAAATTGAGAAATCCCTTATTGTCAAAGCCTTATTAAGTTGTATTCCCAAGAAAATTACAATCAGTCTAGTCAACCCTCCATGTCAGAAGCCTAAGTACTTTAATAAAAACAAAAATGTTGTGGCATGATGGAGTAACAAAAACCAAGCATATCTAACATGTCCACAAAACAAATGCTATATCCATCTATAAAGGCCAAAATCGCCTACTCAAGACTCCAAACGTAGAACATACACCCCTCTCGGTGAATCTATGGAAGTGATCCTTGATAAACTAGTTGTTGCCAATATGGTTGTTTTCCCTCAAACCCAACCAATTGATGAGTCACGACCTAAACCCTCATGGTTTAAGGAGAATGAATATTGTAAATTCCATAAAATCAAGGGTCATGCCACCAATAGGTGTATGAAATTAAATAATTATATTCAAGATCTCATTGACCGAGGTGAAATTGAAATTGAGGACAATGCATCTACTTCTTCTCAAAATTAGAAACTTGGGATCTATCAAAATCCCCTTCCTAATCATGGTCAAACCAATGCTTCTATCTAAGGACAAAAAAGTATGAAAACAAACCCGAATCATCTACTCATCATTCCAATCACATAAATTAATATCATGTACCATTCAAATATGAGTCATTTATTGGCCACATTCGCCACTACCCCCACCAAGTAGCTACCATTAAAGTCAAAGCCCCCTCACACAACCCTCAATGTGTTGTAATCACTTGAAGCAACGATGTGGTGGTCCTAGGAGCCACTCCATCCTCCTTTAATCCTATACCACAACCCTAATAGAACATCATTGAATAAATCGAGAAGATCTATTCACAAATATCTATTATAGATATTCTCAAAACATCCTTTGTTCACAAAGATATCATTTACCGTGCCCTTCAAGAGATGTGTGTTCCAAATGACATAAATCATACACAATTCTAGGATCTCGTCACCCCATCTTTATCCCTATACAATGATTCCACTCACATTCACTCAACAAGACCTGCCACCACACGGTCCCACACATAATCTCCCTCTCTATATTGAAGTTCATATCGAACATACTCGTGTTAAATGCGTGCTAGTAGATAATGAGTCTTCTCTAAATATTTGTACCTTATCTCTTATCCAATGGTTAGGGTACAATGAATTAGATCTAAAGAAAGATATCATTACCATCAAATCTTATGATAATACTGAGCGTAAATTAGTTGGCACTATATATTTTCCTATCAATGTTGGGCTGTTGTGCTCCCCACCTTGGTGTACTGTTGTGGACATTTAGTTCCTGTATAATTTATTTCTTGGCCGACAATGGATTCATGAACTAATTGTCATGCCATCTACACTACATCAATGTCTCAAATGCGAACATGTTGGCATAGAAGTTACTATACACACCCAATTTTACATGTGCTACATTTTTGGAAAACGGTTACAAAAGTCCCCAATGATGATTCATATCCTTTTGGAAGATGTTCGAGCTCCAAAACCTATTTTCGGTACATATTTGTAGCCTAGACATCCTTACTTAGCCCTCACATGCTTTTTCCTAGCTTCCTGGTACATTCTAGAGTAGTTTTGACCTTTAGTGTCAAAACCACCGCCTCGCTCGGTGGTGGTTTTGTGACCACCGCCTGTGCAGGTGGGGTGGCAGAAACTGTGCCGCCACGACAGGCGGTAGTCGTGAAACCACCGCTGTTCACAGAGCGACGGTCTTGAGTGGATTTTCAGAGAGTTCACTTGCATTTTAACTCGGAATTATCTCACTTAACTTGTGTTTTTAGACGCATTGCTTGCCCATTTTAGATGATTCCAAGGCCCAACTGCCTTGTGGCAATATTTTCTTGCACTTCTATTTGTGATTAATGTTTTTAATAGTTTGAACTCCCTCTTCAATTTTGTTATGTCCTCCTTTGGCTGCCAAATGGATTCAACCATTTCCCAACTAAATTCCTATAAATACCATGCTTGTGTGCAAGAAAAACCTGGAGAAAATTTGTATTCTTCTTTATTGTAAAGTTGTTGCCTTTCTTGCTGGAAATTGCCAAAGCCAATCATTGTTCAATTGTGCTTGCTCTCTTCCACTTGCATTGCTTCCCAAAGTATGCCAATTCAAGCTGCTATTGCTCCCGCATCCTTCTTCTTATGCTATTCTTTGCATTCCCATCCGTTGGACTCACGTGGACACAAAGATTGAAGGGATAAACTAAGGGGACAATACTCTACAACCAGATTTTCCATTGTTCTTGCAATATCTAGGTTGGAGGTGTTGTTTGCTTCATCCATGCAAGTTATCAATTTTGAATTTATCATTTCAAATCAATATCAAATATAGTAGATAAATATTTTCATTGCTTCAATTATCAAGTTATCAGTAGATCAGATCAAATTAGGAGTTTGTTCTTCAACATTTCCACGAGGAAGTTCCAGGGAATAATAGCTTCTTTGAGGTTGTGATTTATTCTCTATTTTTGAGGTAAGATTGAAGATTTTATTTGGAAGATTTCAATTAGTTAATTGTTTAGGATTAGATTAACACCATTTGCACAAGTATTTAGCCACATCCAGTTAATTACTTGTTCTAGATTCATTTATTAGATTAGAAGCTTTGTTAAAAATACCAGAAAACAAATAAAAATATTTGCTTTGCTAGATTAGTTGTTTTATTGCTTTTGTTCATTCATATTCCAGAAAATAACAAAAACATAGTTTAAATTTGTTTTTCTTGCATAGTTTTCTTTGTTATTCAGTTTAGTAGCTCCATGCATGACAATCACAGGACCCAGAGAACCTAGAGATTTTGTTTTTGAACCAATAGTACCTCAACCAAATTTAGCGGTACCACTAGTAGATATAGATCAAGGCCTTAGGTATAACATTTTCAAATCAACTAGGGACATACAGTAATCAACATGTAATTAGACGCATTGAATATTGAAGACGATAAAGCATTTGAGTATTGGTCAAAAAAACCAAATTACCGATTATCTTGAGCACTTATATGACCATCAATGGTCCACAACAATAAAAAACCTACGGTTGTGATCCACTGGTTCCACAACCAAACAAACTATAGTTACTCACAGAGACATAGATACAAGACTCCATCTTCTTGTCCTTGGAACTCCGTGAGATCTATATGCCAAGAAAATATAACAACTCAATGTGCTAAACGTCACACCAATCAAAGCTTACGATTATTAGACCGCCTGTTCACATTACACCGATCACCCTTGGGTGTAGATTTCATATCACACTGCATGACCATAACAGAGCCACGACTAGAGAGATTTTACGGCTGTGATCCTACGGTTCCTTAACCAAACAAAAATGAGAGCTAATTAGACATAAATATTGGATTAAGAGTGTTAATATTTAGATCATCACCACTCCCACCAGACATCATTAGGTAGTTAGACGTCTTAGATAAGCAAGCTCATTGGACCCTCTCGTTTTGGATAGAACCTGTTAATCATCCATAGAGCTGAACGTAATCATGCCTCTCACTCTTGCTCATTCCATGACCTTGTCTGGATATATTTACGAGGCCCCATTCAGTTTCCCACACATTCCACAACCAATAGATATGATATCTTTGGAGCTCGACATCGACTGGAGCCTCTGTGTGCCATCCTCATTGACTTCTCCATTCGAGCGACCTTGTTTAGAGAGGCTTTCGCTACACTTGATGAGCAGATTCCATGATTACAAGTTGAAAACATCATATTTCCTTGACCACCTTTGCTTACTTTTCGCCCATTATATATTCACTACTACTTGACCATCCACATTTTACACATCAATTTGTCTTGACACAACCTTGGGGGTTGAGTGCGGTTGAAGGTCACGTGTTGATTTTCATCTGTATAATCACCATCCATGGAAATCCTCAATCTTTTAAATATTGCCAAAAACTTGAAGCAGAAATTTATCGGGAACTATACTATCCCATTACCAAACCTATCAATCATCATCATCCACCACTTCATATGTCTCACGAGAAAATATTCCATCCACGTCATACAACGCCTTGTCATCATCCGCTCCTTTCTTTCCTATTCCATCCATATCCACTCCCCTTTTACCTACTCCACCACTTAAGTTGAAATCAATAGGGTGTGGAGAATACCAAAATTTCAACATTGATTAACTGCCACCATCACCCAAATAATGCGATAGTTCGATATCTATTAAAAAAATGACAAATTTTTTTATCAGGATCATCTACTTTTATCCATTTTGGGTACCTTTTTGATGAGTACCTTGAACCATTTGATAATACATAGCTCATTGACAATTCTACACCATCCTTATATTCTAACAACAAATATCAAATTCCCGAAAGGATGATGACTCACATGGAATATTCTAGATGAGGACTAGGCCGCAACGAACAAGGAATCTCTAAACATCTAGCTATTATCCCAAACCTCGATGGCTGCAGAATTAGATACCAACCACCTAGTGAAAGTATCCACGATGACCTTAGTGATACTTTGACACATGACTAAGGAGGCCATTGATAATATCGAAACGAGTTCGTATGTAGCCAATATGAAGACCTCGCCACCACTAACCTTTTCCATGACACCATTGTTCTCACCATCAATATTGCTCTCACCTATCCATAACTCATTCAATGGGACCAACAATTAAAGCATGCCCCTCTTGACTCATTTCATAATGATGAAGTAATTCTAGAGTTCATGGGAACTTGTAACAATATACCTATTGGAGATCATAAAAAAAGTTTCCAAATATGTTTAAACATTGATGCCTACTTTGGAAAACAGGAGCCTCCCCTTCCCTTCAATCCCAATCTAATATCCCTCATCCCAAATTCTCTTGTCACCTTGACGAGGAAGACCCCCGCTAAATTCTTCCAAGAATTCCCAAATCTTGAATATGATCTGCTTATGGATTAAATTCTTCCATCTCCTGAAACACTACAAGATGGCTCAACATCATTAATTAAGGATATTGTTGACATCAACATTGGCATGGAGGAAGAGCCCAAGATCCTCAAACTAGGGGCATCCTTGTTTATAGATGAACATGCCACCTTTACAACACTTCTAAAAGAATTTTCAGATGTATTCACATGGTCCTATGTGGATATTCTTGGTCTGGATCCTTCCCTCGTGGTCCATAATCTTGTAGTGCGTAAAGATGCCAAACCATTCAAAAAAAAAAGAACTAAAAGATGCATCGAAAGTAGTTTTGATTGTCAAATAAGAGAATTAAAAAAGCTAGTAGATGTCGGCTTCATCCGACCCATTGATTACTTTGATTGGATTTCTAATATTGTCCTAGTAGGCAAGAAAATTGGGGGCATTCACATTTGTACCGACTTCCGTGACATCAATAAAGCTTTCCCTAAGGATGATTTCCCATTACCAAACATTGACATGATTTTTGACTCTACAACAAGGCATGAGATGTTGTCCCTCATGGATGGTTTCTCTTGTTGGTGTGTGTGACTGTCCAGGTCATCGTCCACATCACCTAGGTGAGTCATCTCGCCTTGCGATAGTCATAGTTCTTAGGAAGTCAAATGACAAGTGTCGAGTTCGTCATAGAATCGACATTGTCATTTGTGTCAATGCGTCTAGGAGTTACATTCCTTATTTGGAATTGTAACTCCTCTTCTAGTGGCATCACATCGTCGATACCAATGTCATATGCGTCAGTGGCGTCATTGAGTTCTTTCCATGTTTAGGCATGGGGGTTACACAGCACCCCTATTTGTACTTCCTATTTTTCGATCTATGAGTATGAGCAGACCCATTCTTCTTACTTGCAATCTTCTTTCCATTGTTTGAATCTTGCGTATTGTGTTGGCTTGACGTTACCATCGGAGTGCAACTTCGTTGTGGTGCATCTCTTTTCGACATCGGTTCTCGCGAATCCCTCTTTCATCTCTGGCTATAATCATATTAAAATTGTAGAAGAATATCAACATAAAACAACCTTCACTACACCTTAGGAAACGTTCTACTATCAAGTCATGCCCTTTGGACTCAAAAATGTTGGAGCTACCTACCAATGTGCCATGACTATAATTTTCCATGATATGATGCATGACATAGTTGAAGACTACGTTGATGAAATTATGGGAAAATCTAAAACTCGCAAGGAACATCCTATGGTCATTTGTCGAATCTTCGAATGACTCCAGGAATACAATGCTCATATAAATCCCAAGAAACATGTTTTCGACGTCACATCCAGTAAGCTCCTCAATTTTATTGTCTTCGGATGTGGAATCAAAATTAATCCAGATAAAGTCAAAGTTGTGGTCAAAATGCCTCCACCTAAAAATCTCAAGCAACTACAGAGCCTACAGGGTATACAAGCCATTAGAAGATTTATTGCACAACTTGCTGATAAATGCCATCCATTTCATCACCGCTTAAGAAAGGCACCAAATTTCACTGGAATGAGGAATGTTAGGCTTCCTTTGACAAGCTCAAGGAATATCTACTACACCCTCTAGTGTTAGTACCTCCTACTCTAGGAATGCCTCTTCTTTTATACATCTCAGCTACACAACATGCCTTGGGAGCTCTCCTAGCGCAACATGATATCCATGGAAAAGAAAAAGCCATTTATTATTTAAGTTGAACATTAATTTCTTATGAGCTTAATTACACTCCTATGGAAAAAGTGTGTCTTTCCGTAGTCTTTACCTCTCAAAAGTTGCGTCATTACATGCTCAATAATACCATCAAGCTCATAACAAAAGTAGATCCACTCAAATATCTACTCTCTAAATCAGCTTTAACAGGACGAATGGCTAAATGGATCATGCTCTTGAGTGAATTCGACATCGAATATGTTAACTAGAAAGCTATCAAAGGACAAGTTCTAACAGATCAATTAGCGAAGCCCAGTTCTTGATTCTACACCGCTCACTACTTGGTTCCCAAATGAATTTAAATTTACCATTACAGAGTCAAAAACATGTACATTATAATTTGATGGATCTTTCAAACATCATGGCTTTGGAGAAGAACTTTTTATCACTCCTTAAGGCGGCCTAATTTCAAAGCTTTTCGGCTTTCCTTCCTCAGACTATACTAACATGGCTGAATATGAAGCACTCATTGCCAAATTAAAAATGTTTTTCAATGGAATATCAAGCATATCAATGTATTTGGTGATTCATAGTTAATCATTAAACAAGTCAATGATGAATATGCCACCAAGGAAGATAAATTAATTCCCTATAAAAGAATGATCAAAATTTTCAAGGCTTATTTCCAACATATTCAGTTTGAGCAGGTCCCTCGTACAAGCAACAAATTGACATATGTCATGGCTGTCATTGCCTCCCTCCCGAATATGCCCCCACACGCATCTAATTCACAATTTTTGGTTGAGAAACTAATGGTCCTAGCCTATGATGTTCTTGAGTCTTGAGATGGTATGTGAGATTGTTGGTCCCAACTCTCCCTGGTACCATGATATTTATACTTACCTCCATGACCACACTCTTCCACCCAACCTCCCTCATAACCATCGCAAATCCTTCATCCAACGTGCCTCTTGTTTC
The DNA here is from genome assembly GCA_018340775.1 of Taxus wallichiana var. yunnanensis. Classification (NCBI taxonomy): domain Eukaryota; kingdom Viridiplantae; phylum Streptophyta; class Pinopsida; order Cupressales; family Taxaceae; genus Taxus; species Taxus wallichiana. The sequence continues at coordinate 1,011,498,022 of CM031242.1, forward strand.
ACTATTCTTGGTAATACCCTATATCGTAGAAGCTTTCAGAAACTCTATTGTGATGCCTAAATTCCTAAGAGGAAAAATAAAAACTTAAGGAAGTTCACATGGGAATTTACGAGTGCTCACACTAGTGGTATGGCCCTAGCCAAAAACTTATATGAACTAGTTACTATTGGCCTAGCATGGAAAAAGATGCATGTTCATATGTCCGCAAATGTGTCCCATGTCAAAAGTGTAATGACCTTATCCATGCGCCATCCCAAGCCTTGCAACCCATCACTACCCATGGCCCTTTTCTACCTGGGGTCTTGATCTCATGGGAAAATTAAATCCCACTTCCTCTGATGGTCACAAGTTTATTATTACTACAATGGAATACTTCACTAAATGGGTCAAGTAATGCCACTCACCTACATTACCAACAAAAAATATCCAAGTTTATCCTTAACCACATCATTTTCTCGCTATGGTATTCCATCTACCCTTATCACGGACAATGGGAAGTCCTTTAAAAATAAATAATTCCATGAACTTTGTGACCAATTCCATATCAAGCTCAAGTTTTCCACTCCCTATTATCCACAAGGCAATGGCCAATCTGAAGCATTTAACAAAATACTAAAGTGTATCCTTAGAAAAATTGTGAATCAAGTAAGACAAGATTGGAACACGCAAATATATCCTGCCTTGTAGGCCTATCGCACCTCCATCCACACTCCCACCAGTTCCTCCACTCCATACAACATCGATTTTGGTACCGAAGTAATTTTTCCTATTAAGATCGAGCTCCCATATTTACGTGTCTCCCTCCAACATCGATTGACGAAGAAGACTATCATGTTCATCACCTTCAAAAATTAGAAATCTTGGATGAGAAACGCCTTCAAGCCCCCTGAATCATCTAAAGGCTTATCGTAATGCGCTCCACCGACATTATAACAAGTGCATAAAAGATCACGAGTTTGAATTTGAAACCTATTCCTCAAGGAAAACTAGCACAATACTAATGCGAGATCACGAAAAGAAGGAAAGTTTGAACCTAACTACCTTGGAACCTATGTTGTCATATCCAAATTCAACTTAGGTGCTTATAAGCTCACTAATCTGGATGGATATGAGTTTGATGATCCCATGAATATCATGCATCATTGACACTTCTATGCCCAAATATCTATTATTCCATAAAAAATACAAAACAATAAAAATAATAATAAAAAATAATCCGTCCAATGGTGAAAACCACTTCGGTGGTGCCTTGGGCAAGTACCATGGTGAAAACCGGTTTCGATGCTATGGTAAATCAGGTCTTATGTCTACTAGCACTCTACAACACATATTCAAGCACACTGGGGGAAAGCATCCCTTCATCACTACATCCCTTTTATCCCTATTTCACATTTTCATCCTTATCCACCTTATCCATTCCCTAAATCCAGACTTCTTCTGATCCTTCTTACAAAGAAAAGGATCTGTCATGACTAGGAATATATAGCATGAGCCTCACCCAAGATGCATTGTCCACAGTCATATCTTGGAAAACCACTTTTAAATGAATCCCATTCAAATGTCGAGAAATTTAACCCTTTTAAGATCCTAAGGCCTTCATTTCTCTCCATCCCTCCCATCTACCTCCTACTACTACTTATCCCCTTCCAAAACCACTTCCTCTTCTCTCTACTATCCTGCCATGATTAACACAATGGTTATACTATAAATATTTGTACAGATTTGACAACACTTAACATTTATTCCATATGTAAATACCAACATTAACTCCATAACACAAAAAAATACACTACCATTCAATTATTATCATACATCCATTTATTCAAACATCACAATCTATGACATAAATCGTAACTTACATCTTAAAAATCAAAATCTCATCCATCAATGACAAATACTAACCATCATCAACACACATCACTAATTACATCATCATCACTAAATTAACTAACCATGTCCATTGATAAAATAAGTAAAACATCTCATCACATAATCTATACACATATACATATCAAGGTCATCATCATAATTACCACCATACACATCATATAAGTAATATAAATAAGCATCACCACATTAATATACCATTCACAATAACCTAACATCATTTACTCTACATCATATGTCACCATCATCATCACATCATCTAATCACTATACCATCATCACATCACATTTACAAGATCATCATGATAGCTATTAAATCATTATACATCATCAACATCACAACAAATTAAAATACTAAATTATAATCCATCACATTATATCATCAACATCAATTCAATAAACATCATATCATCAACACAACAATATCAACTACATCACCATGAAATACGTCCTACATCATCAATATCCATAAAAATGACAACCATCCATATACATATCTATCAAAAATATGACCCTATCGGTCATCGCTACATATCCGATAACATATTCATGAAATAATACATCATCATCATGCAACCCATCCAAAAAATCATAAAAATCCAAAAATCGTAAAAAATTGTAAAAATCCAAAAATCCAAAAAATCCAAAAATCCAAAAATAATAAAAATCCAAAAATTAAAAAATCATAAAAAATAAAATCGTAAAAATTGAAAAATCATAAAAATTTAAAAAATCATAAAAATAAAAATAATAATAAAAATTGAACAAATATAAAAATTGAAACATTCACAAAACAATAAATATAAAAAAATGCAATGTGTGTGTTTTGTTTGTTTGTCGCATTTTCATTTTGGCCAATGATATAAGGCCCATTTTGTTTCTTTTTTTTCACAGTCCAATGATATGAGGACCATCTTTTTATCTTAATCGTCCAATGATATGAGGACAAGGGTATTTAGTAATTTGATCATCATGGTCTTTATCCCTTGATGTATCTTACTCTATGCCACATTAGTAATACATGCTAATGATGATTACCGTGTGTACATCATAACAACACATCCCCTTCTATTATCATCTTCCTATCCTATCATCATCCAACTAATTTTCTCCCCTCCTCATCCTCTTATCAAATTAATCCTTTACTCTATCAATCATGTAATGTTCACATCCTCCAATCCTTTCACATGACCTACCATCGTACCCCCTTGACTAGGGCATCCTCTAATTCAAAATCCTAAATCTTCACCCTTGTCACAAATCATTGACCGGGGCATCCAAAATAAAAATCCAATATTCTTAAATCTTCTAGTCTTCTAATCCTCAAATCTTCTAATATTTTTCTCCTCATATTCTCATCCTCTAATCCTCTCATCCTTGTCCTCTAAATCCTCAAATATCCTATTCTTCTATTCCCCTAATCCTATCTTCTAATCCTCTCTCCTCTCTTCTAATCCTCTAATCCTAATCATCCTCAAATATTCTCATCCTCACATCCTATTTCATCTACTAACATGAGCCCCTCCACTTTTCGAGTAGTTACTCGCCTTGTTCCTCCACACCTAACCCCTCGAGGGGGCATCACCTCATCATCTATCCTATCTCCTCTTCTTTTCTTTGAACTGTCATTGCTCCACAATAACACTTCAAAGAGGGGAAAATGTAGACATGTAAAATGTTGACATAATCATTTAGCAAATAATACATTCATTTTACATTATTAATCCTATCACTAACCATATAATAATTAATTATTATATTCCAACTATTTCTATTATTCATTCCAAAATCCCATCCTACCCTTAGTCATATTAATACATTATTAATATTCTCATTATCCCACTAACTAATCTCCATTAACTATTTTCTAAGAATTTAAAATTATCACCCACCTACCACCTACTCTATGCCTACTCTACAACTAGCCTCTCCATCTAATCACCTTACTAAGCATAATTAAATTCACCTAACCAAAAACTAAATGCCCCTCCAAATCTAGAGGCTTCTATTTCTAGAAGCCTCTCCATTTTTCCCTCTTTTAATTTAAAATTTAGATATTTCCCTCTTCCAAACTTTAGTTTTATAATTCTAGAGAATTCTTCATTCTTATGCATTTTCAACCATTGATCCATATCCTACATGGATTAATCTCAACCCTCCATTTATCTATCCTTAAGCTATAAATAGTGATACCACCTCCCATGCAGACCACCTTAGAACAATTGCAAGCTTATGTTGTCAAAATCTCCAAGCAAACTATCAATATCCATAACATCTAATCAAGCAAAATCATCATTTTATCAAGGGGAAGTGCTGCCAAAATTAGTACACAAATCTAAATCATCTTGACTTCCATCTAAGGAGAAAATCCAAGATATCAAAGAGGAGGATTTCACTTGTAGGTAAGTACATGTATATGATCTTCTTCCTCTTTCTATCATTACTCAATCTAAGGTAGGTAAATAGTAGTGTTAGTTTAGGATTTAAATAAGTTTATTTCCTATTTTGTAGATTGCATACTAACACCATTATTTTGCCTATAGGTGGCATGCTAATTAGGGTGATTATCATGCACTTCACACAACTTCCATTGCATTATTCCTAGGTCCTCAATTTGATCATGATGTCATAACTAGAGAGCATTTGACCAAGGTAGTCAAGGCTAGTTATGCCCCAAAAATATCATCATAAAGTTATTAACTAAGCTAACGAAGAGCTCAATGTCTTCTATGATCCTATGCCTAACCAAATGTGAGGCATGTTATAATGTACATAGAACCTGAATATCCTCCATCATTTTAGCCTTGGATTCACAGGGTCATCTACCCTTGTGTCTTTCATAATCATATTCCCAAATACAAAATCCCATCTTTTACGGATGCTGATCGGCCCGTGTGGAAAAAATTACTACGGGGACGAGGCTATCAAAACCCTTCCTCTAATCACAGATGCCTTTGGCTAGGCCAATGACATCAAACCTAAACAAAAATAAATTTCTGAAGTATCCCTAATTACTCCTCCTTCTAAGCCTATTTATGAAGATCTTCAACACTCTCATCCTATTTCTTAGTCTAGCTATAAACACAAAATGAAGCACTTGGGTACATTTCTAGGTCCTAATCACATACTACTATTCATATGATTCCTAAGAAATAAAACTAGTAAGTGACATTTATATTATGCCTCTTTTTTTGTCTTTCTTGTTTTCTCTTTAGTCTTGCACACCCCATAACCCAGTCTAATCTTCATTTCTTTATCTTTATTAAATCTGGACACTAGCTTCCAACCAAGACGCTATCACCCAAGTGCCCTCGTCCCCTCTGGGTGCCCTTGACCTCTTTGTATCTTACTCGCCTCTTTTGGGCCTCTTGTTTTCTTATAGGCCAACCTTTTAGTTGTCCATTATGAAATTAAAACAAGGGAATCATATAAATAAAAAGTTATGTGACCACAATAGGGAACCAAGATCTAAGCATCTATTATCATCACCTAAGTTTGCATCCAAATGCATTCTAAGAGCATAAAAGGCATCCATCTAGCACTCATTCAAGGGACAAGGGACTATATTTTATGCATACACATATAGGAGGGGAATTTCATTTTTCCATCCACACATATATTTACATTAGTACATCTAGCTATCACTCTCTATTACACGCACTTGTGCAAGGATTCCTAGGGCACAATTATATCACACATGCTCAAGAACTACATGAAGTCTAAAATGTAGTGCAACACTCGGTTGTAATATCACTCAGTTGGGTGACCGTGGGGTCGTCGGACTCCTTATTAGGGCATCTTTCTTTTTAAGGATTTGATATAGTGTGGGGTTTTGTAGGATATCATTTGTTTTATAGGTTAAAGGTGAATTCGGTGATCATCTAGTGACTTATAGGTGATAAAAAATGAAGGTTAGTGACACTTGTGCGATACAAGAAAAACTAGTTTTCGAGCTCCTGCGCGGTCACATGCGCATAACAGAGGTCCATGACACCTAGGTGCTCTAGTCTTGTTTTAGGTGAGCTATTATAGGCTCGTTCAAAAGCTCCAGGATTTTTCCATGTTTGATTACAAAAATATGTTCCACTGTTCATCAGTCTTCTAGTCTAGAATACTTCGGGATCAAAAGTGAAATCAACTAAGTCTTCTACTCTCTCTCTTACACCTAGGGTTTCATATTTCTTTAGCTTATTGCTTGTGTCAGATTTGTACTTTAACGTTTATTTATCATACATGAATTTGTAATTAGGGTTTTATAAATTACAAATTTGTTAAATCATTTGGTGGACCCACATTCAACCACTCTTGGATCCTCATTTTGCTTCTTCTATCCAACCTTATTTCATGGATTCTAAATCTCTTCAAGTCCCCTTATTTCAATTACTTCAAACACACCCACCTTGTAAATATGCTCTCCAAAATCCATACACCATATCTGCTTCTCTCTTGATACGCCACCTTCACAAATAAGTTCCCTCTTCGATAGTATCTCTAATGACCCTAGTGACCCGGATATGACACCTCATCAACCTATTTACAAATCAATTCAAGCTTTACATTCTTTATTCCAAGAAAAATTTCAAGCTATGAAAACTATGATCATATCTCTTAAATATGAAATTCAAGATCTCAAGGAAACTTCTCATGCCCATGCTTTACTTCTTATTCTACATCTAATTCTAATCCTATGTCTTCTACATGGACGCATATCGGTGAAACCAAAGTCTTACCGCTTCTGTAACTCTTAAGTTTGATCATAATGCTAAGTAATACGACATTATTCCTGTGCTTCTCAATCACCAATTGATCAATTTGCACCTACCTTATATATATCTTCAAATTCAAGTTATGTTCAATTTTTTTGTTTTCGAAACAACTTAAGTATCTCCTCTTGGGAGTTATGAATCGGAAGAAAGAATTTTGGAGCATTTACAACCATGTTTGCAAATTGAGGGATATGGAATGGTTTCTTTTCACTCCAAGTAGGTCACCATTTCTATATATTGTTATTTTGATATACCATACTTCTTAATATACACACCCTTTTAAAATAACTGTCATTATGTGGAAGAATATCATCTTATCAATATGCTTGGTAGTATGTGTGAGAGACATTGACATACATGAGAGTAGAGTGATAAGTGGTACCAATAAAATATGTGAAAATGATTTGTATGATCAATGATAAATGCTTAGTGGCCTAAACCACATGTTAGTGTTGGTTTGAGTCATTTTTCAAGCCACGTGGCAGGTCATCTCACTTAGCTGAGGTTATAGGAATAGGTATCATTGAGAGTCATCATGAGATTCCTTACATATCAATGCATCATATGCATCATATGGGAGTTACTTCCCATTTCGGGAATGTAACTCCCCTTCTCCACTTGATAGGTCATGATTGTTGCACTGGGGGTTACATAACACCCTCTATACGTACACCTCCCCTCTTTCGATCTATGAGATGATGAGATGTTTTGAACCCTTTTTCAAATCCTTGCGTATGTACGTTATGGTTGATGCTCGCTCTCCATGAGACCTCGTCATGCTATCGGAGTATAACTCGGTTGATGTTTGCATCATCTCGCATGATCCTCGTGCTTCACGTTTTCACATTATTCATCATGGTATTAGAGCGCACGTTGTGGGATTCATGTTACACGCTATCTACCATTTCTCTCTTTCTCTCTGTTTGTGATTTTTAAGTTACATGTGCGTCCATTGTAATGGATATTCCATCCACGCTCTGCTTGTATTGATTCCGTGTTTTCAATCTTTTTCATGGTTTGTTTTTCTAGTGTTTGTGGGTTTCGGAGTTTACATCTTTGTTCTAAAGTGTTTTTAGGTTCGGACTACCAAAGTTGAGGTTCTATGCATTTCATCTTCAAGGGTTTTATTTTTTCAAAGCGGTGCAAAAGTTGTTTTTGGGCTCAACTCAGCCCCAACTCACCGAGTGGGAATTGAGGTTTCCCATCTTGTCTGCAATCCTCCTACCCATGTAACTCATTGTATTTGTAGCTTGTATTGGGTTTTGCTTTGAAAAATCCTTGGCCTACATTTTTTCCTCTATCTCCATTCTACCTTGACCTCCCAATTGTGTTGTTTTTCTTGTCAATTGTGAGCCTTGCTATCCATGATTGGTCTACTATGTTATGTCTAGTTCACCATTTGTTTGCCCCCGAGCTCATTTTGATTGCATTGGTTGCTTGCACTTTCCATTCTATTTTCCACTTTCGTGATTTGTATCCTAGTTTTCCTCAGTCACATCCCAGCCCTGTGTTGCATACATTCGCCTCTGCATTGATGTTACACCCAAAAACCTCGCTCCAACCACGAATCTCCGGCCAACCGCAATCGTGACTTTCTCTATAACTCGGTGACACGTGGTCATTTATTCTTACCAGTAGCGGTCAATGGATATTGTACACACCCAAAATTGCATATGTTACATTTTCAAGAAAATGGTTATAAAAATCCCCAATGATGATTCATATCCTTTCGGAAGATGTTCGAGCTCCAAAACCCATTCGCAGTATATATTTGTAGCCTAGACATCCCTACTTAGCCCTCACATGATTTTTCCTAGATTCTTGCTGCATTTCAGATTAGTTTTGAGCTTTGGTTTAAAAGCGCCGCCTTGAATGGGTGGTAGTTTTGTGACCACCGCCTAAGCAGGGTAGAGGTTTTCCAACCGCCACCTAGGCGGGCAAAGTGGTTCTAAAACCACCACCATGTCTGTGAAAATTTTCCGAGAGAGTTTAATTGTGTTTTGACATGGAATTCTCTCACTTAACTTCCATTTTTAGATGCATTGCTTTTCTATTTTAGATGATTCCAAGGCCCAACTACCTTGTGGCAATCTATTCTTGCACTTCTATTTGTGATTGATGGTTATTAATAGTTTAAACTCCCTCTTCACTATTTTTATGTCCTCCTTTGGCTACCAAATGGATTCAACCATTTCCCAGCTAAATTCCTATAAATACCATGCTTGTGTGCAAGAAAAACCTGAAGAAATTTTTTATTCTTGCTTTATTACAAATCTGTTGCCTTCTTGCTAGAAATTGCCAAAGCCAATCCTGTTCAATTGTAATTACACTCCTTCACTTACATTGCTTCCCAATCTACCAATTCAAGCTATTGTTGCTCCCACATCCTTCTTCTTCTGTTGTTGCTACATTCCCATCCGTTGGACTCATGTGGACACAAAGATTGAAAGGATAAACTAAGGGGATAATACTCTTACAACCAGATTTGCCACAATTCTTGCAATATCTAAGTTGGAGGTGTTGTTTGATTCATTCATGCAAATTATCAATTCTGAAGTTATCATTTCAAAATTCATATCAAATACAATAGATAAATCCTTTCATTATTTCAATTATCAAGTTATTAGTAGATTAGATAAAATTAGAAGTTTTTTCTTCAACATTTCAGGGAGGTTGTAGGGAATAATAACTTCTTTGAGGTTGTGATTTATTCTCTGTTTCTAAGGTAAGATTGAAGATTTTATTTGAAAGATTTCAATTAGTTAATTGTTTAGGGTTTAGATTAACACCATTTGCACAAACATTTAGCTACATCCGGTTAATTGCTTGTTTTAGATTCATTTATTAGATTAGAAAATTTTGTTAAAAATACCATAAAACAATAAAAATATTTTCTTTACTAGATTAGTTGTTTTATTACTTTTGTTCATTCATATATCAGAAAATACCAAAAACATAGTTTAAATTTACTTTGTTTACATAGTTTGCTTTGTTATTTAGTTTAGTAGTTCCATGCATGACAATCACATGACCTAGAGAACCTAGAGACTTTGTTTTTGAACCAATAGTACCTCAACTAAATTTAGTGGTACCACTAGCTGACATAGATCAAGGCCTTAGGTACAACATTTTCAAATCAACTAGGGACATACATAGAATCAACAAACAATTAGACATATTAAATGTTGAAGATGATAAGGTGTTTGAGTATTGGTCAAAACAACCAAATTACTGATTACCTTGAGCACTTACATGACCATCAACGGTCCAAAACAACAAAAAACCTACGGTTGTGATCCATTGGTTCCAAAACCAAACAAACGAAAATTTCTCACAGACATAGATACAGGACTCCATCTTCTTATCCTCCAAACTCCGGATCGATATGCCGAGAATATGGAACAACTCAACGAAACATCGTGGCCAATCAAGATTACGATTCTTTGGACCAATCTGCCCGCATATTACCCGACCATCCTTGGTCATAAATTTGACATCACATTGCATAACCATAGCAGGGCCATGAACATAGAGATTTTATGGTTGTGATCCTACGGTTCCTTAACCGAACAGAACCGAGAGATAATTAGACATAAATCTTGGATTGAGAGCATTTGTATTTAGATCATCACCACTCGCCAGAGCTCATTAGGTAGTTAGACATCCTAAATGAGAAAGCTCATCGGGCCCTCTCATTCGGGATAGAACGTGCTAACCGTCTATTAAGATGAACGAGATCACACCTCTCACACTTGATTATTCCATGACCTTATCTGGACAAAATTACAAGGCCCCATTTAGTTTCCCATGAGTTCCACAACCAATAGACATGATATCTCTGGAGCTCGATATTGATTAGAGCCTCGTGTTGTCATTTTTTTATTTATCCATTCGAGCCACCCAAGTTAGATAGGATTTCATTGTGCTTGATGAGAAAATTCCACTATTGCAAGTTGAAAACATCGTATTACCTTGACCACCTTCACTTACCATTTTCACACACTTTTCATCCATTACCATATTCACTACCACTTAGCCATCCACATTTTCTACATCGGCATGACCTCGGGAGTCGAGTGCGGTTGAAGGTCATGTGTTGATTTTCATCTGTACACCTACCTCACACACCTCCAATTTCCTCCTCACCGCACCATTCTATCTCGGCTACACCGACCGTCCTCATGCATTGGTCTCACCATTTGACTCATAATTTCTCCTACCGATGACCTAACTCGGCACTCCACCATCGACTCATCGACGAGATCTCCAACATCGTATGACATTCGGTTGAACTTGGAGCATTATCCTCTATTTTCACATAATTCAACTCTACCTAGATTCAGTGGACTTAACTCACCACTAAACTCACTGCGCCTCCGTCTGTGTAGCTCACCTCACCGCGTCTACTCCAGCGGCCCGGCTTGCCGAGTTCTACACATCATGCCACACTAAGCTAAATTGGTACACGACTCAACCTAACTCACCGAGTTAACCCCTCGGCTTGTCCATCCGAGATCCCTTGAGCTCGCCACTAGTTTTCCATATAACTCATCAAGCTTTCTACCCTTTGAGCTCCCAGGACACCCCCTTTGACACTTTTTGGAATTTTTCTCGGTCCATTTCTCCTTCTTTCAAATTGTTAAGACAATTAAAGGGGAAATTATAAAATTCAAGATTGTAAGGGGGGAATTTTTTCATGGGCTCTCCGTATAGGGTTATTGGAATTTCCAAGCCACTTTATTTGGCTCTTTCTTTGTAGTGCTCCTTTTCACCTATGGCTAGTGAGCGCGTCCACCACAGCCTTGTGGCAAGAGAACCTTCTATTTTTTTAATGTGAGATTCCTCTCTCACACCGAGCAACGTTTTTACCCTTGTTGTTATTTTTCCTTTATGTTTGATTGCGTGTTGTTCCTCTACTTCCGACTAGGACTTCTTTTGGCCTCTACTCTCACATGACTCATCTCCTACTACGAGATGAGTGGCCTATTATCTAACATCACACAAATTCACATTACGTACTACTTATAAAGTGCCACAAAATGGGGGTTATCATTGTTTCTCGGGTGTCATATTTCTTGCAGACGCATTCTCGATCGAGGTTGACATCTTGCATTCTTGCACCCATCTTCTTATGGACCTTGCAATTCTTGCTTCCACTTTCACATCATGGAGGATGCTATTTCTAGACTTGAGCATCATAGGATCATGCTACATCCTCCTCCACTTCTTCTTGGGAGAGAGAACTACACATTATGGTGTGCTTCATGGAACACTACATCACCTATGAGGGTCTTACAAAATTTCTAAATGGGTGTTGGCAAGAAAAATTTTCAAGGGACAAAGTTGTGGATTTCTTACCAATGCACAAAGAATCTAGGTCCCTTTGCTTGGGTGGTGCAGCTCCACTTTATTGTGAATGAAAAAAATGGGAAATATGTGGTTGGCAAGAGGTGAATATCTAACTGTGTACACTCCACATGCACGTGGTGAATAATTACAAGGAATTGTAAGTGAATAATTTTATGAAGTGTGGAGAAACGGAAGTGAGAAATTAGACAAGGAAAACCAAGTCTACGAGTAGAAAAAACCACGCCATCAACGAGAGAAGTCATCTCAACATTAGTGGACAAGGTCAAGGAGTTGGAAATTTCCCAAAATACTTAGACTTCATATATTGGGCAAGGAAAGATTCCTCTCTACCGCAGAACTATGGCCAAACACCTACTGCATCAGATCCTCTAGTTTACACGGGCATTCCTAGGCCTGGGGAATTTTTAACTGGGTCGGGCACCTTGGGTATGTCCCCTCATGCTACATATGGATACCCTCCACAAGCACCAGGTGGAAGTCCATTCTCAAACGCCATGTCATCTGGAAATACAACATTACTTGGCTTCGTGCTTCAACATCCATATCAAAATAATCCTTCCCCTTACATGCACATGTATTCTAAGTCACCACAGGGGACATGTATTCTTACCCAAGCCCATATGGTCAGCCATTGGGATGCCTTATGCCCCAACGAATGTATATGCGCACCATTCCAACAACCAATTCCACCTACACTTCCCCAAAAAATGCCATCAATGGTTGAGTCTTACGCAGTAGGCACCTACTTAGAATATCTAAAAGAGCCTCTTGATTTTTCTGCATTAACGTCATGCTCCTAAGACCTCTGCTGGACCTTCCAAAATTTAAAGGGGAAGGAGATCCTAACGCACACATCAAGGCATACGTAACTGCCATTCGAGAGCTACTCCCATGGGATGTAGTCGTTACAAAGATATTCCCTAAGACATTAGAAGGTATTGCTCTTGACTGGTATTACAAAATACCAGAGGATTCGATACATTCTTTTAAGCAACTTGTGTTAGAGTTTATTAAAGCTTTTGATATGAATAAACTTTTGAGAACATGAATAAGAGAATTCCTTCATATCAAACAAGAGCACAATGAGTCCGCCACACATTTCATACAAATATGGCGACAAGTCCTTTACTCCTCGACAATGCTCCTAACATGGATCAAACAGAACTCTATGACTTATTCCTTCACTCTCTCAACATAGAGACAAAGGAGGAGGTCCAGAAGTTCCCACTTAGGAGCTATGAAGAGGTGTTAAAGGGTACTCTCTAAATAGACCAAGAAACAATAGACAATGGTCGTAAGAATTATGGCTCTAATGGGAGGCTAATCACTCCTAATCAGGGTAATTCAAACTTCTATAATAACACAAACAATAATCAAGGACCAAAGTTCCTTAACAAGAATCGTGGAGTTACAACTGACGGTGTTACCGATCAGGAAAAGAAGCCAAACGTTGTTAGCACCCATAATACAAATGCTATCAAAAACAACAATGTAAATGGAAATAACCAAAGAAATAACAATTTAATGCCTATGGTTAACATTGTGGACTTCAACCGTCCTCAACAATAACAACAAAAAAACAAGTTCAACAAGTGCAAGCCCAAGGCCCTAGCCAATACCCAGGTGGGTACCCAAACCAATTTCAAAACCAAGGGAAATGGGCCCCAAACTTCAATTATAACAATCAATAGTTGAATAACAATAAAAACTTTAGACCACAATAGAATACAAATCGAAGATCTCGAGATTACAACCCCGACTTGTATTGTGGCTTCTATAGAGTTTGAGGGGATGACGCTAGAACTTGCCGAGACTGCAATTTTTTTACAATGTCTACCTGAAGACCAAAGGCAAATTTTTGTCGACATGTTTCTAGAAAAACCTACGACACCTAATCAAAATGCTCGCATGGGACCAGTGTCCCCTCAAAATATTCCACTCAGGATCTTCAACGATCCTCTCCCAAGAAAACCCAATAATGGTAAGTTAAATCCCAACTAATAAAACAAGGGTAGAATGGTGAGAACTAATGATCATGGAGCTTTGAATTCATCAAACCAGCCAGTTGCATCTCCATTGGATGGGCATCAATAAAATAAAATAGTGGGTCTTGTAGAGCTGGATACTGAGCCTTAAATAAACATGACCACTAGAATCAAGGACTATTCTTCGCAGCCTATCCTAATCTACTCGACTATATCAGATGACATTCATGAAACACTGGGAAAACTAGTAGGAGCTTATGACTTGATCAATGACCTAACCAAGACCTTTTCTCACATTTCCTTCTTGGATCTATTAAAGAATTCCCTACTCACAAAGTTGCTTTATTAGAAGCACTAGGTCTTGGGAATTTGATTAATGTCAGCCCTCCTCCAGAAGCACAAATAAACCACATACACTTTTATTTCTATCCTCTAAGGCAACCTAAAAGAGATGTTGGATTCATATTCGACATCGAAAGATGCTAACCGATCTTTGAAATAGCTCGTAGAGGTGATCGACCTTGTTTTTACAATTTGGGTCTCTGATAACTATGTAAAGCGTGCAATGATGATTGACGATGGGGTAGCAGTTAATTTTTTCCCCTTCTCTTTCCTCCAAAAATTAGGCTACAAGGAAACCAATTGCTCCTCAACACAAAACACGCTAAGAGGCTATGACCTCAAAGCGACGTCAATTAGAACTATAGTATTATGAGTCACCCTTGGTCCCAAGACGGTTCTAACCGTATTTTATATTATAGACTAGAAACCAACTATAATATGATCCTCAGTCATCCTTAGATACATCGCATGAAGGTGATTCCCTCCACTTTGTTTCAGGAAGTAATATTATGCCCCAACACATACCATATTTGATGTAATTGTAGCATCATCCATGCCTCCAATCTCCTTCAAACTTTTTATCACCAATTCACAAAGGTTTTTAGCATTGGATTTCTCTCTCATCTTGAGAATGGAAAGTAAGTGAGGCTGTCTCACATGATTCTCAATAGTATAAAAATGCATACAGACCCAAAAAATATTATCTACTACTGTAACCTCATCAATAGACAAGACATGTATTGTGAAGACTTTAGTTTCTCTTTCAAGTCTTCTTTCCCAACCATACTTATGCATTTTGCCCAATCCCATCAACTACTTTCAGACCAATGAGAATGAGGAAAGTGTGGGAGACCAAGAAAAGACAACATCTTTCTTTGTTAAGGAAAATTTGATATAGGACGACCTCTTTTCAAAATGTGAAAAATAGTAGCTAATTTGAACTATTTTACCTAAAAGACTGGTTTGAATGACCTTATCGAACCGAGAGGTAATTGTCCCTCCATTCGTTGTAGCTATTCTTTTAGTTCTCTTGTAATCTTGAAATTCTATTTCATACCTAATATGCAAACAATCATCGTAGTTTTCCATCTAGAATCATTCTTCTCAACGCCATCTACAATTTTATTTTCATATATCTTTCTTATATGCTTCTCAATAGTATCCAATTTAAGTTGCATTGTCTTGTCCTTGCCCGATTTCTAGCTACATATTGTACATTTGCATTATTTGGGAGGTTCAACTTTATTCTCATTTTCAACAGGTTTAATAAATGGATACTTAAAAACCCACTCTAACTTGAAACTCCTTCCCAAGTCCCATTTTATTTCCTTTCTCTTTCTTCCGAAATAGGTGTCCCTTGAGTATTTTCCATGGTGGAATTTAAATTTCATTGACTGCCAAAAGTTTCACCTCCAACATTCAATTGGGTAGGTGATGCAGTGTCAACTTCATTCAATTAGGTAGGTGATACAGTGTCAAAGTCAACTTCATTCAATGGAATGTCTTCAAGGGGAGGCATTTCATTGTCGTCGTCATTGACAACATCAGCCATCAAATAAAAAATGAACTCATTCTAAGTTTCATTTTGAATACAATCATTATCCCTTGATTGTGTTGGTCCTACTAGAGAAGGATGGGTTTCCTTAGATGGTTTCTCAAAATAAGATGTTTTTTTCCGAAGGCCAGTACCATTACTAGGAGGGGTTGGAATAGCATTTTTACACGAGCTTTCATTTTTAGCTGTCATTTTCCTGAATCCTTTAAGGAAAATTTTTAAGTTGGCAGAGCTATGCGATGAAAAGAGACTAAGGCATTACAGTGTCATGACATTCGTGATACCGTAAAATAAAAAAATGACATAAATAACTTACAAAACTTAAAAGTAAATAAAACAATGCGACATGAAAGAAAGACGGTTTCAAATAGACTCACGTATTGTATTAAGTGCCTCTAGGATGTAAATCGCAACGCAGATAGTTTAGCCCCCGAAAAGGCCTTAATTTATTTTATTTTTGTAAGCAAATTGCAATACGTTTATTCATTTGAATCCTTTTCCACTAGAACTACTTCGTAAATTTGCAAATTGGAAAATCGGAAAATATTAAAAAAACCTTTGAAATTTGCTCAATGTTTAGTGATTCTACATCTACAATCTACATCTATATATATATATATATATATATATATATATATATATATATATATATATATATATATATATATATATATATGGTGAATTTAATCAAATTCCTAAAAAATCCTATACATGTTGGCGAATGATCCCAAAGGACCAATAAGGTTCCATATATTTCTTGGCGATCCAAGAATGTTTTAAAATCTTGGCCCGTCGATCCCATGCAACGATTCAATATAAAAATATACATTGGGATTGGAGATTTGTTGGCTATTCACATGGGATAGATTATTGTTTGTGGAATTTTTGGGTGAAACCCAAATTGACATGACCATAAAATTCACCAAAATCAAATTATGGAAATCCTACTATTCACCAATCTATGAATATTCACCGCTAAAATTTACCCCGCTAATCACCATATCAAATGATATAAGACTTCACAGAGAAAATAAACATGAATCTGAACTATGCATGACAGATCTGACATTACATTAATTTTAGACTATAATGAAGACAACACAACTGAGATAAAGTGTTTTCACGGATGAAGAAAGAATGCTAACCATTTTGCCTTAGACCTACATTTCTTCGAACCACGCTTGAATGTGCTCGTTTGAAGTTTCAATCTTCCATCTCATGCAGCCAAGTGGCCTCGACCCTCATGTCGATGCCTTCCCACACATGTAGCCGACGGCTACATGTAGAAATGCCCAACAATCGGGCATTTGTGGATACAACCACCCGATTGCATAGATAGAGACTTCTCCTGGAACCCGCATTACATTAATTTCTGATTATAATAAAGACAAATGTACAACATATATTTGCGAATGTAGCCAATTATTGTTTCTAAGTAGTGGCAATATACATGTATAAGTATGAAATTTATTTTAAACACTAGGTGAGCCAACCCGCAAAAGTAACTTGTATCCCAAAAATTTAGGCGAAATGTTGCTTTGTATGAATCCTCAAAATCGCCAAATGTAAATTTCAAAAATGTAAATATTCATGAATTAGTAAAGAATCGCCACTAAAATTTTCCCCGGGCTTAAATATGAGACATACATACCCTACCCCTTAAGAGAGTTTTCCACGTCCCATAGTTTGGCGTACTTCAACGTCATGTACGGTTGCACATCAACCGCTGATTTGTGAGATTTACTTGGGCGCGATAATCATCTATAAGCCTACAGTTTTTAAATATTGCAAAACGAAAACAATCCACCTTGGTTTAGTCACTGGGCATCATGTTCGGTAGTCCATACTTCACACTTTCATGGGACACCGATATCAACCAATTCTTCTCCACCTTTGATGTTTCGGACTTCACCATTCCCCGAGGGAAAGAGTCGGTCTGGAACGCCTCATCCACAACATGACTGACTGTCGAACATACCACTGAATGTAACAACATAAATATTTTCATCGATGAAATGGTAGAACTATCTATCAGTGGTGCCTATTCCCAAGGAGGATGACCATGTTCATAGATACCAAATTCCTTCATACAATTGCTTTGCTCATTTAGAAATCCAGTTGAAGAATTTCAATCCTTCTGCCATGGTGGAAGGTGTTTTGGGGCAGACTTACAGGCCTAATTTTAAGAATCTTGTGAAGGTGGAAGTTCCAATGCCTACTATCATGGGCATTGAAGACAAGTATAAAATGTCTACTCTTGTTGTAGCAGATTACAAGTCCTGCATTTTCAAACCTTATTATTTCGTTTCCCACTTTGAAAGCTTGCTGGTAGAATCTACTCCTACAACATTTGACTGTGCTAGCAAAGTGGGTGGTCGAGCAAGTATTGTGTGTCGTAGATAGGTAGAAATAGGCTATTGTAGGAAGAAAACATATATTAAAACTTGCATATGCATTATTTAAGGAATTTTGGGGACAGGTTCATAAGTTTGAAGCAAAGCATGGTTTACATGCTTGATCTCCTGTTTTGATTGATAAGTTTTTCTTGTCGACTGAAAACTTGTATGGAGTGAAACCTATGTTATTTTGAATTTGTTTCATTTCGTATTTCTTGAATTTATTGTGAATTTGTTTACCCCTCTATTAAATTAAACAACACTCTATTAAGCAATGAATGCTTACTCTCTATATTATGTGAACCTTAAATTAAAGTTTGTAAGAATTTGTTTTACTAAACAGAAATATCAAAATGCCCTTAGAATTATGTAAAAATGATAAGTTGTTATATTGATGGCTCGTAGGTGATGAGTTTGATTCTTGATTTATTTATGATGTATGGAGTCGGATAATTGTATGTTGCATTGTGGTTATAATGGTTATGGGACAATTTGAGTTAGGGGTCGCACACTATTTATATGGACAAACCAAAATATAGTATAATGTTTTGAATGTGGATTGTTCAGCAAACATTTAGGATCCAATCGCATATCCATGTTCCACAATCACTTTCATTTTGAAAAAGTGCCCCCACAATCATGTCACAATGGTAAGACATTGCATATCATTACGTTGGTGAATGATAGGTCATGAGTTTGATTTATGATTTATTCATGATTTGTGGAGTGGGGCATTTGCGTGCTACATGGTAGCTATAGTGACCCGAAAGACGTGTTTATAATGAGAAAGCCCGAGGGCATCTGACAATAGATATTAATCGTCGTTGTCCACGTCTTCGTATTCTTCAACGTGCATGTACTATCAAAATCCTCGACATTGATGTCCTCATCGTATCAACGTCCAAGCCAGTATCATGTACCTAGCTTGACCTTCAATAATTTGTGATCATTTTTTGCAAGTGTACAAATTGAGGCAAAGTGGATCAAGGGTGTGAAATCAAGATCCGTCCCAAGTGGCGCACATGCGGAAGCAGGGACACGTCATGTTTAGAGATAAAGCGAGGGCATTTATCAACAACTATTGTATCGTAAATTTGCTTTATTTTAAATATTTTATGTGTGTGGTTGAGGGAATATATGATTATTTAAATAGACACATCCTAATATGGATGAAATTTGATTTTTATTTTTATTTTAGATGTATAACCAATCTCTAATTGAATACAATATAATGTCTTTCATACTTTGAAGCATATTGATTATGTTGAGAAAAACTTTTTTCCATTTTTAACTCATCACATATGTAATGACAAAATTACATATGTAATAAAGATACACTCATACCCTTATTACGACGAATCTCTTGGGAAGCATTAACGACCATCAAGAGAGGAGTAATGGTGCAGGAAATTAGGCATGTGAAACTACCAAAAACATTGCAGCTTGGATTTTAATATCGACGGAGGCACTATCGACAGGGAATATGTCGTCGCCTTGAAGTTGGACAATACCAGTATTGTTGTTAAGGCATTGTCTTTCTTCCTTGATGAGGGGAACACTTTCGCATGGATATCCCATGCTCCACTCATTCGCTGATCTGGGGACCACCAAAAAAGAGGAAGTTTTTTTTTTGTGTAGGGCGAAAATCACTTAGTTGAGTTTTATTATTGCAGTTCTATTGTGGAAGACATATTACACGTTCTTTGTGGTTGGTTGTTGAATATACCTTACCACTGTGAGTTTTGATGACAAAGTGTGATAAATAAAGTAATCGTTCCATATTTGCATTGAATGTTTGTATCAACATCCACGTACTATCAAAATCCTCACCATCAACGTCCTCATCTATATCAAGTTCCCTATTTGACCTTCAACAACTGTCATTCATTGTTTGACAGGTGTATGAATTGATGCAAAGTGGATCAAGGGCGTGAGTGATCAGGATCTATCCTAAGTGTTAGCATGCGGAAGTAGGGAAACGTCATGTTTAGAGAGAAAGTGAGGGAATTTATCATCGATTATTGCATCGTAAATTTGCTTTATTTTAAATATTTTATGTGAGTAGTTGAGGGAATATATGATTATTTAAATAGACACATCTTATTATGGATGAAATATGATTTTTATTTTTATTTTAAATGCACAACCAATTTCTAATTGAATACAATCTAATATATTACATACTTTGAAGCATATTGATCATGTTTAGGAAAAACATTTTTCATTTTTATCTTGTCACATATTTAATGCCAAAATTACGAATGTAATAAAGATACACTCTTATGCTTATTACGACAAATCTCTTTGGGAGCCTTTGCAACCATCAAGAAAGGACCAATGGTGGTTTGTTCAGTAGGAAATTATAGACCCTCACGCATAACTATCGAAAATGTTTCAGCTTGGATTTTAATATCGGTGGAGGAACTATCGACAAGGATTACACCACGCCTTGAAGCTGGGAAACAACAGTGTTGTTGTTGAGGCGTTGTCTTTCTTACTTACTTAACGAGGGGAACACTTTCGCATGGATATCCCATGCTTTGCTCCTTCACCGATCCGGGGACCTTACGTGCACCAAAAAGAGGGAATTTTTTGTTGTAGGGTAAAAAGTGCTTAGTCTAAGTTGTATTATTGAAGTTCTATTGTGGATGATAAATTGTGTGTTCTTTGTGGTTGGCTATTGAATGTACCTTACCACTATGAGTTCCGATGGAAAATTGTGAGAAATAAAGTAATTGTTCCAGATATGCATTAATTATATATAACTCAGAGCTTATATATCATTGCCTTTCAATTTAGTTAGATTTTTAAATGTTGCTTATTCAGTTTGTAATTTTGAATTTATATGACGCCATTAAAATCCCATTGTTAGTCATCTTTTCTTTCTATGTACCATCGGACACGCCAACGTTGCAAATAATAGTAGAAAATGAAAACAATGAGCAAAACTTTGTCAAGAAATAGGACATGAAGCTTGACAAATCAACTTCAATAACACCCACATCCAACTAATTTTGTTGTTTAGGTATGTATTTAGTTGTTTCATTGGAATTAAATTTTGATATTTGTTTTAACATTTTTTAACACGTTTCAACTCTAATTTAAATTTTGATATTATTAATAGATTGCATATTTTTAGTAACTAATTATTCCATGACTATAATTTGCAAGACATGAACTGCTTAAACATAGACTAAATACATTAGATCTTAAATTAAGAAAATAAGCAACCCCTTTCCACATGTACATTGCATGGAACACTTTGATGGTTTTATTAGTTCGATCCCTCTTTCAAATGGCAAATAAAAGTCACATTTCCCTCATTTGGCCAACTGCTTGAAGGACTTAGACAGGTAGATGCTCTTTGAGCATTTTTATGGCGGTAACGATGAAAAGTGTAAGGAGATTAAATGATGCATATTGCAGCATGAGATCTTATAAAATATCAAATGGGGTGTTGTTTGTTGTAGGTGTGTTTCACGACCATGAGGGAAAGTGGATAGTCACGTGTGTTCAGGTGATTGCTAAGTGTAAGCCACACTTTATGCTTTCATGTGGTGCACTTTTATTTTACCATCTCTAAACCTAGATGATGTTGTTGATGTAATTTTTTGCCCCTTCTCTTCCACATTGATGTGTATATCTATACACACACATACATATATATTGCATAGGGATTAAGTTACTAATCAAATCCTCTCCTTAAAATCATTTGAAAATCTATGTGGAATAAATGTGGAGCTCTTATTACATCGAAGGTGTTTCACAATTGGGTTGGGGCAGTGGGGCTCCGATGAATGTCAAGAGAGATGGATAGATGAGATGGTGCGTGGGGGAGGAGGATGTCGAATACAGAGAAAGAAGAGCTCTAGAATTGTTCTTTGCCAAGAAAAAGGTTTGGCAGCAAAATGATGTAGGATTTAAGGATATATAGATAATTGAAAGAAGTGTTGTGAAATGAACCATGTGGGGGACATTGTAGCAATATGTGTGCCAAGCTATGATATGACATTACGTATAGTCATGTCATCACTGTAGCTAGGGAGGCAAGTTGGGTGTCGAACAAGAAATAATAAGGCCGCAGTAAGGAAGCCTTGTTAAATACTAACACAAATTTAGATTTAATTTTCATTAGTCCTTTGATAAATTTTGTGGAAGCAAATGACTCATTGTTTAAAAACTAATCTCTTCATTCACGAGAACGTGATTAAGATATAGATGTTTAAATGACTAGGCCCACTTAATAATCTCAAAGATCGGTTAATTAATATCTCAAAGAGAGCCAAGAGAGAGTAGAATACTACTAATAAGATTCTGAGATGGTAATGAAAGATTTAAGAAAACTGAAAGTAGAGATGGATGATAAGAAGATTGTTTTTTCTAAATTTGAAGATGAGTCTAAAAACACAAATGTGGGTGCAAAAGACAAGGCTTTCGATTTGCCATATTTGCATGGAACCATGTAATGAATCAAGAAAGCATAACATTTGATATGTTTTGAATTAGGAAAGGCATCACATTTGGTATGTTTGGGTGTTTGTGTAGATGTGAAGAGACAAAATGCGCAAGTGATGAGACTTTTGCAAGTTCTCAGATATAGTAAGGTGCGAATCATCACAAATTAATAAAAACTTAAATTAGTCCATTTTTAATGCAAAAAAGTGTTCGCTTAAAATTTGTTTGGACTAGAAGAAAAACATTAATGTTGGACTATAATATCAATAATGTTCACTTTGTGCATTGTCAAGTTGAAGTAAAAACTTTGATTAAAAAAACATAAACAAAGGTAAATAACATTATTTCCCATGCTCTACATATATGCTAACATTATCTATTACGCAATTTCTATGGATCCAACTTGTAATGCTCAATCCTAGCTTCGACTTTGACATCAACTTTTTTAGCACTGAATTCGTAGCCTCTAGGTTTATGATTGTATTGCATGTACATAATCACATTTGATTTTCCTATAATATTTTTCACAATTTTTTTAGTGTTCATGCCATTTGTTAGTGCCTCACAATTTACCAACAACTTTATTGCGAAGAGTAAGTGACCCCTCCATATGGCTTAACATAGATGCAATACAATGTTATTCTTAACCTCCCTCCTATTTTTTATATAGTCGCTTCATCATGCCTCACACTTGTTCCATGCATGAATATGATTCTTGATGAGGGGAAACCCTATTCACTATCTTATTATCTACTAAGAACACCTAAACAAAAATGTGAATGGAATTGACAACATAAGAAACCCAATATGCAATGCTTTTAACCTTGTCGCCTATTACATTTTCCCTCTTTTATATTTTGGCCCTTTAAGCAAAGAAGTGCATTCACCTAAATAATGCAACCGAGATTGTGATGATACAATGGAACACATTAGAAAAATTATTTGGATGCAGACAATTTGAGTTTTGGAATAGGTGTGAGCCACACAAGAATTTAATTGCAATAGTATTTATTTCCAACTTCCCATTCATATTTTTCAACATATCTAGAATTTTTATTGTTGTGTAGCCAAAAAGTTAACACTTTAAAAGATAAAATAAATTAATACCAAAGTCCCCTTTTCCATTTTCCCTTCCGAAATATTCCACTGCGTTCAGTTGTATACCACTGATTTTATGGTGTCATACAACTTAAAAGTAGGTTATTGACACTTACTAGGTGGCCCCTCCACATGCCTTATAATTAACACCATATACCACTACTCATAAGGTCGATGTTGCTTCATGCTTAGGTGTCTCATGTTAGTCATTACTTATTTCATCATGTACCACACCTATTCCGCAGTTCGATATGGATGTTTAAGAGGGGGAAGCTTAATTAAATTCTTGAAAAAAAAACCATAATCATATATGGTCATGAAATTGACAACATAAAGAACCCTCCATGCAAGATTGCAATTTTTAAATATATGTATACTTCAAGATTGATCCAAATAATGCAACTTTGCCTTTCTAATATTCATTGACTACACCACCTTTTCTAAGATCTCTCCAAACTATATTTCTGTGATGCCCTACACACCGGATACCCTTACTCTGTCAAACACCTGACATAAAATACACTTTATATATATGTTCTGAAAGTGGAATAATGTAAGTAGAAGTATGCACAAGTATGACATGAGATATTAGATGTATATGAGCAATGAGATCAATTATGTAGGTGTCTCGAAAGAAATGTAGGAGATTAGGAAGTATTTCGAAGTCTTATGAAAATTGTTTATTTTCTACCTCTTAAACTAATAAATTGAATTTCCTATCTTTAACGGAAATTGTACAAGAGTGTGTAAACAAACAATGAATTTTCCTTGAGAAATCCGAGAGTAGAAAAGTTCTTTGAATGCAAAATTGTCTATTTCAACCGATGTTAATTTTGTGTTCATTTTATGAGTATATGCATATATGTAATTTACTTAGTAATCAATATGTGAGAATTTTGTTCAAGTGGTGTTATAACATACCTTCACATTGTTATTAGAGTCGTGATATCAAATCCAAATCTATCAACTATAAGTTTATGTTAGCTCTAGGTTTTTTTGGGCCTATAGATATCTAACTTTATGGCCAATGCTATTTAAATTTTTTAATATTTTTCAATATTAATATGAATTTAATAAGTATAGAAAATTAAGATAAGTTCTTGTTTTATTTATTTATTGGTAAAATGTTCTATGTACTTAAATGAATCTACAACAAATTTAGTGGTAGCTTGTCTATTGTTAAAGAAACACTAAAATTTTATAAGGTGGAAGGGTCTCATTTGCAAATCCATGTTTTGCATATTTTCCCAACTATTCAAAGACTACAATGTGCAATATCTTTGTCATCTTTTTTGTTACACATTATCCGAAAATATAAAGTTGTCAATAAATAATCCTTAGAATCAACCCTTGAATTTCAACTTAATAAAGAATATAATTTATATATAAAAATATTATTTACTAATTTTTACAAATCATAAATTATTTAAATCACAAAAATTCAATACTTTAAGATTTCCCATCATATTCCATGTCCAAGTGTAGTTATTTGGATCATGTTGGACACCTATTATTTATATTTGGTAAAACAATGTTGAATGCTTGTTAATTGCATTTGGTGAAACAATGTAGTCGACACCATTGTTGCCTCCTTTTCCAACTCAATATGGAAATAGGTATGGACGTGCCATTAAGGAGGTAGTTGCAAAGTAATGACTCCTATAAATATCCTACATTTCCTATAACTTATAACCTGGACAATTGTCGCATGACTTACACATGAAATTTTGGTTGATATTTACTATTTTAAAGTAACCTTTCCGCTTCCATCACCTATCTCACCGCACATACTTCTAGTGGCACCTACACGTTAACATATTAGAGATAGGAAAATTCTATTCCATTTCTAGGTGAGCCAAGTTTAAGTTGAGATTCACAAACATTATTTTAAAAAAATTAATCACTCATATGAGGAGTTGAATAAGACACTAGAAATCAAAGTGACTATGTAGAAAAACTTACACGAGATGCATCTCATGATGTGAATGTCAGTTTTTAGAAATACTTGTTGCTTAAATTTCTTAATCAAATGTTAGGTATTGCTAAAAACATTGGGTGGTTCCAAATTATTTATATAACCATTTATTAAATGCTTCTCTCTTCTTCTTGAGGAGATAAATTCTCATCCCTGAATATAATTATGATAGATTGACTACTTAGGTCATCATTTGTGAACTTGAACATAATTCCAATTCTACTTTCTCTCATGTAACATTTCATGTGAAGTCAAAAGAACATGTACAACATATCGAGATATGTATACATGAAATAAATTTATAGAAAATTTTTATATTTATGAAAAATTTTAAACACATGAATTTAACATTTCCACCAACCCATCCATATACAATTTCATTTTTATATACAAAGCAATGACACTATTTTACCAAAATTTGGAAGCACACTCCCTATATGTGCCAAAAATGCATTTTCTAAGAGCTCAAACATTCTCACTATAAGATTGATTTTTTTGCATCTTTAATCATTATTATAGATTCCATAATCATATTTATCTTCACATTTCCATTGAAGAAATTTGCAATGTATCTTTTCCACAACTTATTTATATTACAAACATTATTCTTATATGCATGGAAAAACTATATATTTATTTTCTTCGTATGAAAAATATTTTGAATTCATATGGTAGAAGTATTGAAACATGTTCTTTATCGAATCCAAATATGAGAGTGCCAAAATACTATTCTTCTCTTGTCCACCACAAAAAAGTTGATTGACTTTGGCAAGGTATTTTTCATCTTTTTTTTTCTTTTACCCAATGGGTCAAATTTCCATCATTTATGTTGCACGCTACTCTTAAATTTTGGCCACATTTCAAGTTGTCTCATGAAATATTCAATGCTTACACATATGGAAGAGTTATGTTGACATGTGTAATTAATTTTTGGCATACTATTTTTGGAAAAATTATTAATAAGTGCATAGTTTCCTTGAAAGTTTCTTATTAATCAATGACCATTCTTTCTCTACAAATAATATGGTACATATTAATGGAAACCCC